>CM055122.1:302808264-303378264 GCA_029206835.1 Rana muscosa | reverse complement strand
TCCCTACATACGTTTTACATGCATATCTGCTGTCTTCAGTTTTCTAGACTCTTTAGAATTATAACATTGTGTTATAATTTCTACTTCCTCAATCAGCAGTAGGAGTGTAGCCTTGGCATGCACTGTGAGACAGATGATTGAAGGAAAGGCACAAACTCAATCTCCACATAGGCAGAGGAAGGCAGGAATGTGAAGAGCTGTGCTGTGACAACACAAGCTCTCTGCTAATCTATAGCACCCACCCCAACACAAATTTCAGGCTGGTTATATCTCGGTTGTTGGAGGGCTTGTCAGAAGTTATCATACTGATAACAGAGGAACGAAACAGCAGAAAGGCACGGGACTTAGGGCTTTGGAGAGAGATAAGTAAGCTCTACAGGTCAATGGCAACTGGTGCTCAAATTTCCTGATCCCCCCCCAGCCAGCCGTCCATCCATCCGACCACCACCAAACCCCCCCCCCCCCGGTCGCTCGATCGCCGCTACCCACCCCATCGGGTGTCACTCATTTACATGCAGCTTTGATGGACAAACAACTATGCAAACTTTTATTCCCTTCTCCTTTTCCCCTGTCTCTCCATTGCCCTCCATTCTTTCCTTCCTTCCCTTCCCCCTCCCCCTCATCCCCCCCCTGCCCCCGCCCCTCTTATCCCCTACCTCTTTTTCTCCTCCTTATTTACCTTTTTTTTCCCCTCTTAATAGGGTATAAATGCAATCTCTTATCCTTTTATTTGTATTTGCAGTCTCTGGCTTTGGTACCAGTTTACACATACTTACTGCATCCCCACCATGCCCGCCGTGGGGGAGTTTTGATGGTGCTACTGTCTTGGTTGTCCCTTAATATCGGTGCTCATTGGTAAGCGACAGTGTTGTTATTATGGTCCCCCACATTTTTTAGTGTACTATTCACTATATTTTCACGTGTTACCATGTTATGTTTTTGTTACAGACTTTGTTTAATATTACTCCTCCTGAAGAAGCGGAGATATCTGCGAAACATGTAGAGGACTCATCATTCATTCACTGAGGATTAATTATCCCTCCACCTGCTATCTTGGAGGGCACCAAGTATCAGTGTAACATGCAACTGTCTGTTGTATAATATTGGGCCCCACAATGAGACCAGTGTTTTTTAAATCTATGCATGGTCAATTGTATTTTATATATTTTGTACAAATAAAATGTATGTTTTATATTAACTTGCAGTTATTGAGTACAGAGAAAGTCATTTTTTTTTCAAATATTGGGGGACACATTGGGGAATTGTCTCCTGCTCTTCAAATTTTCTATTCAAAGGATGATGGTACCCCTGTGCTTCTTAATGGTAAATTTCATCAGAGGCCACTCTTCTAATATCTATCCAAAACTAGAAAGATGTTTTTGGCTTCACATACAGTGTAATTATTTAAAAAAAAATTGCATTGCTGTTCTGCATGTAAATTTGTTCTGTGCAACTGTATTGAATGTTCTCTAGCACAATTCTGTGTGAATATGGGTAATACCGCATTATGACTGTATGCTAAGCATACTTACTGTATTTTCTATGATAGTTCCATATAGTGGCCATACCACATTATGGCCACTAGATGGTGTTGCCTATCATAGGAAATTAGCATACTCCTTATTGCCATCTAGTGGCCATAATGCAGTCTTTTCCACATTCACACATTTAAACTGCATATAATATAATCAGAGAACATTCGATTTTGCCCCGGTCTCACAATACAAATTTTAATGCATCTTTGATGGACAAACGGCTATGCAAATCTTTATTTGTAAGTGTGGGGGGCGGGGGGGGGGGGGGTTGCCACCTTTACTATTGTTAGTAAAATAAAAGAAAACATAATTTGCAGATAAATCTGGAAGAGATTTATTAGACTGAACAATCAAATTTCATTGCATGTGGTCAGCTTTAGAAATATGCATTACTTGAAATGCACGGGTGCTTAGAGAGAGAAATTCCCATCTGATTTCAGTGCAGAAAAGGTCCTGCCCCCTTATCACTTGCAGATTGACTTACAGTATTTCCTATGATAGTTCCATCTAGTGGCCATACCACATTATGGCCACTAGATGGTGTTGCCTATCATAGGAATTTAGCATACTCCTTATTGCCATCTAGTGGCCATAATGCAGTATTTTCCACATTCACACATTCAAACTGCTGATAATATAATCAGACAACATTTTGCCCCAGGCACACAGTACTCATTTTAATGCAGCTTTGAGGGACAAACAGCTATGCAAATTTTTATTTTTAAGTGCAGTGTGGTTGCCACCTGGCCGGTAAAAATGGGCTTGTTACTATTGTTATATAGAAAAAGGAACATAAATTGTAGATAAATCTGAAAGAGATTTATCAGACTGGACAATCAAATTTCATTGCACGTGGTCAGCTTTAGAAATGTGCATTAGTTGGAATGCATGGGTGCTTAGAGAGAAATTTCCATTTGATTTCAGTACTGAAAATGTCCTGCCCACTTATCACTTGCAGATTGACTTACAGTATTTCCTATGATAGTTCTATCTAGTGGCCATACCACATTATGGCCACTAGATGGTGTTGCCTATCATAGGAAATGAGCATACTCCTTATGGCCATCTAGTGGCCATAATGCAGTAATTTTCCACAGTCACAAATTCGAACTGCTGATAATATAATCAGAGAACATTTGATTTTGCCCCAGTCACACAATACTCATTTATATGCAGCTTTGATGGACAAACGGCTATGCAAATCTTTATGTGTAAGTGCAGAGGGGGTTGCCACCTTTACTATTGTTTGTAAAATAAAAGGGAACATAAATTGTAGATAAATCTGGAAGAGATTTATTAGACTGAACAATCAAATTTCATTGCATGTGGTCAGCTTTAGAAATATGCATTACTTGAAACGCACGGGTGCTTAGAGAGAGAAATTCCCATCTGATTTCAGTGCAGAAAAGGTCCTGCCCCCTTATCACTTGCAGATTGACTTACAGTATTTCCTATGATAGTTCCATCTAGTGGCCATACCACATTATGGCCACTAGATGGTGTTGCCTATCATAGGAAATTAGCATACTCCTTATTGCCATCTAGTGGCCATAATGCAGTATTTTCCACATTCACACATTCAAACTGCAGATAATATAATCAGAGAACATTTGATTTTGCCCCAGTCAAACAATACTCATTTATTTGCCGCTTTGATGGACAAACGGCTACGCAAAGCTTTATTTGTAAGTGTGGGGTGGTTGCCACCTGGCCGTTAAAAACTGGCTTTTTGCTATTGTTAGTAAAATAAAACAGAACATGAATTGTAGATAAATCTGAAAGAGATTGTAGACAGACTGAGCAATCAAATTTGATTGCATGTGGTCATCTTTAGAAATGTGCATTACTTGGAACCAATGGGTGCTTATAGAGAAATTCCCATTTGATTTCAGTGCTGAAAATGTCCTGCCGCCTTATCACCTGCAAATCATCTCACAAAGTTATTGTACGCGGGCACATCAATTAAAATGGGTTGTTTATTTGATTGTTCTACAAGCTTTAGGTTTGTTACTAATCATCATAAAAGCCAGATATTTATAGGTTACAGACTCTGTGTGGCTCAGCACATTTCGCTCGCGCTAGGATAACATTTACGTTGAGTTAACAATAAATCATCTGCAATTTTATTCAGTGCGTCTGTTGATCCCTTAAGTATCATTCACCGTGAACTGCAGCGACGGGTCCAAATGCTCCTCTTTGGCTGCAGCTCAATCTAAGAATTAGGAACCATTGACGCTGTGACCACTTTGTCAATATATTTGATGTAACGCTAATGAGGATAAATAGCGGGACAGTCAGCCAGGAGCATGCTCGGACGCTTTTTAACCGCTATCTCCTTTGATCTAAAACATCTAGGAAATAATGAATGCTTATTCAGTTTAATGTTTCACCAGCTCATTCCAGAGGAGTCAGGAAATAAAACACTGTAATGGACTCCGCTAGTTCGCGAGGAAAGGACTTTAAATCACATTTGGCTGGTCTTCTTAGACATGTCCTCTTTACAAGTGTGCGTTATTGAAGGACAGAAATGCAGCGTGTGTTCGGAGCCGGTGCTACCACTAGGTAGCCAGCTAGGGTGCACTGCTGCCTAGGGCGCCCGACCAATGGTGTTCCTACTCTCTTCTCTCTGCAGCAAGCAACTAAGTCTCGGCATCAGCAGGCAGCCGCCGCTCCATTCGCACATAGAGTCAGAGGCGCAGCGGCGGTGGAGGACCGTGTCTGTGTCCCGACTCCCGAATGAAAGGAAGCAAGCAAACATTCATTGATGTGCGCTGGTGAGGCTGCATTGATGGGCGCTGGTAGGCTGCATTGATGGGTGCTGGTAGGCTGCATTGATGGGCGCTGGTGAGGCTGCATTGATGGGCGCTGGTGAGGCTGCATTGATGGGCGCTGGTAGGCTGCATTGATGGGCGCTGGTAGGCTGCATTTGATGGGCGCTGGTAGGCTGCATTTGATGGGTGCTGGTGAGGCTGCATTTGATGGGCGCTGGTGAGGCTGCATTTGATGGGCGCTTCATTAAAAATGTGGGGTATACATGGGCAGGGCAAAGGGGGTGGAGTCAGGGGGGCAGCACAATGAGGTTTCACCTAGGGTGTCAAAAATCCTTGACACCAGCCCTGCATGTGTTAATGCACTTTGATGGTCATGCTTTTTAGGAAATAATACTTGCAGTGGCGGCTTGTCCATTAGGGGGCACCGGAGCACCGCCCACTCTATCCACGGCCGCCACCCCCATGTTCTATCCACAGCCGCTATTTTGACAGGACACGGCCACGCGCTATGCATGCGTCCGGCCACTTTCAGGACGCGGGGCGCATGAATTACAGCGACAGGGATGTTTTTTTTAAGCACCTGATTAGAGTCAGAGGTTCTAATAGGCTTCAAAATAGGGTGGGCTCGTGGTGCAGAGCATTGCGCCAGGAGCCCACTCAGGTGTTACAACAGCGAATGAATATGACCCGTTTTCTGAAGAGAAGAGTCCCAATTGGCCGCCAAGGAGGAAGGAGGAAACAGAAGCCTCCGCAATGCCCGTGGAGAGCAGAGGAAGGTAAAGCCATGGCCTCCACCGAGCAAGGGAAGCCGCCGGTGAAGCGGCCGGTGATGCCGCCGGTGATGCTGCCGATGAAGCCCAGGAGAAGCGCAGCCAACCATAGATGGGGTAAGTGCATGGGCGTCCGCTCCATAGGGCAAGGGGAGTCAATTGCCCTCCCCTGGAATCGGAAGTCAGAGTGAAGGCACTTGCCCCCTGTGTTGCAATGGCCGCCTCCGCGGCAGCTGTGGACTTTTTTTTCTAAGTCTGCTGCTGGCCTGGGAGCTGGGGCTGCTATGTCTTTTCCGACTACACATCCGTCCCTCCCTCCTCAGCCCCGGCCCGAGCATCGGATTGGCTCTGCCCCGGCCGTCCGTGACCCGGCTGTTCCGTGATTGGCTGCTGCCTCAGCCTGTGTAAATGTATGCGCCGGCTCCTCCCACTGGTGCGTGGCGTGCAGTGGCCGAAACGAGAGGATACGCTGCTAGTGCCTGCCCTGGGCCTATCGCTGAAGAACTACAAGTAACAGCAGTGTCTGTGCCATGCCATGACACTACTGTGTACATCTTTTTGTATTTACCGTTAACGGTAAAGCGCCAATAGTTTTAGGGTTAAATGCAACTGTGTATCGCCGCTGCTGAAGCGGCGCTTCGACAGCGGTGCCCATTTACCGGTATTTTAATGGGCAGGGGCGGTGGAAGAGTGGTTTATACAGCGCTGTTCCACTGCCCCAAAGATGCATGGATGACCTTAAAATGATGCCCCCTCCTGAAAAAAGTTCAGCGGACGCCCATGGGTAAGTGTACCAAACCCACCCGACCGACCACCGACCAACCGACCGACCGGGGGGGTGTTACTGTTTGCCCCCCCCCCAAAAAAAAATTACCACCAGCCACCACTGAATACGTGGCTTCGATATCTTCAGGATTATTGAATAATTCATAAAACTCATATCCCTTTCTTTGTGCCGTTGTCCACTCTTTGATCACCTTGTAAAGGCTGAACCAACACTTTATCTACAGTTGTCACTTTTAATATTAAAGAGTTCTAGCCAAGGTGTGCCCATTCTTTGACTGGGCTGAATGCAGGAGGGCATGTCACTGCAATAGTGGCAAGCACACGAGCGCGCATAGGTGCAGTCCACAAATGCACAGGTGGGCATCGGGGCAGTGCTAAGTGAAGTGGCGACATGTTGGAGAGGTGGTAAGAGCAGGGGTAGAGCAGCCATTTTCAACCGGGGTGGCTTGAGGTTTCTTCAGGGAGCATTGGCAAAACGGCACAGATCTCCTGCACATGTATGGGAGTGATGTCATCTCAGGCTGGCCAATGACAGCTGCCAGGAATTGACACCTGGGAGCCGGCCATTCAAAGACGTCAGCGGTCAGTGAGGAGTTCCGGGGACTGTACATTGCTGAATTCAAGGGTGAGTATAGTTCCGCTTTGTCAGAAAGGAGGCAACAAAAATCCAGCGTGTCACTTGACTGGCCTGAAGACCTCTGAAAAAGGTAAGTATTAACCTCTTGCTGACCAACCGCCATCGTTTTACTGCGGCAGGTTGGCATGGCTGTGCCAATCGTCATAGGTGTACGCCGGCCGCTTTAAGAGCTATAGGGGTGCGTTGCCGGAGCCGATGCGCGTGGCCAGCGGCCGTGATGTCCGCAAGCGACCCTCGATTGTTCCTCAGAGAGCCAGAATGGGGATCTGTCAATGTAAACAGACAGATCCCCGTTTTGTCAGGGAAGTAGATCTGCTGTTCCTAATGATCAGGAACAGCGATCTCGCTGTACTCCCAGTCAGTCCCCTCCCCCCACAGGTAGAAACACCTCCCAGGGAACAGTTAACGCCTTGATCGCCCCCTAGTGTTAACCCCTTCCCTGCCAGTGACACTTATACAGTAATCAGTGGCTACTTATAGTACTGATCGTTGTATAAATGTCACTGGTCCCAAAAAAGTGTCAAAAGTGTCCGATCTGTCCACCGTAATGTCGCAGTCCCGCTAAAAATCTCTGATCACTGCCATTACTAGTATAAAAAAAAATTTATAATAAAAATGTAAAAAAATAAATAATGAAAGTTCTATTTGTGGGGAAAAAGGACGTAAATTTTGTTTGTGTACAATGTCGCACGACCGCGCAATTGTCAGTTAAATCGATGCAGTGCCGTATCGCCAAAAATGGCCTGGACATTAAGGGGATAAATCCTTTCGGGGCTGAAGTGGTTAAATATATATATTTTTTAAAAAAAAGCATAAAATACACACAGGGGATGGGGTGGAGGTGCAATGGATACTGGCTAAAAATTTGCTACAGTCACCTCTATGTATTCCATAGGCTGTTACCTGTCAGGTAGAACTCGCTCACCACTTTGATGTGATAGAAACACGAACAAACGCATTTGATGTATATGGAGTATCCAACGTGTACATTGTAGAGATTTATGTTATTTTCTTGATTTATTTTAAAGCCTCGAAAATTAATTAGAAATGAGTTGGAGACGCACTGTAACCAAAACATTTTCTCTATTTGATCTAAATCTTCAAGTGTGATGTGCAAAATCTGAGCGATTTCTGATCAAAACCCGTCAGGGCGCTGCAGCTGTTTAGCTGGGATTTTCAAAGCCGTGTGTCATTTTACACAGGTTTATTCCTCCAAGAAGGGCAGGTAACATGCTGTATAAATAAATAAATACATTTAATCCTGATCACACATTCTGATTATTTAATTTTGCATTTCCTGTGCCGGGAATGGAATATTTTCTTTGTTCCGTGTGGGGCTGGATTTAAAGCGGCCTTTATACTCAGATGTTTAGACAATAACAATATTGCCAGAAATGATTAACAAAGGATATCTAAAGCTGAAATTTGGAATTAAAAAACAAAAATAACCCTTGGTGTGGGGCCCCCCTGCACCGCAAGTGTTTAATGGTCATTAAATCTAGGGCAGGGGCTCCTTGCACGACGAGGGCCACATTGTATATTTTGCACACTATTGTGGGCCCGATAAAAAAAAACTTACATTAGGGTCCCCATCAGAGCCCCCCTTAAATTAGGGTCCCCAGAGTCCCCCTTACATTAGGGTCCCCATCAGAGCCCCCCTTACATTAGAGTCCCTATCAGAGTCCCCCTTATAATAGGGTCCCCATTAGAGCAGTGGCGGCTGGTGCTCAAAATTTTTTGGGGGGGGCGCAAACAAACCTGAAAAATTTTGAAAAAGAAAAAACATCAAACGCAGCCACTGTGCCATCAATTGCAGCCACTGTGCCCATCAAACGCAGCCACTGTGCCATCAATTGCAGCCACTGTGCCCATCAAACGCTGCAACTCTGCCTATCAAACGCAGCCACTGCGCCCATCAAACGCAGCCACTGCACCCATCAAACGCAGCCACTGTGCCCATCAAACGCAGCCACTGTGCCCATCAAACGCAGCCACTGTGCCCATCAAACGCAGCCACTGTGCCCATCAAAATGTTATAAAATTTGTAATGAAAATGGTGCGTTGTTGTGCTTTGTGTAATGCTGCTTAACATATGCATTTCCATGGTTTGTTGGGGTGCCATTCAAGTCAATGCATTGCTACGTTTACGTTGCGGTAATGCGTGCTACCACTACATACTGTAGTTACATAGTTATGTTGAAAAAAGTCTTCTCCCTACGGTGAGATCTTCTCCCTCCGCTGATGACGTCACAAAGAGGCGGCTGCGGGGTCTGTGGGGTCTCTGGGTGACATCACCGGATGGCCATGCCCCATAGCTATATAAGAACCGGCAGACAACAGAGCTGACACAACGGCAGAAGCCAGTATAGGAGGAGGACCCTTTTTTTTTTGTAGCGCGGCGGCGGCAGCAGAAGACATCACCATAGGGAGAAGACATCGGCAGAGGGAGAAGACATCGGCAGAGGGAGAAGACTTTGGCAGAGGGAGAAGACATCACCGGAAAGAGAAGACCAGAGGGAGAAGACCAGAGGAAGGAGAAATCAGAGGAGGGAGAAGACATCAGCGGAGGGAGAAGACATCAGCGGAGGGAGAAGACATCAGCGGAGGGAGAAGACATCACCGGAGAGAGAAGACATCACCGGAGGGAGAAGACATCACCGGAGGGAGAAGACATCACTGGAAAGAGAAGACCAGAGGGAGAAGACCAGAGGAAGAAGACATCAGAGGAGGCAGAAGACATCAGTGGAGGGAGAAAACAACCGCCGGAGGGAGAAGACATCAGAAGAGGGAGAAGACATCAGCAGAGGAAGAAGACATCAGAGGAGGGAGAAGACATCAGAGGAGGGAGAAGACATCAGCGGAGGGAGAAGACATCAGCGGAGGGAGAAGACATCAGCGGAGGGAGAAGACATCAGCGGAGGAAGAAGACATCAGCGGAGGGAGAAGACATCAGCGGAGGGTGAAGACCGGAGGAAGAAGACATCAGAGGAGGCAGAAGACATCAGCAGAGGGAGAAGACATTAGCAGAGGAAGAAGACATCACCGGAGAGAGAAGACATCACTGGAGGGAGAAGACCGGAGGAAGAAAACATAAGCGGAGGGAGAAGACTGGAGGAAAAAGACATCAGTGGCGGAACCGGAGAAAGAAGACACATCGGAGCTATGACGGGGGACATTTTTAATAAAGGACTTGTCAAAAACCGTCTCTTGTTTTTTGTAACACTTCACTTCTTTTTTTTTGGTTGAATGGGTAGGGGTACCCCATGCTCATTCACTTATGGGGGGCTGGGATCTGGGGGTCCGGGGGGGGGGCTTGCTGGTCACCCCCCTTTCCTGACCTGCATGCTCAGATAAGGGTCTGGTATGTATTTTTTTTTTGGCACGGGGTTCCCTTTCAAGATCCTCAGAGCTCTTATAATATCATGATCCGACTTGGATGTGACTTCCATTCAAATCAATGGGCTGAAATTGTGCCCACGTCAGACCAAAGTAGTACAGGAACCTTTTTCAAAGTCAGACCAACACAAGTCGGACCAGTTAAGACGGCTCTTACAGGGAACCATTGATTTTGACATGTCATGCGACTTGTGCTCTCGAAGTCAGAGCTTATGTCGAACCAGTGTGAACTGACCCCAATTCTCTAGTCATGTCTTCATTGTTTTAGTGACAACTACCCCATTTCTTGTGGTCAATGTGACAAAATTTACCCATTGGGTTCACATGTAGGGTTGCCACCTTTTCTTCTAGCCAAACCCGAACACTTTAGTGGCCTGGCACACCCTTGGGTGCCCCAAGGAGACTGAGTTGAGAGGTATCTTGATATAGCGCGGTCTTACCCCGAAGGGTCCCGACACGCTTAAATGCAGACTGGTAATGCAGTGCGCATAGCGCGCGCATAGCGTGCCACAGCAAACAGTGGGTGTGGCTAAATTGTTCTTGCTGACATCATCTGCCCCCCCCAGTGATGCCAAACCTGCCCCCAGAAAGCCGCCTGAAGCTCCAGGATGGCAAAAAATGTGTGTGTGACTATCTTGGTTACTTGGGGAGCCACAGCCCAGTCTGAATAATGTGTCCGGGTTTCAGTCCGCCTGAAATCCGGACACATAACTCAAAACCCGGACTATCCAGGTCAATTCCGGACAGGTGGCAACCCTAGTCACATGCAAAAATAAAAGCCTCACAAAAATGTAAAAACCTAAAATGCATCACGTCTGGAGAAAGGGTTTGATTATTCTGAAGAGCCTTTGGTTAGAGTATAGCTGGCATTAAATTCTAGCCCACTTTAAGCAATGTCAAGCACTAACAATGCTTGTAGATGATCATTCAGAAAGTGTAGAGTTGAAGAATCCCAGTAAAAACACTCAGCAGATGAACCGTCGTATAAGGAGCGTCTAGTGTAAAATGACTCCCAGCTGTCTGCTGAGATGTTGCTGGTCCTTAGTTATAAACTGGCAGCTGGATGGTGCTGTGACTACAGTAATGTGACCCCACGGTGCTGCTCACTCTGCATGATTGCAGCGATTCAGCTGCCCACTAATGCACACTTCAGTCGCTCTATACGTCAAGGAGCATTGCTCGATATTTCCTGAATACAACATGATGGTAGCATTCCCCAGAGTTCAAATCCTGTCTAATGCCGCGTACACACGATCGGTTTTTCTGATGAAAAAAGACCGATGGACTTTTTTCATCGGACAAGCCGATCGTGTGTGGGCCCCATCGGTCTTTTTTCCATCGGTATAAAAAAATAGAACCTGTTTTAAATTTTACCGATGGAGAAAAAACAATAGCAAATTACGATCGTCTGTGTGGAACTCCATCGGACAAAAAACCCACGCATGCTCAGAATCAAGTCGACGCATGCTCAGAAGCATTGAACTTCATTTTTCTCGGCTTGTCGGAGTGTTTTACGTCACAGGGTTTTGGACGGTCGGAATTTTGACTGATGGTGTGTAGGCAAGACTGATGGAAGTCAGCTTCATCGGATTTCCGATGGAAAAATCCATCGGATTTTATTCCATCGGAAATCCGATCGTGTGTACGCGGCATAAGACCATCTTGACAGAATACTGGGACTGGTTTTAGATACTGCACTGTATACAGAACACGGGAGTCTTTAAAGAGGATTCAATTGCAGGCAATCAAATGTAAAAAATTATAAAAAATGCTTATTTTAAAGCTGAACTCATGACTTTGCATTATAAATTTCTGTTCCCAATAATAAATCCAATCACCAAAACATAATCAAAATCATTCACATTATTTCTGCGATAAACATTTTTTTAATCCCCCAGGCCAATTTTCAGCTTTCAGCGCTGTCGCACTTTGAATGACAATTGCGCGGTCATGTAACACTGTACACAAACTATGTTTTTTTGTTAATTTTCTTCACACAACTAGAGCTTTCTTTTGGTGGTATTTAATCACCACTGGGATTTTTATTATTGGCTAAACAAACAAAAAGATATATATATATATATTTACTCTCTGCTATAATACATATCCAATAAAAAAAAAAAAAGTCAAATTTCTTCACAAATTTAGGCCAATATGTATCCTGCAACCTATTTTTGGTAAAATGAATCCCAATAAATGTATATTGATTGCTGTGCGCAAAAGTTATAGTGTCTACAAACTATGGGATATATATTGGAATTGTTTATTAAATTTTTTACTAGTAGGGCTGCTTTCACACTGGGGCAGCAGGTCCATTAGCGGTAAAGCGCCGCTAGTTTTAGCGGCGCTTTACCTCTGTTAAAGCGGAGCTTTTCGGCTGCTAGCAGGGCGTTTTTAACCCCCAATAGGGGTTAAGAAGGGGTTAAAAGCGCCTGTGTTGCAGTGCTTCAGAAGCGCTGCCCATTCATTCCAATGGGCAGGGGCGGTCTACGGTGCTCCCAAACAACCCCAAAGATGCTGCTTGCAGGACATTTTGTACCGTCCCACAAGCACACCGCCCCAGTGTGAAAGCACTCTGGTTTTTATGCCGCGTACACACAATTGGAAATTCCGACAAGAAAACCGTGGATTTTTTTTCCGACGGAATGTTGGGCTCAAACTTGCGTTGCATACACACAGTCACACAAAATTTTGACCGTCAAGAACGCGGTGACGTACGACGAGCCGAGAAAAATGAAGTTCAATAGGCAGTGCGGCTCTTCTGCTTGATTCAGAGAATGCGTGGATTTTTGTGCGTCGGAATTGCATACAGACGATCGAAATTTCCGACAAGAACTTTTCTTGTCGGAAAAATTGAGAACCAGCTCTCAAATTTTTGTTGTCGGAAATTCCGACAGAAAAAGTCAGATGGAGCCTACACACGGTCGGAATTTCCAACCAAAAGCTCACGTCAAACTTTTCTTGTCGGAAATTCCAATCTTGTGTACGCGGCATTACATTCGGGCAGCATGAAAGGTGGTTTTCAGGCGATTTACAGGCACTATTTCTAGCGCTAAAAGGCCTGAAAACCACCTCCAGGCAGGGCAGGGGCGGTGTAGGGGCGGTGCAGGAGCGATGTATACAGCCCTCCCGCACCTCCCCAAAGATGCTGCTTGCAGGACTTTTTTTCCCGTCCTGCAAGCGCACCGCTCCAGTGTGAAAGCACTCTGCGTTTTACACCGGGGAGGCATGAGAGGCAGTTTTCAGGCCCTTTACATGCACTATTTTTAGCGCTAAAGCGCCTGAAATCTGCCTTAGTATGAAAGGGGTCTAAAGGCAGCAATCAGTGACTTATAGCGGGACTGCGATATTGCGGCGGACAAATTGGACACTTATGCCCTGTACACACGATAGGATTTTCCATCAAAAAAAGTTGGATGTGAGCCTTTGGTCAGATATTCAGACCGTGTGTAGTTTCCATCCAACATTTTCTGTCAGAATTTCCACCAGCAAAAGATTGAGAGCAGGTTCTCTATTTTTCAGACCGAAAAAGTTCTTGTTTTGGAAATTCCGCTCGTCTGTATGCAATTCCGACGTGCAAAAAAACACACATGCTCAGAATCAAGCAGAAGAGCCAAACTGCCTATTGAACTTCATTGATCTCGGCTCGTCGCACGTCTTGTACGTCACCGCGTTCTTGATGGTCGGAATTTCAGACAAGATTTGTAGCGCTATACAAGTTATTCACTCACTTTGACCGTGTGTATGCAACACAAGTTTGAGCCAACATTCAGTCAGAAAAAATCCACGGTTTTCTTGTCAGAATTTCCGACACTTTTGACACTTTTTGGGGACCAATGACACTAATACAGTGATCAGTGCTAAAAATATGCACTGTCACTGTACTAATAACACAGGGAAGGGGTTAACATCAGGGGCGATCAAAGGGTTAAATGTGTGCCTAGGGAGTGCTTGCTAACTGCGGGGGAGGTGCTTGTTCTTGGTTTCTGTTATAAAATTTTGAAAATAAATAATTTTTCGCTGATGGGCACTGATGAGCTGCACTGATATTTATTAACATTTATCATTTTTTTTTTCACACAAATAGAGCTTTCTATTGGTGGTAATTAATCACCACTGGGTTTTTTTATTTTTTGATAAATAAACCAAATAAGACCAAACATTTTGACAAAATCATTTTTCTTCTGTTATAAAATTTTGAAAATAAATAATCTTTCTTTATAAATTTAGGCACACTGTATTCTGCTATATTTCTTTGGTGAAAATAACCAAAATCAGTGTTTTTTATTTAGTATGTAGCAAAGTTATACAGTCCACAAGCTATGGTGTGTATATATATATGTGAAATTATCTGAAAATTGATTAACCTGGATGTACTGATGGATCTTATTTATTGAGGCCCAAATACACCAGGGCGGTACAAATATCCCGCAAGTTACCCCTTTTTGGAAAGTAGACAATCCAAGGTATTTAGTAAGAGGCATGGTGAGTTTTTTGACGTTGTAATTTTTTGTCACATTTTTGGGGAAAATAAAGAAATATATTTTTTTCTCAATTTTTTATTTATTTTTTATATACTGTCACTGGTGCAATACAGTGTCATCATACAACTGGTGTTGTGGTGATCAGGAACACTGACTGGTGAAAATATGCTAAATATATATATATATATATATATACCGTATATATATATATATATATATATATATATATATATATATGTACATGTAGCGGGTACTTACTTTCCCGGGGTAATTTTTGAATTTTTCAGTGACACCAGTGGTGTGTTCCCGGCGGCCCACCGGGTGGCGCTGTCACCATGGACTGACGGACGGACATCGCTGTGTGCTGAGCCTCCTTTTTGTCCTCTCTCGGCAGCGGTATGGTGGGGCGGGGAACCCGCCGTGCTTGCTGGGAGGGGGTATAAAGGGGCCGGCCATCTTGGTCACGCGGTCTTAGTCCCAAGCACCTTCAGCTTGCGGACGGTGGTTCGTGTTCGTCCTCTAGGCGGCCTAGGCCTAGAGGACCACCGGAGATCGTGTTCCACCTCAGGCACCTTTAGTCCTGGGGTGAGGTATTTGGATTAGGGTGACCACATTTCGAAACTACCATTCACGGACACCCCCCCTTCCCAAAAATCAGCTTGTGCTGTAACGAATCACAGCACAGTGTTTGGACACAAGAGGCGGGATTTATGATTTCTCCAATCACAAGCAGGGGGCGGGGATTGTGCTCCTCCAGGCATTCCCGGCCAGGACAAGAACTGTCAGTGAGTAAAGCAGTGATGTGGCGGCCTTTTTTGGGGGCATCAGATTGGCCCGGGGGGTGGCTGTGTCAGTTTCATTCCGGGACACTGTATTGTCCTTGAATGTAGGTGCCCGGGACAGACCTGCAAAATGCGGGACTATCCCAGGAAATCCGGGACACGTGGTCACCCTAATTTGGATGGAGGTCCGGAGCTCAGTGCCCAACACTGAGTTCCGCGAGGGAAGGATCCTAAGGCACTCCGGAGATGGATGCCTGATTTCGAGGTGGGCGTAATGGACTGGGAAGAGCTCCTCATCTGAAGACCCGGTGCAGCATACTGCCGGTGACGGGTGAGTCTCTTGTCGGAGACCGTCCGGAAGGAGAATTTCCCTCGTGCGGAGACCATAGCCCACTCTCAGGGAGGAGAGTGGAGGATCGAATTTGTGTCTGGGCCTATTCGCACTCACACCTCCTTTTCTGTTCTGAAGCCAAGGGAGTCCATGTTATGTTCTACAATAAAAGTGTGTTGGACTTTAACGGTGTGTGGCTCAATTTCTGGCAGGCGAGGTTCGTGGAGACTCTTGGAGGGAGGATCCAGATGCACAGCACAGACCCGAAGGTAATACCAACAGAGACATTGCTGATACCACATCACACCTGTGGTGGAAGCCTGGCGTAGCTCACCCTCTCCCTCCCCTATCATACCCCTAGACCAGAGACAGTGCGAGTTGAACTTTAATAGAGGGGACTGGGCAGAGGGTGTCCGCTACATATATATATATATATATTACAAAAATATTCAAAATTATTTTTATTTTTTTATTGCATTTTCTTCAATTTTGTTTTTACGACTTTTTGAAAATAGTAACATTGTACTACAATGGGGAAGTTATCAGGATTTGTTTTTTCACACATTATGATTGATTATACCAGTGAATTTTACTGGTATACGCAACCATTTTTACTGAAATTAAATTGATTAATTCCGTGTGTGTTGTGATTAGCTGTGATTGGATACATCTAATCACATGGTACAGATGGGCTGTAATTGTCCCTGTCTGTACCATGAGATCATTGTGACCAATGACAGCTAGCAATACAAGTGTACACAATAAATGGCATGAATCAAAGCCATTCATTGTTTACAATTGTCATGTGATCTGCTGTGAGTGGTCACAGCAATTGCATGGTACCGCGTACCGGCAGCGGGCTGGTACACTGACCATTAATCACTATGTCTGGTGGACACAGCTGGTGACAGACTGCGCCACAGCACAGCCCCATGGAAGCTCTTGAGCATGTTTCGGGAGGACGTCATATGACGTCCACCCAGAGCGACGAAAGTCCCACCCAGCCTTCGTTTGACAATAGGCTGGGTGGGAAGTGGTTAAACCTCGAAAAAAAAACAAAGTCATATATGGCAGCTTAACAATCATTAGATGTGGTGTCTGCTTTGTATTTTTATCAATAAATACAAGGCTTCATGTGATTGGTGGCTTTCTTAAGCCCCATACACACGGTCGGACTTCCATCAGACTTTTCCCTGGATTTTTGTCCGAACGGAGTTGGCCGGGCACACCCATAGCATACACACCACAGGACTTTTCTGCAAACTTTCCCAAAACTTTTTGCAACATCACATGGTTTTTCTGCTCTTTTCTGCTCTTTACCGCCACCCTTTGGTCAACTTCTGCTATTGTTGGTTGATTTTAACATTAGTTGTCTTGTCCATTGGACAAAAGTCCTATGGTTTTCTGTACACACGGTCGGACTTCCATTGGACTTTTCCGTGGATTTTTGTCCGAACGGAGTTGGTTGGGAACACCCATAGCATACACACACTCAGACTTTTCTGCAAACTTTCTTAAAACTTCTTACAACATCACTTGTTTTTTCTGCTCTTTTCTGATCTTTACTGCCACCCTTTGGTCAACTTCTGCTATTGTTGGTTGATTTTAACATTGGTTGTTTTGTCCATCGGACAAAAGTCCTATGGTTTTCTGTACACACGGTCGGACTTTGCTCCATCGGACTTTTGTTGGCCAAAAGTTTGTCCGTTTGCAGACCCAACTTTTGTCCGATGAAAACAAAAAAAAAACAAAAAAAAAGTTTGTCCGATGGAGCGTACACACGGTCGGATTGTTGGTCCAACTTGCTCAAAATGAAGTTTGTTGGCCAAAAGTCCGACCGTGTGTACGGGGCTTTAGATTGCTTTCTAGAATAACAGGTGTATATGTTGTGCAATACAGGCATCTTTATTTCAGTAAAGAACACACTGGCCTAAAATTTGTGTTGGCTCAACTTTTAGACTGTTCAATGTTCAATGTTTGGAGCAAAATGCTAACTTTAATAAACAGAAACTCACCTGTCCCACGATCCAGTGATGCGGCCGCACGAAGCTTCGCTCCTCTCCCCCTCCTCTCCCTAGCGCTGGCATCACTAGAGTGGGCATCTGCGGCTTTACAGCCAGCTGCGCCTACTGAATGACCGGACAATCTTCTGGGAACTGTGACGTGTCCCAGAAGACTGCAGGGAGGGAGGGGGAGAGGAGAACTTCCGCTCGAGTCACCTAGGTGGGTCGAGCGGAAGCGCCAGCAGGGTATCTGTAAAAAAAAAATGACATGCCAAATATAGTATGTCAGGGGGGCCAGAAGTCCTTAAAGCGGAAGTTCCACTTTTGGGTGGAACTCTGCTTTAAAGTGGATGTAAAGCCACTCTCATCCTGTCTAAACTACTGCCATAGTGCTGATCTATAAGGATATAGATGCCTCCTGCATGTATCCTTATCTGTCAAATGTCTCCCCTCTGTCTGTTATTAGAACTGAAAATCTGCAGATTCTGTGGGTGGATCTGTTGTCTGGAGCTCGGTGGGTGGAGTCGTGATGTCAGTAGACTCCCCACCCACCTCTACACTCCCCTTGTCAACATGCATTTTCTCCTGTGTATTCCTTCTGCTATGATCACTAACATCCAGTCAAAATCCAGAAATGTAACCACATGACTTCAGAAAAGGAGTGGGGGTGGGAATGAAAAAATAGAGCCTGTCTAAAGCTAGTGCGCGAGATATGTAAATAACCTGTCACTCAAAGCAAGGGGGCGGAACGGACAAAGGTTTTTCTCTGTTTGTCTGTTTTATCTCACTGAACAATAAAGGAGGATTGCTCAGAGCTGGATTAACGCTTTGTGGCAAGACCTGGCACAAATGATAGGAAATCTTATACTCTACATTGTGACAGCAAAAAAAAAATCGGGTTTACATCCACTTTAAGACTAGGGGCCTGGTGTGTGTTGGGGGGTGGGGGAAGTCTGAAAATATTGGGCACAAGTCACTTTCGTGAAATAAAGATGTAGTTTATACCTTACTGCATTACAGGAGAAAGTGAATAGGGTTTCAGATACTGCAGGGCCTTCTGCAAAACTCCAGGACTCCACATGCTACTATACAGGAAAGGAACTTAAGCTTGAGCCAACAGTCTTCTATCAACCTTCAGCAGACGATACAGGCAGCTATAATCTTTTCTCCAGAAGAGTCAACCAGTTCCTCTGGGACTCCATCCTGTATCCAACTTCCTTCCAGGAGAGTCAACAAATTCCTCTGCGACTCCATCTTGTATCCAGCTTCCTTTCAGGTGAATCAACCAGTTCCTCTGGGACTACATCCTGTATCCAGCTTCCTTCCAGGAGAGTCAACAAATTCCTCTGTGACGCCATCTTTTATCCAGCTTCCTTCCAGGTGAGTCAACCAGTTCCTCTGGGACTCCATCCTGTATCCAGCTTCCTTCCAGAAGAGTCAACAAATTCCTCTGGGACTCCATCCTGTATCCAGCTTCCTTCCAGGTGAGTCAACCAGTTCCTCTGGGACTCCATCCTGTATCCAACTTCCTTCCAGGAGAGTCAACAAATTCCTCTGCGACTCCATCTTGTATCCAGCTTCCTTTCAGGTGAATCAACCAGTTCCTCTGGGACTCCATCCTGTATCCAGCTTCCTTCCAGGTGAGTCAACCAGTTCCTCTGGGACTCCATCCTGTATCCAACTTCCTTCCAGGAGAGTCAACAAATTCCTCTGCGACTCCATCTTGTATCCAGCTTCCTTTCAGGTGAATCAACCAGTTCCTCTGGGACTACATCCTGTATCCAGCTTCCTTCCAGGAGAGTCAACAAATTCCTCTGGGACTCCATCCTGTATCCAGCTTCCTTCCAGGTGAGTCAACCAGTTCCTCTGGGACTCCATCCTGTATCCAACTTCCTTCCAGGAGAGTCAACAAATTCCTCTGCGACTCCATCTTGTATCCAGCTTCCTTTCAGGTGAATCAACCAGTTCCTCTGGGACTACATCCTGTATCCAGCTTCCTTCCAGGAGAGTCAACAAATTCCTCTGTGACTCCATCTTTTATCCAGCTTCCTTCCAGGTGAGTCAACCAGTTCCTCTGGGACTCCATCCTGTATCCAGCTTCCTTCCAGAAGAGTCAACAAATTCCTCTGCGACTCCATCCTGTATCCAGCTTCCTTTCAGGTGAGTGAACCAGTCTTCTTGGACTCCATCTTGTATCCAGCTTCCTTCCAGGTGAGTCAACCAGCTCCTCTGTGACTACATCCTGTATCCAGCTTCCCTTCAAGAGTGTCAACCAGTAACTCTGGGTCTTCATCCTGTATCCAGCTTCCCTAAATGGAAGTCAACCAGCTCCTCTGGAACTCCATCCTGTATCCAGCTTTCCTAAAGGAGAGTCAAAAACAGGATCATATTATAGCAGAAGTCCAGCAATACACAACAGTACCGGCGGGAAGGCAAACAGACTGGGAACACTCACAAGATGTAACAGCGATGTGTCAGTAGATAGAAGTCTCATTGAACCCGAAAGCGTCTGTCTCAAGGACTTCAAGGCCTGGCTGGTCTGTACAAAAATTGAGAGGTTTCCAGGAAGGATAGCATGTCCCTGCACTTTCCTTGTGACCCAAAAATACAAAATTTAGGTGCCGCTCAGGTAGAGATGTAAAATCCAACTAGACCGCTGTAAGTGCAGGCAGGGACAGGGAGCTTGTCCTAGCTCCAAGCTGTAGCAATGTCAAAGGAAAAGATCCAGATAAGCCGCACATCATGAAGCAGACCCATGTGCATGAAGTGAGATCAATGGCAGCCTCAGCCCGGACTCCAGCCAGGCCATGCCCCCAACGTGTTTCGCTCCACCCCTTAGAGCTTAATTGTGGAGATGTCTTATCCCCATGATAGACAGGTATCCTATCCCTACATTGCTACTTGAAAAATATGCACCAAAACCCAGAGCCAGAGTTTTAAATAGACTCTGCCTAACGCAGGATGGCCACCAAAGTCCCATGGGGTGCTAGCATCCTATTGGATGCCGCCTCCCTGTGACTGAGTAAACTAGGTTCCTCTCGACTTCCTCCTCCACTTGCATTTCCACTGCGTACGAGTGCCACCTCAAAAAAAGACTGAACCTGCCTACATGCCTTTACCGAGTTCTAACTGTAGGTAGTATGGAATTATGTAGACAGAGGCGGGCTGCATACTTTAAGTGAAGCTGAAGGATGCACATGACAGCAAACCATCCACTCAAAAATAACTCAGCAACAGCAGTGCAATGTTTATCCCCCATGACAGGTTAACTTTGAAAGTAAAATGTCAATGTCTGACTTTATGAGGCCAGCAGAAGATGAATCATCGTTCTTTTTCCATTTCCATTATTTCCTAAGGCCATTAGAGCTGTTGAGCGATGTTTACATCATTGGCATCCTCAAACAATAGGAAAGCAATCATGAGATCCATTCATGCTAATCTGCGGACACGTAATCTACAATTACTTGAGGATGGACGGTACAAAACCATGTTAACAATCTCTGCCATTAATTGACTGAACAATGACATCCATAGCCTTATGCCGCGTACACACGACCGTTTTTAATGTCATTGAAAAAAACTGCATTTTTCTCGACGTGATTCTTCTCAAGCCTGCCTTGCCTACACACTATCATGTAAAAAAATGCTTGAGTAAAGCGCGGTGACGTACAACACGTATGACGGCACTATAAAGGGGAAGTTCCATTCGAATGGTGCCACCCTTCATGTTAGTAAAGTTTATTGAGTGACGATTCGCGCTTTTCAGCCTCGTGC
Organism: Rana muscosa; assembly: GCA_029206835.1. Lineage (NCBI taxonomy): Eukaryota > Metazoa > Chordata > Amphibia > Anura > Ranidae > Rana > Rana muscosa. The sequence goes on along the minus strand of CM055122.1, from coordinate 303,356,995 downwards.
TTTTCAGTCCGTTACAGCGCGACGAATGTGCGATCAGCCATTACGAACGCTAGTTTTACCAGAACGAGCGCTCCCGTCTCATACTTGATTCCGAGCATGCGCATTTTTTTTTCATGTCGTTAAAGCCCACACATGGCCGTTTTTGATGACGAGAAAAAACGACGATGTAAAAAACGACGTGAAAAATTAGAGCATGTTCCAAATTTTTCATGGCCATTTTTCACGTTGTGAAAAATGCTCTGAAGCCCACACACGATCATTTTTAACCACTTGACAACTGGGCACATAACCCCCTTCCTGCCCAGGCGAAATTTCAGGTTTCAGCGCCGTCACGCTTTGAATGACAGTTGCGCGGTCGTGCGACGTGGCTCCCAAACAAAATTGACGTCCTTTTTTTCCCACAAATAGAGCTTTCTTTTGGTGGTCTTTGATCATTTCTGCGGTTTTTATTTTTTGCGCTATAAACAAAAATAGAGCGACAATTTTGAAAAAAACACAATATTTTTTAATTTTTGCTATAATTAATATCCCATTTTTCATAAAAAAAAACAATTTTTTTCCTCAGTTTAGGCCGATACGTATTCTACATATTTTAGGTAAAAAAATAAATCGCAATAAGCGTATAGTGATTGGTTTGCGCAAAAGTTATAGCGCCTACAAAATAGGGAATAGAATTATGATTTTTTTTTTTATTATTTTTTTTTTTAGCGTCGATCTGCGATTTTTTTTTTGTGACTGTGACATTACGGCGGACACATCGGACACTTTTGACACATTTTTGGGACCATTCACATTTATACAGCGAACAGTGCTAAAAATATGCACTGATTACTGTATAAATGTGACTGGCAGGGAAGGGGTTAACCACTAGGGGGCGATCAAGGGGTTAATATGTTCCCTGCTAGATGTTCTTACTGTGGGGGGGAGGGGACTGACTGGGGGAGGTGACTGATGGTTGTCCCTATGTACAAGGGACACACCATCCGTCTCCTCTCCCCGACAGGACGTGGATCTCTGTGTTTACACACAGAGATCCACGTCCCTGGCTCTGTGACAGCCGATCGCTCGTACCTGGCGGACATCGCGGCCGCCAGGCACACGCATCGGCACTCGCCTGACACGGCGGGCACAGTTTTTCCCCGACGCGCGCCCGCGGTGGCGCGCATCGCGGAAGTAAATAAGAGGACGTCCATAGACGTCCTATCAGCAATTGACGACCGCTATGCGGACGTCTTTTTCTTATAGCCCGGGCGCGAAGTGGTTAATGACCATTTTAAAAAATGAAATTTTTCTCATCATTAAAAACGGTCGTGTGTACGCGGCAATAGACTGCTCAATTGATGGTCACACAACATATGGGGTCCAGGGTGGGGGATACGTAAAAAGAATCCCAGCCCAGGATTTCATATAAAGAAAAAGGATAGTAAGAACTTATACACCTGTCTATTCTGGGAATTTTTCATCCCAGCAAAAAGCGTCAGGAGGAGAGAAGAATGAACTGTGTAGAATCTTCCTTATCAGTCTAGTTCTTCCTCCTGTAACTGCTGGTGGTGCAGATGGGGGGCATGAATTTTGGACAAGAGATGATTTTGCTACCATATACATTAAATATATCTATGCAGACAACTTTTGAAAGGATCACAATGGAATAATTCATTTTTAAAGTGGTTGTAAACTCTGTTACACCACTGTTACCTACAGGTAAGCCTATAGCAAGGCTTATTTGTAGGTACCCTGAATATCTTCTAAACTTTCAAAGTTTAGGAGATATTCAGTATATGCGCTGCTGCCGACGTCATCGGCGCATGCGCACAGAAGAAACGGGCCGCTGGTGCCGTTTCTTCAGTAGCCGTGCTGTGACCAGCGGCTCCCGCACGCATGCGCGGGAGTGACGGCATTGGGGCTCTGGACAATCAGAGCGCCGGAGCCGCAAACCCGGAAGTAAGTCCTGTGGAAGTTGACGGCGGTGTACTCGGAGTGCCGATGCCGATTCCGGGCATCGTTCTAAGTAGGGATGAGCTTCGAGTTCGAGTCGAACTCATGTTCGACTCGAACATTGCCTGTTCGCCCCGTTCGCCGAACAACAAACAATTTGGGGTGTTCGCGGCAAATTCGAAAAGTCTATGGGAGAAATCTAAAGTGCTAATTATAAAGGCTTATATGCAAGTTATTGTCCTGAAAAGTGTTTGGGGACCCGGGTCCTGCCCCAGGGGACATGTATCAATGCAAAAAAAAGTTTTAAAAACTGACGTTTTTTTAGGAGCAGTGATTTTAATAATGCTTAAAATGAAAAAATAAAATTGAAATATTCCTTTAAATTTCGTACCTGGGGGGTGTGTATGATATGCATGTAAAGTGGCGCATGTTTCCTGTGCTTAGAACTGTCCCTGCACAAAGTGTCATTTTTGAAGGAAAAAAAGTCATTTAAAACTCACTCGCGGCTATTAATGAATTGTCGGCTTTTATCAATACATAGAAAAGTCATTGATAAAAAAAAAAGCGTCGGGGCTCCCCCAAATTCAATTACCAGGCCCTTTAGGTCTGGAATGGATATTAAGTGGAACACCGACGCAAATTTTAAAAAAAAATGGCGTGGGGTTCCCCCTAAATATCCATACCTGGCCCTTGAGATCTGGCATTTATTTTAAGGGGAACTCCACCCCAAATTTAAAAAAAATGGCGTGGAGTCCCCCCAAAAATCCATACCAGACCCTTATCCGAGCACGCAACCTGGCCGGCCACAGGGGAAGAGGGGGGGACGAGAGAGCGCCCCCCCTCCCTCCTGAACCGTACCAGGCCACATGCTGATGGGGACAAGGGCCTCATCCCCACAACCCTTGCCCGGTGGTTGTGGGGGTCTGCGGGCGGGGGGCTTATCGGAATCTGGAAGACCCCTTTAACAAAGGGGACCCCCAGATCCCGCCCCCCCCTATGTGAATTGGTAAGGGATACATTGTACCCCTACCATTTCACGAAGAAAGTGTCAAAAAATGTAAATAAAAACACACACACCTTGGAAAAGTCAAATAATAATAAAAAAAAAAAATTTACACAGTAAAGGAAGTTTCCCGCTCAGGCCAATGACGTAGGGGGCGGACCTAATGGGGAACTTCATTCGCTGTGTAATACATGAATAGACCCGCCCCTTCTCATGTTCCGCATCTGGTCCGCTGAGCGGACCTGATGGGGAACTTTAGAAGGGGCGGGTCTATACATTTAAAACACAGCGAGGAAGTTCCCCATCAGGTCCGCTCAGGCACAACCAATGACGGACAGCGCTGGACATCGGGATCGCCCCGGGACACTGGATTTCATCGCTGGAATGTTTTTTTATTATTATTATTATTTATTTTTTTTTTTAATAAAGGACTTTTTCATGGTGTTTGTGTGTTTTTATTTAAATTTTTTGACACTTTCTTGGTGAAATGGTAGGGATACAATGTACCCCTTACCAATTCACATAGGGGGGGGCCGGGATCTGGGGGTCCCCTTTGTTAAAGGAGTCTTCCAGATTCCGATAAGCCCCCCGCCCGCAGACCCCCACAACCACCGGGCAAGGGTTGTGGGGATGAGGCCCTTGTCCCCATCAACATGGGGACATCCTCCCCATGTTGAGGACATGTGGCCTGGTACGGTTCAGGAGGGAGGGGGGGCCACTCTCTCGTCCCCCCCTCTTCCCCTGCGGCCGGCCAGGTTGCGTGCTCGGATAAGGGTCTGGTATGGATTTTTGGGGGAACTCCACGCCATTTTTTTAAAAATTTGGGGTGGAGTTCCCCTTAAAATCCATGCCAGATCTGAAGGGCCTGGTATGGATATTTAGGGGGAACCCCACGCCATTTTTTTTTTAATTTGCGGCGGGGTTCCCCTTAATATCCATTCCAGACCTAAAGGGCCTGGTAATTGAATTTGGGGGAACCCCCACGCTTTTTTTTTTTTTTTATCAATGACTTTTGTATGTATTGCCGGGAGCCGACAATTCATTAATAGCCGCAAGTGAGTTTTAAATGACTTTTTTTCCTTCAAAAATGACACTTTGTGCAGGGACAGTTCTAAGCACGGGAAACATGCGCCACTTTACATGCATATCATACACACCCCCCAGGTACAAAATTTTAAGGAATATTTCACTTTTATTTTTTCATTTTAAGCATTATTAAAATAACAGCTCCCGTAAAAACGTCTATTTTTTAAACCTTTTTTTGCATTGATACATGTCCCCTGGGGCAGGACCCGGGTCCCCAAACACTTTTTAGGACAATAAATTGCATATTAGCCTTTATAATTAGCACTTTAGATTTCGAACGTTCGAGTCCATTGTATTTAATAGGGTTCTAAAGTTCACACTAACATTCTGTCTGTTCGCAGGTTCTGGTGCGAACCGAACAGGGGGGTGTTCGGCTCATCCCTGGTTCTAAGGTAAGCATTTCATAATGAGCTAGTATGCGATACTAGCTCATTATGCCTTTGTCTTGCAGGGTTTTTGTTTGTTTTTCCGAGGTTTACAACCTCTTTAAGAACCATTATATTGGTTTTCACCCCTTTTTATCTCTGTTGAACCTTACCTTATACAGTGGTGAAAATAATTATTTGATCCCCTGCAGGATTTGTAAGTTTGCCCACTTACAAAGAAATGAAGGGTCTATAATTTATATCATAGGCGTATTCTAAATGATAGAGACAGAATATCCACCAAAAATACAGAAAAAACACCTGATACAAATTTTATAAATTGCGTTGCAGTTCAGTGAGTAATATAAGTATTTGATCCCCTACCAACCACCAATAATTCTGGCTACAGTATGTGCTCATGTGGTACACAGAGTAGTCCTGAAGAAGGTGCTGTTGACCACAACTTGTTATGTGTATAAAAGACACCTGTCCACAGAATCTCTTTCTTCCATTCAATCCTCACCATCGTGGGCAAGACCAAAGAGCTGTCAAAGGATGTCAGGGACAAGATTGTAGACCTGCACAAGGCTGGAATGGGCTACAAGACCATCAGCAAGAAGCTTGGAGAGAAGGAGACTGTTGGAGCGATTATTTGCAAATGGAAGAAATACAAAATAACCATCAATCGCCCTTGTTCTGGAACTCCACACAAGATTTCGCCTCATGGGGTGAGGATGATCATGAGAAAAATGAGGGATCCGCTCAAGAACTATACACGGGAGGAGCTTGTGAATGATCTCAAGGCAGTTGGGACCACAGTCACCAAACAAACCATTGGTAACACAATACACCGCCATGGATTGAAATCCTGCAGCGCTCACAAGGTTCCCCTCCTCAAGAAGGCACATGTACAGGTCCGTCTGAAGTTTGCCAATAAACATCTAAATGATTCAGGGAAGAATAATTTGGAGAAAGTTCTGTGGTCAGATGAGAGAGACCAAAATTGAGCTCTTTGGCATTAACTCGACTCGCCGCGTTTAGAGGAAGAAAAATGCTGACTATGACCCTAAGAACACCATCCCTACAGTCAAGCACAGAGATGGAAACATTTTGCTTTGGGGCTGTTTCTCTGCTCAAGGTACAGACCGAGTTTGCCGCATTGAGGGGCCAATGGACGGGACCATGTATTGTAAAATCTTGGATGAGAACATTCTACCCTCAGCCAGAACACTAAAGATGGGTCGTGGATGGGTCTTCCAGCATGATAATGACCCAAAACATACTGCCAAGGCAACAAAAGAGTGGGTCAAGAAGAAGCATGTTAAGGTCATGGAGAGGCCTAGCCCGTCTCCTTAATCCTATAGAAAATGTATGAAAGGAGCTGGAACTTCGAGTTGCCAAGCGACAGCTAAGAAATCTTAAGGATTTAGAGATCTGTAAAGAAGAGTGGACCAAAATCCCTCCTGAGATTTGTGCAAACCTGATCACCGACTACAAGAAACATCTTACATCTGTGCTTGCCAACAAGGGTTTCTCCACCAAGTACTAAGTCATGTTTTGCTTGGGGATCAAATACTTATGTAGCGGGGGTCTAAATTTAGGGGATACACCTGGGTGGTAGTATGACCCAGGGGTGTGTGAATCATGGAGGATTTAGACCACTTTCAATCGTGGAGGACTTTGGTGGTGTACTATTCTCCTTGGCCTGGGGTGGCGGTGTTCCCACAGGTCGAGGTAGAATCACTGCCGCAGTGCTGTCCTTTTTGTCCCGTTCCGGCGGTGGTACAGCGGGGGCGGAGAACCTGCTGTGGCGTCAGGGGAGGGGATAAGGGGGAGAGACGCCCTCGCCACGAGGTCTTCTACATTCGGCGCCCAGGCACCTTAGGCCTGGGTGCGGTCGGTCCAGAGTTCCAGCCCAGGCGCCCATGGCCTGGTCGGAGCAGTGTTGGCGTCCATCTCAGGCACCTTAAGCCTGGGGTGAGGTACTACACCAGAGGCCTGGGGCCCAGTAACTTCGACTGGGCTCCGCAAGGGTGGATGAGTCCGAGGGACCCTGAGGTGGATGGGGTCTATGTCTGAGGTGAGGAGGCCGGAGAGGTTACCCGTCTGAAGAGTCCAGAGCAGCTTCAACCCGGTGACGGAGGGGCCTCTGGTAACTCCCTTGGAGGGACATCTTCCCCCTGACAGGGGCCGCAAAGCAGCAAAGGTACTCCATTCCTGTTCTTCCGAGTCGCTGGTAGAGACTCATACACTTCAAGTTTCTCTCTCTAGCCGATGGCTATAGCAACCGCTGGTGAAACCACAGTGGTTTAGTTTATCATTAGGACAGTGCCTCGACCTGCTCACCCCACCGTATTGAACTGTTTAGGGATCTCAACTAATTGGCGAACAAAGAACTGTTTATTGTGTGTGTTACAATAAAAGAAGTGTTGGATCCTTATCGGTGTGTGGAACTCTGGTTGATGGGAGTGAAGGGGAAGTGTCAGCACAGCAAGACTTGGTTGTAATAGAAACACACAGGCCCGAGAAGAATACTTGGTACTGGCCTTCACCTCACCTGCTACAATGGGGAGGACATGGGCCGTAGCGCATCTCACCCTCACCTACAACATACCCCTAGACAGAAAAGAGGGGGTGAGGCCGCTACACTTATTTTACTCACTGACTGCAACTTAATTTATAGCATTTGTATCATGTGTTTTTTCTGGATTTTTGGTTGATATTTTGTCTCTATCATTTAAATTACATCTATGATAATAATTATAGACCCTTCATTTCTTTGTAACCCTGGGGGCCCCCAAACAGACGGTGACAACGCCACATGTATGGAAGCTGACACAGGTTTTCCCACATTATTGTCCACGGGTCTGATGTTGTATATTTAGCTCTCTTGTTCTCCTGATGAGGTGCATATTTGCATCTAATATTGACCACACAAGTACCGAGACCGTTCCTTTCAACACCAAGGGCAAAGATGTGAAACTGTGCCCCCTCCCCTTCTTCCAATGCATGCCATAAAATAGGTGTACCGCCTTGCGCTCATTCTCTGCCCCTTTGCTCCGGCTGCCCATGGTTGTCATGGAGTGTGCACTGCACATGTACAATGGTTGAAGTTGGGCATGCATGGTGGGTTTTTCATGTCAGCTGTGGGCAGATGGGGTGAAGAGTGGGCCTGTTGGAACATGATGTGACACCAGTAGCTTGTAGAGAAGACACAAAGCTGTTGCCCACTTTTTGCCAGCCACTGATCTGGAGCTTGTGTGCAGGGGAGGGGGGGGGGCATTCCACCTACCATTGCACCCTGCACAGCTGGTTCTTCTTCCCACCCCTTGTCCTGGCCCTGGCCATACCCGGTGCAATTTTAAATACAATTGTATTGTCGTTAGATCTACTGACCAGAGAAAAAGTCTGTTTGATGCGCCATACTCTAAACCAGTGGTCTCCAAACTGCGGCCCTTTGCTTGCCTTCATCTGACCCTTGAGACACCATTTCTCCCACTGATATGAGACACTATTCTGATAACTAACATCAACAATGGGACACCATTTCTCCCAATTTTACTAACAATGGGGCACTATTTTTCCCCCTAATACCAAATGTGGCGATGTTTACTCCCACTGATGCCAGGAAAATGGCCACTCCCGCTGGCCACAGACTGGCTCCCCTAAAGTTTGAAGGACCACAAACTGGCCCTTTGTTTAAAAAGTTTGGAGACCTCTGCTCTAAACGATTATATCAATTGAATTTCATAAGATTTTTCATACCATACAGACCAATCACAATAATTTCAAAGAATTTGATCGCTTTCAAAATCAATCAATGACAGTATGGGGTCTACTGTATTTAGAAGAAAATTACTGTGCGGATGTCTCAAGCATTCACAAAGCTGTCACAAATAATCCCTGTAATTTGTGTAATATATTTACTTCCTTTGATTGTCAGCTGCAACTTGTAGCCATAATGCAGTATTTTCCTGAAACACCTCAATCAGGCAAATGCTGCATTATGGCCACTAGATGCGGCTGATGATCATAGGATGTAAACATATGACATGAATTACAAAGATTATTTGTGATGGCTGCGTGAATGCTTGAGACATTTGTACAGCAATTTAACAACTTAAAGACCGAGCCTCTTTTTGAGATCTGTTGTTTACAAGTTAAAATAATATTTATTTATTTTTGCTAGAAAATTACTTAGAACCCCCAAATATTATATATATATTTTTCAGACACCCTAGAGAATAAAATGGCGGTTGTTGCAACACTTTATGTCTTACAAGCACAATTTTTTGGGAAAAAAAAAATTTGGATTAGAAAATAAGACAACAGTAAAGTTAGCCGAAATTTTTTTTAGATTGTGAAAGATGATTTTACGCCAAGTAAATTGATTTCCAACATGTCATGCTTCAAAATTGCGCCTGCTTGTGGCCATAGGCAACATTTAAAATTTTCTACAGGTTACCAGTTTTGAGTTACAGAGGAGGTCTTTTGCTAGAATAATTGCTCTCGCTCTAAAGATCGCGGCGATACCTCACATGTGCGGTTTGAACACCGTTTTCATATGCGGGCGCTGCTCAAGTATGCGTTCGCTTCTGCACGTGAGCTCGTCGGGATGGGGCACTTTAAATTTATTTTTTATTATTTATTTTCCTTTTATTTTTTATTGTTACACTGTCCATTGAAAAAAAAAAATTGGGTTCACTTTTATTCCTATTACAATGAATGTAAACATCCCTTGTAATAGAAAAAAAGCATGACAGGTCCTCTTAAATATGAGATCTGGGGTCAAAAAGACCTCTGATCTCACATTTACACTTGCAATAAAAAATGTAAAAAATTAAAAAAAAGTTTCTTTTTTTTTTTTCAATAATTTTTTTTTTTTCCCCTTTAAGACCGTTGGGCGAAAGTGACGTTTGATGTCGCTTCCATCATCCAATAGTATGGAGCTGAGTGGGGGCCATCTTTCCCTCACTCGACCTTCCAGACTCAGAGGGGAAAGGACCGGATCGTCTCTGACACTACCGACGGCTCCGGGGAGCGACAGGAGGGGGCCCTCTCCCGCCCCCGATAAAAGTGATCTTACGGCGAATCCGCTGTAGAGACCAATTTTATCTGAAAGCGGATTGCCCGCTGTTTAAAAAGATACCGAGGTTATGGTAGCTATATGCTGCCATAACCCCAGTATTTAACGTAAAAAAGTCGACGTACAATGACGGCGGGCGGTCTGCAAGTGGTTAAAGAAACAAAAAATAGAACCCGAGGGAGGAGATTTACTAAAACTGGTGCGCACAAAATCTGGTGCAGCTGTGAATAGTAACCAATCAGCTTCTAGGTTTTTATTGTCAAACCTTAATTGAACGCGCTGAAGGTAGGAACTGATTGGTTACTACAGTGAGGGAAAAAAGTATTTGATCCCCTGCTGATTTTATAAATTTGCCCACTGACACAGAAATGATCAGTCTATAATTTTAATGGTTGGTTTATTTTAACAGAGAGACAGAATAACAACTAAAATATCCAGAAAAACGCATTTCAAAAAAGTTATAAATTGATTTGCATTTTAATGAGTGAAATACTGTAAGTATTTGATCCCCTATCAATCAGCAAGGTTTCTGGCTGATTGTGCTGGGAGCATCCCACAGCACGCTCCCAGCACAGAGACCGGGGTCTCACTGAGAGATACTAATGATTGGGACCCGGAACTCCAGATTCCAGGTCACCTGATCTCTGTGGTAGCTTCTGATTGGCTACCACAGTGATCAGTCAAAGTGAAGCCCGCCTCTTGTGTTTCTCTCTCTGTGAATGGAGAGGAAAGATAAATTGTATCTTTCCCTCTCCTTGCAGAGAGAAAAAAAAAGTTTGTAAAAAAAGAAAAAGAAATGAAGAAAAAATACATAGATCAATGATTGATCTAGGTCAGTGCCAGATTTAGTGTTTGGGTCAAGTAAGGACCAAAGGTCAAGGTCAGGGTCAGTATATTTTGAGCAAGATTTTTTTTTTTACTTTTTTTTTTCAAATTAATATCAGTGTCAATTAGTGTCAGTGTGTTTTAGACAGTGGTGGTCCATACGCCCCCCCCCCCCCTCATAATCCATGCGCCCAGCCCCTATTTTACATGCAGGGCGCTGGACGTATGGATTCCAATGGGAGTTTTTTTTAGAAGCATGTGATTAGAGCCTGAAGTTCTAATTGGCTTAAAAAAAGGGTGGGCTCGGGGCTCAGAGCACTGCGCCCCGAGCCCACCCACTTGTGTGACAATAGCGAATTAATATTCGCTATTGTCTTCCTGCATCTCCTCCCGGCCAATCCCGGCTCAGGAAGCGGGTCCTGAGACCCGATTGGCTGAGAGGAGAAGCAATCCTATTTGCCGCCGAGGGGGCGGAGGGAGAAGACGCAGTGGAAGCTACGCCACCATGAAGCTGAGGAAGGAGGAAACGCAGAGGCCCACTGCCCACCGCCCGGAGGTAGCCTGCAACCTAGATGGGGTAAGTGCGGGGACCGACCCGGACGAATTGCCGCAACCCCCCCCCAAAAACAAATATACCATCAACCGCCACTGGTTTTAGGTAGGACAAAAAAAAAAGAAAGGCAAAATGCGCACTATTGTTTCTCGGCTCTACTACGGGTACAAACAACAAATAACATACACACTTCTAGTACCGCTGCGATCGTCAGGAGAAGGAGAATTTATTTTGGGTTGTTCTTTGGTGGGAAGTTATGGTAGTACCAAGGAATATACAGCTACATTTAAACAAAAACGTTTTTTTTACTATTTTGGGACAGTTTTCTTTTGATAATAGTAAAAAAAATCAGGCGATATCCATTACCATTTACCACCAAATGAAAGCCCAATTTAGAGCAGAGGTATGGTGCTACTACCCAATAAGATCAGAAAATATTTTCAGAGCTACCTGAGTGCGGAAAGGCAGTCACATGTCACACAGCTGCAATAGCAATCATGACAAAACATGGTTACTCCTTACTTTCTCTTTAAATACTTGCCGGCCAGCCGCCGTCATTATACTGTGGCAGGTTGGCACGGCTGCACAAATCGCCGTAGCTGTATGAGGGTTTGTGCAATAGATACAGTGGGCGCCGAAGCCGATGCGCGCGACCGGTGGCCGCGATGTCTGCCGGCCACCTGCAATCATTTCCACAGAGAGCCGGAATGGGGATCTGTCAATGTAAACAAACAGATCCCCGTTCTGACAGGGGAGTAAAGAGAGATCGTCTATTCCTAGTGATCAGGAACAGCGATCTCTCTCCTCCTCCAGTCAGTCCCCTCCCCCCACAGTTAGAAACACCTCCCTAGGGAACACATTTAACCCCTTGATCGCCCCCTAGTGTCAACCCCTTCCCTGCCAGTGTCATTTATACAGTAATCAGTGCATTTTTATAGCACTGATTGCTGTATAAATGTGAATGGTCTCAAAAAAGTGTCAAAAGTGTTGGGTATGCCCGCCGCAATGTCACCGTCCTGCTAAAAATCGCTCATCGCCGTCATTACTAGTAAAAAAATATATAATAATAAAAATGGCAATAATGTATCCATGTTTATTTTGGAACCAAAAAATTGTAGCGCTAAAAACATAAACAGTGAATAAGGTAATAACACCCAAGTGAATGAGTGAAAAAAAGATTGTTCAGTCCATAATCAAAAAGCAACAATCCATGTGTAAAGTATGTAAATAAAGGATCGCTGATGAAATGATTCAAAGTAATCCGATAAAAATAGTGACACAATCTGGATAGGATAAATGAAAATAACCACCAAATATAAATTTGTAGAGTCTCTGATGAAATACTTCAAAATATTCCAATGCAAATGGTGATAATCCCAAACTCTGGATAAAGTGAATAAAGCTGACCACCACCGATAAGAGAGAGGCTTACCAGAAGTCGTGGACCCCAATAAACATACGTTTAAGAGGTCAACTTAGGCTTGGCATATGTCACTGAAGGGACCGTATCCTCTGCTGGTGCTGGCCAAGATGTTCCTCTCAGGAGTAGATCATACCAGATGGACGGGCTGGATACTCAAGAGATGGTAACCTAATGATGGTTGCCCATGGGACCAATAGAAATGTAAAGGAAAGAGGAAGGGCACATAGCGTGGTACTGTATATATTAAAAAATGTATTGTAGGTAGGAACACTTACATTACATAAGATGAACAAGCGCTTTCAATGACAACAGTGGAGTCTCTGTGTACTCGGAGCGGAGATCAGTGTCATGTGACACAGAGCCCATCCCCCCTACAGTTAGAAACACTATGCAGGGAACACTTAACCCCTACAGCGCCACCTAGTGGTTAACCCCATTCACTGCCAGTGTCAGTTTCACAGTAACCAGTGCATTTTTATAGCACTGATCGCTGTGAAAATGACAATGGTCCCAAAAATGTGTCAAAAGTGTCCAATGTGTCTCCCATAGTGTCGCAGTCACGAAAAAAATTACTAGTAAAAAAAAAAAATTATAAAAATGCCATAAAACTATCCCCTATTTTGTAAACGCTATAACTTTTGCGCAAACCAATCAATAAACGTCGATTGCAATTTATTTTTTTACCAAAAATATGTAGAAGAATTTGTATCGGCCTAAACTGAGGAAAAAAATGTTTTTTTATATATTTTTGGGGGATATTTATTATAGCAAAAAGTTAAAAATATCTATTTTTGTTTATAGCGCAAAAAATAAAAACCGCAGAGTCATGAAAAAAATCACTGATCACCGCCATTACTAGTAAAAAAAAAAAAATGCCATAAAACTATCCACTATTTTGTAGACACTATACATTTTGTGTAAACCAATCAATATTTGCTTATTGTGATTTTTTTTTACCAAAAATATGTAGAAGAATACATATTGGCCTAAACTGAGATAGAATTTTTTTTTTATATATATTTTTTTTTGGGGGGGGGGGGAATATTTATTATAGCAAAAAGTAAAAAATATTTTTTTTTTTTTTTAAATTTACATTTTTTTTTTTGCTTATAGCGCAAAAAATTAAAACCACAGAGGTGATCAAATACCACCAAAAGAAAGCTCTATTTGTGGGGGGGAAAAAAAAGTACATAAATTTTGTTTGAGTACAACATCGCACAACCGTGGAATTGTCAGTTAAAACAACGCAGTGCCGTATCGCAAAAAAATGGCCTGGTCATTAAGGGGGTAAATTCTTCCGGTTCTTAAGTGGTTAAAATCCAAGAAAATAACAATACAAAAGCTAAAGCTGAACAAAAAAAAAATGTAATAACATATATTGAAAAAAAATTCTACTAATTGGCAAATTAATGACGTGTTGCCAGGAGGGATTTATATATTATGGCATTTTTGTACATGGCATTTGTAGTGAACAAGGCCCACAAGGCTGAAACGCGTTTACAACTGCTGTCTGTTCCTGTGTCTTTTATGGAGAATCAATATATTTTTAAGATTTTAAAGAGCAAGCAGAAAGCCCAATTTGTCCTGAAAAAAATGCGATATAATCCACCTGGATGCACAAAGAAGTTGTGATGATATTTGCGGTTTTAGTAAAAAATGGCAAAGTTGCAAAATTGCTCTTAGGCATTAATATTTGTTTTACGCTTAAGCTTGAAGGGGTTAAAATGATTGTAAAGGATCGTTTTTTTTGTTTTGTTTTTAAATAACAAACATGTCATACTTACCTCCACTGTGCAGCTTGTTTTGCACAGAGTGGCCCCGATCCTCCTCTTCTGAGGTCCCTCAGTGGCTCTCGCGGCTCCTCCCCGCATCAGATAACCCCCTAGGAGAAGCGCTCTCCCGAGGGGGGGGGTTACCTTCCGGGCGCGCTCCCGAGTCCAGCATTTGCTTCCATAGACATGAATGCCGGACTCGGCCCCGCCCCCAAGCGCCAGCATCATTGTATTTGATTGACAGCAGCGGGAGCCAATGGCTGCGCCGCGATCAATCTATCCCATAAAGAGCTGGTGTTCTGTCGAGAAGTGCCCGGCTATCAAATAGTGCCCAAGTGGAACTGCGCAGAAGAGCTGAGTTTACGATCAGCTGTTGTCTCGCATAGCCGAGGCACGTTCATGTAGGTGAGGGGCGGATATTTACAAGAAGAAGTCGGATTTTTCAATGATAGGCAGTGCTGGGGGGCGGAATTTTTTATCGATGGCCAAAGAAATCTGCAAAATAAATCTTTATCTGCTATTCATTTTGAACGCTTGCGGGGGTGCATTTGGACCTGATACGGTAAACGGGGACGCACAGGACCCCTGCTGGGAGCCGCATCAGTATTAAGTGTGAACCCAGCCTTAGTGGTTGTGGCTAGATGGCTACAAAAAAAAAAAAAAAAGTGAAGAGTCAGAAATAGTGGAGAAGAAGTCCATTAAATATAAATTTTAGCACAGTTTCTGTTGTGTCCTTATTAACCGCCATTTAGATCTTTACATATTCGGCACTAAATAGTTTAATCAGCCCTGAGGGAGGCTTAGCCATCTTCAACAACACGTGTACAAATATTCTCATGTCAGCATAAAAATATTTTTATAGCTTTTTCATATAACAGAGACTGAGAATATTAAAAAAAAAAAAAAAAACACACATCTCCTAAAAGCTGTTCCCATTTTATTAAACTCATAAGTTGAATTTCAAAATATCCAGTCATCAATTAATGTATTCCTACATATAAATGTCTCACACACAAACTGAGTGTTTTTATGTACTTTGTTTTACATTTCCAGTGGTGTGGCAAATGTAAATTATACTTAATTCGTAATTTAGCTATCCATTTTTATGTTCGATTGGATCGCTTAATTGGAGGTGTCGCAGTTTGCTTTAGGGATTTGGCTCCCTCTAGTGGAGATAATGTAGCATGCCAGCGTACAAGCAGATGGAATGATGTTGTGTTTGCTAAAGCACAATGTATCATAAACAATTGTAATTTTTTTAATAAAATTAATGGCTTCTTGTTTTTTTTTTCCATCTGATGTTGTATCTCAGTGCTGCTGATCTCCAGCAGCCTCTTTGAAGCCACTCCCTGTCACTCTAACGATGGCCGCATGGAATTTCTCAGGTAGGGTTTCCTGATAATGACAGCAGCCTTCTTCCCATAGTGCATCCTGGTGCCATCCAGTGGCAGCTGGTGCTCAAAATTTTTGGGGGGGCGCAAACAAACTGGAAAAAAAAAAAAAAACATCAATTGCCGCCACTGTGCCCATTAAACGCCCAAATACAGGCAGTTTGTCCCCAAATGCAGCCAGTTTGTCCCCAAATGCAGCCAGTTTCCCCCCAAATGCAGACAGTTTGTCCCCAAATGCAGCCAGTTTCCCCCCAAATGCAGGCAGTTTGTCCCCAAATGCAGCAAGTTTGTCCCCAAATACAGCCAGTTTCCCCCCAAATACAGGCAGTTTCCCCCCAAATGCAGACAGTTTGTCCCCAAATTCAGGCAGTTTGTCCCCAAATGCAGCAAGTTTGTCCCCAAATGCAGCAAGTTTGTCCCCAAATGCAGCCAGTTTCCCCCCAAATACAGCCAGTTTGTCCCCAAATGCAGCCAGTTTGTCCCCAAATGCAGACAGTTTGTCCCCAGCCTGCACTTACCTTCCTCTGGTCAGCGCCGTCCTCCTCCATGCTCCCTCATGTTTTCTTCCGTCCTTGATGTCTTCTCCCGCCCTCGATGTCGCTTCAGCCAATCAGGTTACCGGTAATCAGATCCGGTGAACCTGATTGGCTGAGATGGGTGTCAGTCCAAACAAAGGTACGGACCCCCCGTGCGCCACTTAATTAGATATTCGGAAGCCGATTAGAGCCCTCAGGCTGTAATCGGAAAGCCTATCAGAGCCGCTGGCTCTGATAGACACTTCCACAGCCAACAAGCTGCCGTTATTCAGATGGCCGGCGCTCGCCAAGGGGCCGGCCATCTGAATAGTGGGCGGCACGGCAGCAATACATAAGTTCATGCAATGCATGAACCTATGTATTGTTTTTCAATGGCGGTGCAGGAGCGAGAGGGGGCGACGCTCTGGCACCCTCTATGGACGCACCGCCACTGGTGCCATCCCTTCCCCAGGTAAGCGACACACACACACAACCATCCACATGATGTAAGAGAAAACGGGATTCATCAAACCTTCTTCCACTGCTCCGTGGTCCAGTTCTGATGCTCACGTGATAGGTGCTTTTAGCCATGGACACCGGTCAGCATGGGCACCCTGACCGGTCTGTGGCTATACATCCCCATACACAACAGACTGTGATGCCCTGTGTGTTCTGACACATTTCTATGAGAACCAGCATGATCTTTTTTATATTTTCAAATTTAAGCTACAGTAGCCCTTCCATTGGTTTGGACTACACAGGTCAGCCTTCCCTTCCATAGGGCATTAATGAGCATTGGCCACCCATCACCCTGTCACAGGTTTTCCTTCCTTGGACCACTTTTGGTAGGTCCTGACCAATGCAGACATCAATAGATTGACTTGTGTACAACCAGCCTGCCCATACATGGATCAAAGTTTGTCTGGTTCCTGCTAAAACGGCCAAATTTCGATCTATGTATGGCCAGCTTAAGGTAGCGTTTATAGACTAGGGCTCCTATGGAATTTGGTTGAAATTCCAAAGAGCAATTTCTGACTGCCAGATAAGTAATCTTTCACACTAATTATTTGTACTTGGGGCACTCTTCCCACTGAGAACCAACATAAGGAACATTCTTCCCACTGAGAACCAACATAAGGAACATTCTTCCCATTGACCACCAATGTAAGGGGCATTCTTCTCATTGACCACCAATGTAAGGAGCATTCTTCTCACTGATCACCAATGTAAGGAACATTCTTCCCACTGAGAACCAACATAAGGAACATTCTTCCCATTGACCACCAATGTAAGGGGCATTCTTCTCATTGACCACCAATGTAAGGAACATTCTTCTCACTGATCACCAATGTAAGGGACATTCTTCTTACTGACCACCAATGTAAGGAACATTCTTCCCACTGACCACCAATGTAAGGAACATTCTTCCCACTGATCACCAATGTAAGGAGCATTCTTCCCACTGATCACCAATGTAAGAGACATTCTTCCCACTGACCACCAATGTAAGGACCATTCTTCTCACTGATCACCAATGTAAGAGACATTCTTCCCACTGATCACCAATGTAAGAGACATTCTTCCCACTGACCACCAATGTAAGAGACATTCTTCCCACTGATCACCAATGTAAGAGACATTCTTCCCACTGACCACCAATGTAAGAGACATTCTTCCCACTGATCACTAGGGATGGGCCCGGTGCTCGATTCGAACCCATGTTCGAATCGAGCACCGGGCGTTCGCTCGCTCGTCGAGCCCAGAACTATTTGGGCCGTTCGCATCACATTCGTGTGATGCGAGCGGCCCCGCAATGCATTGCGGCCGGCGCGGCCGGCGCAGTGCATTGCTGGCTGATGATTGGCCAAGCATGCACTGTGACCCCGCATGCTTGGCCAATCACAGCGCCCGAAACTCGGAGAGCAATAATTGGCTACAGGCAGGACGCCTGTAGCCAATTACAGCTCAGGGGCTTTAGTACACGCCCCACCATTTAAAAGGCCGCCACGCCATCGGCCCCGGTCACATGAGTTCCGGCTTTAGGAGAGATCAGTCTGCTGATTCAGTCTTTGCTTGATACTGAAAGATTTGCTCTTCTTTGCTAAACCATTGGCTATTTCTTTGCTAAACCATTGCTACCTAAGTCATTGATCGTTCATTGCTGCTGATTGCACAGTTAGTGTGTTATTAGCTGCTGCTGAGGATTAGTCTGGTGCGTGCTTACTGTTAGTACAGTATTGCAGTAGTACCAACCGCAGTGCTGTTAGCACAGCATTGCACCCCAACAGCACCCATAGGACTTCTAGTGTGTTAGTGGCAGCAAACAGAGCTCCTATATTTTCTTCTCAGCAGCACCCATAGGACTTCTAGTGTGTTAGTGGCAGCAAACAGAGCTCCTATATTTTCTTCTCAGCAGCACCCATAGGACTTCTAGTGTGTTAGTGGCATCACACAGAGCTCCTATATTTTCATCTCAGAAGCACCCATAGGACTTCTAGTGTGTTAGTGGCATCACACAGAGCTCCTATATTTTCTTCTCAGCAGCACCCATAGGACTTCTAGTGTGTTAGTGGCAGCAAACAGAGCTCCTATATTTTCTTCTCAGCAGCACCCATAGGACTTCTAGTGTGTTAGTGGCAGCAAACAGAGCTCCTATATTTTCTTCTCAGAAGCACCCATAGGACTTCTAGTGTGTTAGTGGCAGCAAACAGAGCTCCTATATTTTCTTCTCAGCAGCACCCATAGGACTTCTAGTGTGTTAGTGGCATCACACAGAGCTCCTATATTTTCTTCTCAGCAGCACCCATAGGACTTCTAGTGTGTTAGTGGCAGCAAACAGAGCTCCTATATTTTCTTCTCAGCAGCACCCATAGGACTTCTAGTGTGTTAGTGGCAGCAAACAGAGCTCCTATATTTTCTTCTCAGCAGCACCCATAGGACTTCTAGTGTGTTAGTGGCATCACACAGAGCTCCTATATTTTCTTCTCAGCAGCACCCATAGGACTTCTAGTGTGTTAGTGGCAGCAAACAGAGCTCCTATATTTTCTTCTCAGCAGCACCCATAGGACTTCTAGTGTGTTAGTGGCATCACACAGAGTTCCTATATTTTCATCTCAGAAGCACCCATAGGACTTCTAGTGTGTTAGTGGTAGCAAACAGAGCTCCTATATTTTCATCTCAGAAGCACCCATAGGACTTCTAGTGTGTTAGTGGCAGCAAACAGAGCTCCTATATTTTCTTCTCAGAAGCACCCATAGGACTTCTAGTGTGTTAGTGGCAGCAAACAGAGCTCCTATATTTTCATCTCAGAAGCACCCATAGGACTTCTAGTGTGTTAGTGGCAGCAAACAGAGCTCCTATATTTTCTTCTCAGAAGCACCCATAGGACTTCTAGTGTGTTAGTGGCAGCAAACAGAGCTCCTATATTTTCATCTCAGAAGCACCCATAGGACTTCTAGTGTGTTAGTGGCAGCAAACAGAGCTCCTATATTTTCTTCTCAGCAGCACCCATAGGACTTCTAGTGTGTTAGTGGCAGCAAACAGAGCTCCTATATTTTCATCTCAGAAGCACCCATAGGACTTCTAGTGTGTTAGTGGCAGCAAACAGAGCTCCTATATTTTCTTCTTAGCAGCACCCATAGGACTTCTAATGTGTTAGTGGCAGCAAACAGAGCTCCTATATTTTCTTCTTAGCAGCACCCATAGGACTTCTAGTGTGTTAGTGGCAGCAAACAGAGCTCCTATATTTTCTTCTTAGCAGCACCCATAGGACTTCTAATGTGTTAGTGGCATCACACAGAGTTCCTATATTTTCATCTCAGAAGCACCCATAGGACTTCTAGTGTGTTAGTGGCATCAAACAGAGCTCCTATATTTTCTTCTCAGCAGCACCCATAGGACTTCTAGTGTGTTAGTGGCAGCAAACAGAGCTCCTATATTTTCTTCTCAGCAGCACCCATAGGACTTCTAGTGTGTTAGTGGCATCACACAGAGCTCCTATATTTTCTTCTCAGCAGCACCCATAGGACTTCTAGTGTGTTAGTGGCAGCAAACAGAGCTCCTATATTTTCTTCTCAGCAGCACCCATAGGACTTCTAGTGTGTTAGTGGCATCACACATAGCTCCTATATTTTCTTCTCAGCAGCACCCATAGGACTTCTAGTGTGTTAGTGGCATCACACAGAGCTCCTATATTTTCTTCTCAGCAGCACCCATAGGACTTCTAGTGTGTTAGTGGCAGCAAACAGAGCTCCTATATTTTCTTCTCAGCAGCACCCATAGGACTTCTAGTGTGTTAGTGGCATCACACAGAGTTCCTATATTTTCATCTCAGAAGCACCCATAGGACTTCTAGTGTGTTAGTGGCATCACACAGAGCTCCTATATTTTCTTCTCAGCAGCACCCATAGGACTTCTAGTGTGTTAGTGGCATCACACAGAGCTCCTATATTTTCTTCTCAGCAGCACCAATAGGACTTCTAGTGTGTTAGTGGCAGCAAACAGAGCTCCTATATTTTCTTGTCAGCAGCACACATAGTACCTATAGTGTGTTAGTGTCAGCACCCATAGGACCTACAGTGTGTTGTGAGCACACATAGGAGTTCTATTTTTTATACTATATACACTACCGACTACAATGGCTGGAAGACCGCCAAGGAGAGGCAGAGCGTGCCGAGGCAAGAACACAGGGCAGGCAGGCTCTGTTTCTAGAGACAACAGTGCTGGCCGTGGACGTGGTCGTGCATCGTCATCAGCACGTGGCCATGGGACACGCTTGTCTTTGTTTTCGGCAGCTGGACATGTGGAGCCGCATCATGCCGAAGGCTTGGTAGAATGGATGACCAAGCCCTCCTCATCCTCCTCATCCTCTCTCACCCAGGCTCAGGGTACTGGCAGAGCAGCTGCCAACGCGTACTCAATGGCATCATCAGCCACCCCTTCCCTAGACCCACCATGTCCTCCTGAGGAGTCCCCCGAACTGTTTGAGCACAGTGTTGGGTACATGCTCCAGGAGGATGCCCAACGATTCGAAGGCTCGGATGATGATACCCAGCTTGAGGAAGTCAGTAGTGTGCGCGCAGAGAGAGGGGATGCTGAAGGACAGCAATCTGGCAGTAGTGTTCCACCAGCTGCAGCTTACTGCCAGGTTTGCTCTAGTGGTGAAGAGGGAGGGGATGATGAGTTCACTGACTCCACGTGGGTGCCTGAAGGGAGAGAGGAGGAGGAGGAGGAGGATGCAGCGTCACATGTCCAACGAGGCAGGATGCCCCCTGGAGGCCAGCTAGAGGCCAGCACAGCAACTGTACCACACCGCAGAGCTCCGCCTGTGCAGGGCGCTGCCTCTGCACGTTATCACAAAAGTTCTTTGGTGTGGGCCTTTTTTGAGACGAGTGCATCAGATCGCACCACTGCTATTTGCAATATTTGTCTCAAGCGTATCTCGCGTGGCCAAAACATCAGCCGCTTGGGCACCACAAGCATGAGCAGACATATGTCGACCTGCCATGCAGCTCGTTGGCAAGCACACATAAAAGACCCACACCAAAGAACAAAGCGGACCTCTCCTTGCTCCTCATCAGCTGGGATCTCCATCCCCACTATATCTTCAGTCCTCTCTGAAAGCTGCTCTGAGAGGACTGAAGGTGTAGAATTAGGTGTGTCACAACCAAGTACTTGCAGTACACCGACGTCCGATTGTAGCAGGCAAATTTCCCTGCCCCAGCTGCTGGACCGTCGAAAGAAGTATACTCCCAGCCATCCACATGCCCAGCGATTGAATGCTAGCTTGGCTAAATTGCTAGCACTTCAACTGCTGCCTTTTCAGTTGATAGACTCGGCCCCCTTCCGTGAGTTTGTTCAATGTGCGGTTCCTCAGTGGCAGGTTCCCAAACGCCACTTTTTCTCACGGAAGGCGATTCCGTCTCTCTACTGGCATGTGGAAGGCAATGTCCATGCCTCGCTGGACAGGGCGGTCAGCGGTAAGGTGCATATTACCGCTGACTCATGGTCCAGCAGGCATGGACAGGGACGTTATCTTTCTTTCACGGCCCATTGGGTCACTCTATTGGCAGCTGGGAGGGATGCAGGACAAGGTGCAGTAGTGTTGGAGGTTGTTCCGCCACCACGCCTCCAAAATGCTACTACTGGTTGTGACACACCTCTCTCCTCCACCCCCTCCTCTTCTTCTTCCTCCATGTCCTCTTCGAGTGCTCTGTCCTCGGAACCAGCGGTGCTCCGTAGGCGTACAAGGGGCTACGCGAGTACGCAGGCAAAAAGATGCCATGCCGTGCTTGCGCTGGTGTGTTTGGGGGACAGGAGCCACACTGGGCCAGAGGTTCTGGCAGCTCTGCAGGGGCAGGCCGAGAGGTGGTTGACGCCACGCCAGCTTAAGCCAGGAATGGTCGTTTCTGATAATGGCACCAACCTCCTCTCCGCCCTGCGACAGGGGCAGCTCACCCATGTGCCCTGTATGGCTCACGTCCTCAACCTGGTGGTGCAGCGGTTCTTGGGCAGGTTCCCAGGCTTACAGGATGTCCTGAGGCAGGCCAGGAAAGTCTGTGTGCATTTCCGCCGATCTTATAATGCCAGTGCTCGGCTGACTGAGCTGCAAAAGGAGCTGAACCTGCCCAAGAACCGCCTAATATGTGACATGCCCACCAGGTGGAACTCAACGTTGGCCATGCTGCAGCGACTGCACACGCAGCAGAGGGCCATCAATGAGTACCTTTGCGACTACGGCACCAGGACAGGGTCAGGGGAGCTTGGCTTTTTTTCCCCACGCCAGCGGAGCATGATCAGGGAGAGGAGGAGGAGGAGGAGGATTGTGTCAGCATGGAGGTGGAGGCTGGCACTCAGCATCATCAGCAGCAGTCTTTTAGGGATGATGTACAGTCCCAACAAACCAGTGGACTTGTACGTAGCTGGGAGGAGGTGGCTGGCGATCATGTCATCCTCAGTGACCCAGAAGACTCCGGACCGAATGCCTCAGCTAACCTACGCTGCATGGCCTCCCTGATCCTGCAAAGCCTGCGGAAGGATCCTCGTGTTCTTCGGATCAAGGAGAGTGACCATTACTGGCTGGCCACTCTCCTTGATCCACGGTACAAGGGTAAGGTTGCGGACCTTATCTTGCCGTCGCAGAGGGAGCAGAGGATGAGACATCTCAGGGAGGCCTTGCAGAAAGGTCTGTGCAACGCGTTCCCAGAAACTGGGAGGTTACAAACTCCTGGTCCTGGACGACGAGTTGCTGAGGCTTCGGTCAGTAGCAGAAGGAGCGGTGGGGAAGGTGGACGTCTGACCGATGCGTTCAGACAATTTTTTAGTCCGCAGCCCCAAGGTATGATCGGTTCCAGCAACCATCGCCAGCGTCTGATATACATGGTGCAGGAATACCTAGGGGCAAGGTCAGACTTGGACACCTTTCCCACCGAAAATCCTCTGGCTTACTGGGTCCTGAGGATGGATCACTGGCCAGAGCTTGCACAGTATGCAATTGAGCTACTGGCCTGTCCTGCATCCAGCGTTCTTTCCGAACGCACATTCAGTGCTGCTGGAGGATTTGTCACCGATCATAGGGTGCGCCTGTCCACCGACTCGGTTGATCGACTGACCTTCATAAAAATGAATCAGTCTTGGATCACCACCAGCTACCAGACACCTGAAGTGGATATAACGGAATAATTTATAATGTCACATCCCTTCAAGACTGCCTATGCTGATGCTGAGTGACTGTCCTGTTATGTTCACTGACTATCCTCTTCCTCCTCCTCAATGATCCATGCCACCACACCAGTGCCTAAGGCACAATTTTTCAGCCCCTGTATAACAGGGGCGTGTAATTACAATTTTTTAAAAAGATGCTTCGCAACAGGTCTGACTGCTGTGCTCAGAGTACAGTATCTGTGAGGGGTTGCAGTGTTGTGGCACCAGCACCAGTGCCTAAGGCACAATTTTTCAGCCCCTGTTGGGGCGTGTAATTACAATTTTTAGGCAATGCTTTGCAACAGGTCTCATTGCTGTGCTCAGAGTACAGTATCTGTGAGGGGTTGCAGTGTTGTGGCACCAGCACCAGTGCCTAAGGCACAATTTTTCAGCCCCTGTATAACAGGGGCGTGTAATTACAATTTTTTAAAAAGATGCTTCGCAACAGGTGTGACTGCTGTGCTCCAAGTACAGTATCTGTGAGGGGTTGCAGTGTTGTGGCACCAGCACCAATGCCTAAGGCACAATTTTTCAGCCCCTGTTCAACAGGGGCGTGTAATTACAAATCTTGATCTAATAGTTCACAGCAGGGCCCATTCCTGCGCCCACCAAGAGTAACTATGAGGGCCTACAGTCTTGTGGCAACACCGTCCACCACCACCACCACCACCAAAGGCCCAATTTTTCTGCCCTGTTCAACAGGTGCATGCAATTACAAATCTTGATCTAATAACTCACAGCAGGGCCCATTCCTGCACCCACCAAGAGTAACTGTGAGGGCTTACAGTCTTGTGGCAACACCGTCCACCACCACCACCACCACCACCAAAGGCCCAATTTTTCTGCCCGGTTCAACAGGTGCATGCAAGTACAAATCTTGATCTATTAACTCACAGCAGGGCCCATTCCTGTGCCCACCAGTCTTGTGGCTACACCAACATCTAATAGGGCAAATTTCTGCAGAGTATATACGGCAGGCCCCTACTTTCAAACATCCAACTTACAAACGACTCCTACTTGCAAACGGCAAGAGAAAACAGGAAGTGAGAGGAAATCTACCCCATGGAAGGAAAATTCTATCCTGTTAGATTTAATTTGGGAAAAAGGTATCTCCTCTCTACTGATGCTTTATCACCAATCCTTGTTTCAATTAAAACCCCACTTTTCCAAAAACATTTGTCATTGGGACGGAAAGTGAGGTGACATGTTCTGAACAGATGTGCAAAGACAGCAAATGTTACAGGGGTGATAACCCCTCCCTATGTTCTCCAAAAAGCTTAAAAATTGATTTTTTTGGGATGTAGCTACA
The DNA here is from genome assembly GCA_029206835.1 of Rana muscosa. Classification (NCBI taxonomy): domain Eukaryota; kingdom Metazoa; phylum Chordata; class Amphibia; order Anura; family Ranidae; genus Rana; species Rana muscosa. The sequence goes on along the minus strand of CM055122.1, from coordinate 303,332,031 downwards.
CTTCATAATGTACCTGTTCAGATTCTACTTAAGAACAAACCTACAGTCCATGTCTTGTTTGCACCACCTATATACTGCTGTTCAGAGTATATAGGGTTGTAGGTATAGGGTTTTATTTTGGGTGCGGGGTCCCCCTTAGTATCCATACAAGACCTAAAGGGGCTGGGGTGGGGGGGGGGGGGGTGATGGGGTAGCCATGCCATTTTTCTCAAGGATTTTCAGCCATATGGCGGCCAGGACAAGACATGACATTAAAGCCGCAAGTGGTTTTAAATGGCTTCTTTTTTTCCTTTACAAATGTCATTTTGTGCAAGGACAGTTCTAAACACGGGAAACACATGCCACTTCACAGGCATACTTTAGACACCCCCCAGGTACCATATTTAACCACTTCAGATCCGCGCTATAGCCGAAAGACGGCTGCAGCGCGGACCTTAACTGCCGAGTGGACGTCCCCAGGACGTCCTTGTATTTACACTCTCCCTGCGCGCTCCCGAGAGCACGCATCGGGGAAAATCTGTGTTGGCCGTGTCCCTTGGACACAGCCAATCACAGATCGTGCTGAATGGCCAATCACAGAGGCCATTCAGCACTCGATCTCACTGCCCAATGAGAGATGATCTCAAATGTAAACATATGAGATCATCTCTCATTGCCGGCTTTCTCTCCTCACACAGAGACCGCGTGTGAGGAGAGAGAGAGATCTGTGCTGCTGTCAGTGAGTTTATTACAATATTACAATCAAAGTAAAGTGAAGTAAAAAAACAGTGCCCTCTGCCAGTCCCATATCTGCCAGTGCCCTCTGCCAGTCCCATATCTGCCAGTCCCATATCTGCCAGTGCCCTCTGCCCGTGCCATCTGCCCGTGCCATCTGCCCGTGCCATCTGCCAGTGCCATCTGCCAGTGCCATCTGCCAGTGCCATCTGCCCGTGCCATCTGCCAGTGCCATCTGCCCGTGCCATCTGCCCGTGCCATCTGCCAGTGCCATCTGCCCGTGCCATCTGCCAGTGCCATCTGCCATTAGTGCCACGTATAAGTGCCACGTATCAGTGTCATCAGTGCCACGTATCAGTGCCACGTGTCGTCAGTGCCAACAATGGCTAGAAGATTATTTTCAGCCGAGGAGGCATACAATATTCTTGCGGCCGACGAGAGCAACAGGGAGCTCTCCGATTCGGATTCCTCCGCAAGTTCAGACTATGAGCCTGACTATGAGTCTGACGTGGACTACGAGCCTGTCCTAAGCAGTGGAGCACTGACAGCCTCAGAAGAGGAGGAGGAGGAGGAGGAGGAGGGCCCGCCCGCCAGACGAAGGCGTTCTGCTGAGCAGGCAGTGCCATCCACCAGCACCGCAGTGCCATCCACCAGCACTGCAGTGCCATCCACCAGGCAAGCAAGGCCACGTACCAGTGGGGTGTCATCTCAGTCCCAAAGGGTTAGGTCCCATGCCAGCCTTCCCTATTCCCTTCAGAACCCCTTGTGGCTTCCTCCTAATTCAGGAGAAGCCAACATTCCCCCTTTCACTGCCCAGCCAGGAGTCCAGGTGGACACAGAAAATTTTGCCCCGATTGACTTTTTCAATTTAATTTTCACTGACGACATCCTTGCATCAATTGTGGCCCAGTGCAACCTATACGCCCAACAGTTCATAGCAAGCAACCCAACGTCCTATTATGCCCGTCCCTACCAGTGGAGAGCCCTCACAGTGGAGGAGTTTAGAATCTTTTTGGGCCTCACATTCTGCATGGGACTAAACTGAAAAAATCAAGTGCGTTCATATTGGTCATCCCGCCCCATCTACCATATGCCCATCTTTTCCTCAGTAATGCCCAGGTCCCGATATCTAATGATTATGAGATTCCTACACTACAACGACAATACCCAGTGCCCTCCCCGAAATGACCCAAATTTTGATAAGCTTTATAAAATTCGGCCGCTACTAAATTATTTTTCTGAAACCTTCCCCCAGTTGTTTACCCCAGACAAACACATATGCGTGGATGAGTCCCTAATAAAATTTTCTGGCAGGCTGGGCATAAAACAATTTATACCCAGCAAAAGGGCCCGCTATGGGGTGAAGCTGTACAAATTGTGCGACAGAGAAACTGGGTATGTGTATGGCTTCATCATATATGAAGGGAAGGACACCGAACTGAACCCCCCTAATTGCCCAATCTACATTGGAACCAGTGGGAAAGTAGTTTGGGAACTCATAAACCCACTCCTAGAGAAAGGATACCACTTGTATGTGGACAATTTTTATACAAGTTTGCCCCTGTTCCGAAACTTGCACAGAATGAAGACTCCAGCATGTGGCACCGTACGGACGAACCGGAAGGGCTTTCCTCAAAGCCTGGTCACCAAAAAATTGAAAAGAGGGGAGACGGCGAGTTTGAGGAATGAGGAAATTTTGGCTGTGAAGTGGAGGGACAGAAGAGACGTCTACGTGCTTTCTTCCATCCACAACAATGAATTCGTTGAAATCACCAGAAGGAATGGCCGGATACAAAAACCCAAATGCATCTACGATTACAATAAGTTCATGGGGGGTGTCGACTTCAACGACCAGATGCTCGAACCCTACCTTTCCACAAGAAGAACATACCAGTGGTATAAGAAAGTTTCCATTTATTTATTTAATTTGGCCATGTACAACTCATATGTAATATATCAAAAATCCACTATAAGACCCAAATCCTTCCTTTTCTTCCAGGAGGAAATCACCACTGCCCTTATATATCCGAACAGCCCACCAGTAAACATTAGATCCGATGTCATTAGCCGACTCTCTGAGCGCCACTTCCCAGATAAAATCCCTCCCAGACCAACAGGCCAAAAACGCCAGAAAAAATGCCGGGTGTGCTCCAAAAGAGGAGAGAGAAGAGACACCATTTATTATTGTTCCCAATGTCCTTCAGAACCAGGCCTCTGCATGATTGATTGTTTCCGCCGTTACCATACCAAAATAAATTATTAGTTCACTTCCTGCCATTTATCTTTACGCCCCTTATGCATCTGCTTTCTCTGTAACTGACCCTGGCTTGTTATTCGACCACGCTTCTGCCTACCGATTCTGTTTATACCTCTGCCTGATCTGGAACTGACCCTGGACTGTTATTTGACCACGCTTCTGCCTACCGATTCTGTTTATACCTCTGCCTGATCTGGAACTGACCCTGGAATGTTTGACCATGCTTTTTGCCTGCCTCTTGGACTGATCTTTTACCCTGCCAGTGGACTAGTGGGATTCATAACACAGGGGTCTCACATATGTGAGGGGCTCCAGAATTGTTTTTCTGGATGAAGAAAACAATTGTTTTTGTTTTCTCATTCCTAGATTAGGGTCTGGAGACTCGGAGGCTTCAAAGAGATTTGGGTGGGAGAAGCCTCTACCCCTGTCCCCATTCAGTCCTGAACGAGGCCCTACTTCTGCCTGCTGCCTGTAGGACCTATGCCATCATGCCTCTGCCTGTTGCATGAACTGACCACACCACATGGACCTGCCTACTATCAGGACCAATATTTTGTCACTGCTGACAATCTCTGCTTGCACTGACCCTGGACTGTATATAACAAAAAGACTGTTAACTATTGGAGTACTGCAGAATGCTCACCAGCTGCCTGTATGAACTATGGACAGTATTCCTGCCTGTTGCCTGGACAATTGCATTCGCTTTTGCTGACCAAGTCCCTGCCTGTTGCCTGGACCAGTGCTATCCTCCTGCGGACAACTGCGCTTCTAAAACAGGTAATCTTTTGTTTACCATTTGCTCAGCAGAATGTATTTTGGGGTGTAATTCTTGGTATGTGCATGTTATGTGTCCCTAGAACACCTGATGGTGTTCCTTGCATTTTGGGCCACTGTATGTGGCCAGGCTGTGTAAAAGTCTCACACATGTGGTATCGTCATACTCAGGAGGAGTAGCAGAATGTATTTTGGGGTGTAATTTTTGCTATGTGCATGCTATGTGTTGGAAATATCTTATAAATGGACAACTTTGCGTAAAAAAAATGCGTTTTCATTTTTTTCCCACATTTTCCCAAAACTTCTGGAAAAAAATGAACCATTCAAAAGACTCATTATGCCTCATAGATTATACGTTGGGGTGTTAGCTTTCCAAAATGGGGTCACTTTGTGGGCGTTTCCATTGTCCTGGTGCTCCAGGGCCTTCAAAAATGTAATAGGTGGTTGAGAAATGAGATGTGTAATTTATGCTCCTAGAATGCCTGAAGGTGCCATTTCAATATTGGGCCTCTGTATGTGGGCAGGCTGTATAAAAGTCTCACACATTTGGTATCGCCATACTCAGGAGGAGTAGCAGAATGTATTTTGAGGTGTCATTTTTGCTATGTACATGCTATGTGTTGGCAATATCTTATAAATGGACAACTTTGCGTAAAAAAATTGCGTTTTCATTTTTTTCCCGCATTTTCCAAAAACTTCAGGAAAAAAATGAACCATTCAAAAGACTCATTATGCCTCATAGATTATACGTTGGGGTGTTATCTTTCCAAAATGGGGTCACTTTGTGGGTGTTTCCATTGTCCTGGTGCTCCAGGGCCTTCAAAAGTGTAATAGGTGGTTGAGAAATGAGATGTGTAATTTATGCTCCTAGAATGCCTGAAGGTGCCATTTCAATATTGGGCCTCTCTATGTGGGCAGGCTGTATAAAAGTCTCACACATTTGGTATCGCCATACTCAGGAGGAGTAGCAGAATGTATTTTGGGACGTCATTTGTGGTATACACATGCCATGTGAGAGAAATAACCTATTACAATGACAATTTTGTGGAAAAAATAAAAAAATAAAAATAAATCTTCATTTTGCAAAGAATTGTGGGAAAAAATTACAATATCAAAAACCTCACGATGCATCTTACTAAATACCTTGGAATGTCTAATTTAAAAAAAGGGGTCATTTGGGGGGTATTTGTGCTTTGCTGGCTTGTTCGGGTCGTAAGAAATGAGATAGGCCACCAGTACATTAGGTGTGATCAATTGTTTATGATCCGCACCACAGCTTGTAGACTCTATAACTTTCACAAAGACCAAATAATATCCACTAATTTGGGTTATTTTTACCAAAGATATGTAGCAGTATAAATTGTGGCCAAATTTTATAAAGAAAAATTAATAATTTGCAAAATTTTATCACATAAACTAAAAAAAAGCCTTTTTTTTTCAAAATTTGCCGTATTTTTTCATTTATAGCGCAAAAAATAAAAAACCCAGAGGTGATCAAATACCACCAAAAGAAAGCTCTATTTGTATGAAAAAAAGGACAAAAAAATCATTTGGGTACAGTATTACATGACCGAGTAATTGTCATTCAAAATGTGAGAGCACTGAAAGCTGAAAATTGTTCCGGGCACGAAGGGGATTTAGTGCCCAGTTGTCAAGTGGTTAAAGGAAAATTTCACTTTTTTTTTTTTCACTTTATGCATCATTAAAATGACTGCTCCCGAAAAAACTTTAGTTTTTAAAATTTCTTTTTGCATTGATATATGTCCCCTGGGGCAGGACCCGGGTCCCCAAACCTGTTTTATGACATTAACATGCATATTGGCCGTTGTAATTAGCAATTTTGATTTCGAACGTTCGCGTCCATTATAACGAATAGGGTTCGAAAATTCGCGCGAACTTTCGGTCCGTTCGAAGGTTCTGGTGCGAACCGAACCCGGGGGTGTTCGGCTCATCCCTACTGATCACCAATGTAAGGAGCATTCTTCTCACTGATCACCAATGTAATGGACATTCTTCTCACTGATCACCAATGTAAGGGACATTCTTCCCACTGATCACCAATGTAAGGAGCATTCTTCTCACTGATCACCAATGTAAGAGACATTCTTCCCACTGATCACCAATGTAAGAGACATTCTTCCCACTGATCACCAATGTAAGGAGCATTCTTCCCACTGATCACCAATGTAAGGGGCATTCTTCTCACTGACCACCAATGTAAGAGACATTCTTCCCACTGATCACCAATGTAAGGAACATTCTTCCCACTGATCACCAATGTAAGGAGCATTCTTCTCACTGATCACCAATGTAAGGAGCTTTCTTCTCACTGATCACCAATGTAAGGAGCATTCTTCTCACTGACCACCAATGTAAGGAACATTCTTCCCACTGATCACCAATGTAAGGAGCATTCTTCTCACTGATCACCAATGTAAGGAGCATTCTTCTCACTGATCACCAATGTAAGGAGCATTCTTCCCACTGATCACCAATGTAAGGAGAATTCTTCTCACTGATCACCAATGTAAGGAGCATTCTTCCCACTGATCACCAATGTAAGGAGCATTCTTCCTACTGACCACCAATGTAAGGAGCATTCTTCCCACTGATCACCAATGTAAGGGGCATTCTTCTCACTGACCACCAATGTAAGAGACATTCTTCCCACTGATCACCAATGTAAGGAGCATTATTCTCACTGACCACCAATGTAAGGAACATTCTTCCCACTGATCACCAATGTAAGGAGCATTCTTCTCACTGACCACCAATGTAAGCGACATTCTTCCCACTGATCACCAATGTAAGGGACATTCTTCCCACTGATCACCAATGTAAGGAGCATTCTTCCCACTGATCACCAATGTAAGGGGCATTCTTCCCACTGATCACCAATGTAAGGAACATTCTTCCCACTGATCACCAATGTAAGGGACATTCTTCCCACTGATCACCAATGTAAGGGACATTCTTCCCACTGATCACCAATGTAAGGAGCATTCTTCCCACTGATCACCAATGTAAGGGGCATTCTTCCCACTGATCACTAGTGATGAGCCGAACACCCCCGGGTTCGGTTCGCACCAGAACCCGCGAACGGACCGAAAGTTCGAACGAACATTAGAACCCTATTAAATACAATGGATGCGAACGTTCGAATTCTAAAGTGCTAATTATAACAACTATTATGCATGTTATTGTCCTAAAAAGGGTTTGGGAACCCGGGTTCTGCACCAGGGGACATGTATCAATGCAAAAAGAAGTTTTAAAAACGGTCGTTTTTCGGGAGCAGTCATTTTAATGATGCATAAAGTGAAAAAAAAAAAGTCAAATATTCCTTTAAATATCGTACCTGGGGGGTGTCTAAAGTATGCCTGTGAAGTGCCACGTGTTTCCCGTGTTTAGAACTGTCCCTGCACAAAATGACACTTCTAAAGGAAAAAAAAGCCATTTAAAACTGCTTGCGGCTTTAATGTAATGTCTGGTCCCGGTAATATGGATGAAATTCTTTAAGAAAAATGGCATAGCTACCCCATGACCCCCCCCCCCCCCCACCCCAGCCCATTACCAGCCCCTTTGGGTCTTGTATGGATATTAAGGGGAACCCCGCACATAAAATAAAAAAGGCCCTATATACTCTGAACAGCCCTATACAGGCGGTGCATACAAGACAGGGACTGTAGGTTTGTTCTTATGTAGAATCTGTTTGTAATTTTGAACAGGTACATTGTTGAAGTGTAGCTCCAGACCAAAAATCTATTTTTAAACTTTTTGGAAAACATAGGTAAGGGTTATCACCCCTGTAACATTTGTTTTGCTGTCTGTGCCCCTGTTCAGAACATTTCACCTCACTTTCCGTCCCAATGACAACTGTTTTTGAAATGTGGTGTTTTTCTTGAAACAAGGATTGCTGATAAAGCATCAGTACAGAGGAGACACCTTTCTCTCATATTTATTCTTACAGGAGAGAATTTTCCTTCCTAGTGGTAGATTTCCTCTCACTTCCTGTTGTCTTCTTGCGTTTGCAAGTAGGAGTCGTTTGTAAGTTGGATGTTTGAAAGTAGGGACCTGCCGTATATACTCTGCAGAAATAGGCCCCTTAGTTGTTGGTGTTGGCACAACACTGTAAGCACTCACAGTTACTCTTGGTTGGTGCTGGAACGCCCTGCTGTCAACTATTATATCAGGAATTTTAATTACATATAATTGTTGAACAGTGGTAGTAAAAATTGGGCCTTTGATGGTGGTGCTGGTGCCACAACACTGTAAGCCCTGACAGTTACTCTTGGTGGGTGCAGCAATGGGCCCTGCTGTGAATTATTAGATCAAGAATTGTAATTACATGCCCCTGTTGAACAGGGGCTGAAAAATTGGGCCTTAGGCACTGGTGGCACAACACTGCAACCCCTCACAGATACTGTACTTGGAGCACAGCAATGAGCCCTGTTGCAAAGTATTGCTTCAAAAATTGTAATGACACGCCCCTGTTAAACAGGGGCTGAAAAATTGGGCCTTAGGCACTGGTGGCACAACACTGCAACTCCTCACAGATACTGTACTTGGAGCACAGCAATGAGCCCTGTTGCAAAGTATTGCTTCAAAAATTGTAATGACACGCCCCTGTTAAACAGGGGCTGAAAAATTGGGCCTTAGGCACTGGTGGCACAACACTGCAACTCCTCACAGATACTGTACTTGGAGCACAGCAATGAGCCCTGTTGCAAAGTATTGCTTCAAAAATTGTAATGACACGCCCCTGTTAAACAGGGGCTGAAAAATTGGGCGTTAGGCACTGGTGGCGGCACCCATAAACAAAAATGATCTTACAAGCTATCATCATCAATCGTATCATTGAGGACTCGGAGGAGGAGGATAGCCAGTCAACATAACAGCACAGGCACTCAGCATCAGCATCAGTCTTGAAGGGATGTGACATGTTAAAATCAATTAGTCTGTTATATCAGCATCAGGTGTGTGGTAGCTGGTGGTGATCCAAGACTGGTTCATCTTGATGAAAGTCAGTCGATCAACCGAGTCGGTGGACAGGCGCACCCTGTGATCCGTGACAAATCCTCCAGCAGCACTGAATGTGCGTTCCGAAAGAACGCTGGATGCAGGACAGGCCAGTAGCTCAATTGCATACTGTGCAAGCTCTGGCCAGTGATCCATCCTCAAGACCCAGTAAGCCAGAGGATTTTCGGTGGGGAAGGTGTCCAAGTCTGACCTTGCCCCTAGATATTCCTGCACCATGTTTATCAGACGCTGGCGATGGTTGCTGGAACCGATCATACTTTGGGGCTGCGGACTAAAGAATTGTCTGAACGCATCGGTCAGACGGCCACCTTCCCCACCGCTCCTTCTTTGACTGGCCGAAGCCTCAGCAACTCGTTGTCCAGGACCAGGAGTTTGCAACCTCCCAGTCTCTGGGAACGCGTTGCACAGACCTTTCTGCAAGGCCTCCCGGAGTTGTCTCATCCTCTGCTCCCTCTGCAACGGTAACATAAGGTCCGCAACCTTACCCTTGTACCGTGGATCAAGGAGAGTGGCCAGCCAGTAATGGTCCCTCTCCTTGATCCGAAGAATACGAGGATCCTTCCACAGACTTTGCAGGATCAGGGAGGCCATGCAGCGTAGGTTTGCTGAGGCATTCGCTCCGGAGTCCTCTGGGTCACTAAGGACGACATGATCCGCAGCCACCTCCTCCCAGCCACGTACAAGTCCACTGGTTTCTTGGGACTGTAAATCATCCCTAAAAGACTGCTGCTGATGATGCTGAGTGCCAGCCTCCACCTCCATGCTGACACAATCCTCCTCCTCCTCCTCCTCCTCCTCCTCCTCTTCCTGTGCGATGGGTGGGACAGAAGGAACACTGTCTGGGTAAAGGGGGCCTTGAGAGGCAAGGAAGTCCTCCTCTTCCTGCCTCTGTTCTGCCTCAAGTGCCCTGTCCATTATTCCACGCAGCGTGTGCTCCAACAGGTGGACAAGAGGTACAGTGTCACTGATGCATGCACTGTCACTGCTCACCATCCTCGTGGCCTCCTCAAATGGTGCCAGGACAGTGCATGCATCCCTGATCATGCCCCACTGGCGTGGAGAAAAAAAAACAAGCTCCCCTGACCCTGTCCTGGTGCCGTAGTCGCACAGGTACTCATTGATGGCCCTCTGCTGCGTGTGCAGCCGCTGCAGCATGGCCAACGTTGAGTTCCACCTGGTGGGCATGTCACATATAAGGCGGTTCTTGGGCAGGTTCAACTCCTTTTGCAGCTCAGCCAGGCGAGCACTGGCATTATAAGATCTGCGGAAATGCACACAGACTTTCCTGGCCTGCCTCAGGACATCCTGTAAGCCCGGGTACCTGCCCAAGAAGCGCTGCACCACCAGGTTAAGGACGTGAGCCACACAGGGCACATGGGTCAGTTGTCCCTGTCGGAGGGCGGAGAGGAGGTTGGTGCCATTGTCGCAAACCACCATTCCTGGCTTAAGCTGGCGTGGCGTCAACCACCTCTCGGCCTGGCCCTGCAGAGCAGACAGGACCTCTGCCCCAGTGTGGCTTCTGTCCCCCAAACACACCAGCGCAAGCACGGCATGGCATCTTTTTGCCTGCGTACTTGCGTAGCCCCGTGAACGGCTACGGAGCACCGCTGGTTCATAGGACAAACCACAGGAAGAGGCCATGGAGGAAGAAGAAGAGGAGGGGGTGGAGGAGAGAGGTGTGTCACAACCAGTAGTAGCATTTTGGAGGCGTGGCGGTGGGACAACCTCCAACACTACTGCACCTTGTCCTGAATCCTTCCCAGCTGCCAAAAGAGTGACCCAATGGGCCGTGAAAGAAAGGTAACGTCCCTGTCCATGCCTGCTGGACCATGAGTCAGCGGTAATATGCACCTTACCGCTGACCGCCCTGTCCAGCGAGGCCAAGACATTGCCTTCCACATGCCGGTAGAGAGCCGGAATAGCCTTCCGTGAGAAAAAGTGGCGTTTGGGAACCTGCCACTGAGGAACCGCACATTGCACAAACTCACGGAAGGGGGCCGAGTCTACCAACTGAAAAGGCAGCAGTTGAAGCGCTAGCAATTTAGCCAAGCTAGCATTCAACCGCTGGGCATGTGGATGGCTGGGAGTGAACTTCTTTCGACGGTCCAGCAGCTGGGGCAGGGAAATTTGCCTGCTAGAATCGGACGTCGGTGTACTGCTAGCAGAGTGGGCGCAAGTACTTGGCTGTGACACACCTAATTCTACACCTTCATTCCTCTCAGTGCATGTTTCAGAGAGGACTGAAGTTATAGTGGGGTTGGAGATCCCAGCTGATGCGGTGCAAGGAGAGGTCCGCTTTGTTCTTTGGTGTGGGTCTTTGAGGTAGGCTTGCCAACGAGCTGCATGGCAGGTCAACATATGTCTGGTCAGGCATGTGGTACCCAAGCGGCTGATGTTTTGGCCACGCGATATACGCTTGAGACATATGTTGCAAACAGCAGCTGTGCGATCTGATGCACTAGCCTCAAAAAAGGCCCACACCAAAGAACTTTTTGAATGACGGGCAGAGGCAGCGCCCTGCACAGGCGGAGCTCTGCGGTGTGATTCCGTCGGTGTACTGCCCTTACGCTGGCCACCAAAGGGCATCCTGCCTCGTTGGAGATGTGCCTCCTCCTCATCCTCCTCCTCCTCCTCTCTCCTATTAGGCACCCACGTGGAGTCAGTGACCTCATCATCCCCTCCCTCCTCATCACTGGAGCCAATCTGGCAGTATGCTGCAGCTGCTGGAACATGACTGCCAGATTGGTGTCCTTCTTGAGCATCCCCTCTGTCTGCTCTCACGCTACTGCCTTCCTCTAGCTGGGTTTCATCATCAGACCCTTCGAAACGCTGGGCATCCTCCTGGAGCATGTACCCAACACTGTGCTGAAACAGTTCGGGGGACTCCTCAGGAGGAGGACATGGTGGGTCTAGGGAAGGAGTGACTGATGATTTGTCTGACATTGATACCAGGGAAGACGACGCTTTGGCAGCTGCTTTTCCAGTACCCTGAGCCTGGGTGAGAGAGGATGAGGAGGAGGAGGAGGGCTTGGTCATCCACTCTACCAAGTCTTCGGCATGATGTGGCTCAACATGTCCAGCTGCCGAAAAGAAGGACAAGCGTGTCCCATGGCCATGTGCTGATGACAATGCACCGCGTCCACGACCAGCACTGTTGCCCCCAGACACAGAGCCTGCTTGCCCTCTTTTATTGCCTCCTGACTGTCTGCCTCTCCTTGTTTGCCTTCCAGACATTCTAATAGATGGCCTGCAGGGAGATGGGAAAAAAGCAATAAGGGCTACCTTCAGGTGTCCTTCTCTGTCCCTTGAAACAAGGACTTTCACAGTGAAAGAAACTGACACTCTCCCTACCTACAGTTTTCTGTCCCTAGAAAAAATATTTTTTTTAAGCACAATATAGCACAAGGACAATTCACTCACTGTCCTTACAGGTCCCTGGAAACAAGGACTTGCAGAGTGAAAGAAAAAAAACACTCTCCCTACCTACAGTTTTCTGTCCCTAGAAAAAATGTTTTTTTTAATCACAATATAGCACAAGAACAATTCACTCACTGTCCTTACAGGTCCCTGGAAACAAGGACTTGCAGAGTGAAAGAAAAAAAACACTCTCCCTACCTACAGTTTTCTGTCCCTAGAAAAAATGTTTTTTTTAATCACAATATAGCACAAGAACAATTCACTCACTGTCCTTACAGGTCCCTGGAAACAAGGACTTGCAGAGTGAAAGAAAAAAAACACTCTCCCTACCTACAGTTTTCTGTCCCTAGAAAAAATGTTTTTTTTAATCACAATATAGCACAAGGACAATTCACTCACTGTCCTTACAGGTCCCTGGAAACAAGGACTTGCAGAGTGAAATAAACTGACACTCTCCCTACCTACAGTTTTCTGTCCCTAGAATAAATGTTTTTTTTAAGCACAATATAGCACAAGGACAATTCACTCACTGTCCTTACAGGTCCCTGGAAACAAGGACTTGCAGAGTGAAAGAAAAAAAACACTCTCCCTACCTACAGTTTTCTGTCCCTAGAAAAAATGTTTTTTTTAATCACAATATAGCACAAGGACAATTCACTCACTGTCCTTACAGGTCCCTGGAAACAAGGACTTGCAGAGTGAAAGAAAAAAAACACTCTCCCTACCTACAGTTTTCTGTCCCTAGAAAAAATGTTTTTTTTAATCACAATATAGCACAAGAACAATTCACTCACTGTCCTTACAGGTCCCTGGAAACAAGGACTTGCAGAGTGAAAGAAAAAAAACACTCTCCCTACCTACAGTTTTCTGTCCCTAGAAAAAATTTTTTTTTTAATCACAATATAGCACAAGGACAATTCACTCACTGTCCTTACAGGTCCCTGGAAACAAGGACTTGCAGAGTGAAATAAACTGACACTCTCCCTACCTACAGTTTTCTGTCCCTAGAATAAATGTTTTTTTTAAGCACAATATAGCACAAGGACAATTCACTCACTGTCCTTACAGGTCCCTGGAAACAAGGACTTGCAGAGTGAAAGAAAAAAAACACTCTCCCTACCTACAGTTTTCTGTCCCTAGAAAAAATGTTTTTTTTAATCACAATATAGCACAAGGACAATTCACTCACTGTCCTTACAGGTCCCTGGAAACAAGGACTTGCAGAGTGAAATAAACTGACACTCTCCCTACCTACAGTTTTCTGTCCCTAGAATAAATGTTTTTTTTAAGCACAATATAGCACAAGGACAATTCACTCACTGTCCTTACAGGTCCCTGGAAACAAGGACTTGCAGAGTGAAAGAAAAAAAACACTCTCCCTACCTACAGTTTTCTGTCCCTAGAAAAAATGTTTTTTTTAATCACAATATAGCACAAGGACAATTCACTCACTGTCCTTACAGGTCCCTGGAAACAAGGACTTGCAGAGTGAAAGAAAAAAAACACTCTCCCTACCTACAGTTTTCTGTCCCTAGAAAAAATGTTTTTTTTAATCACAATATAGCACAAGGACAATTCACTCACTGTCCTTCCAGGTCCCTGGAAACAAGGACTTGCAGAGTGAAATAAACTGACACTCTCCCTACCTACAGTTTTCTGTCCCTAGAATAAATGTTTTTTTAAGCACAATATAGCACAAGGACAATTCACTCACTGTCCTTAGAGGTCCCTGGAAACAAGGACTTGCAGAGTGAAAGAAAAAAAACACTCTCCCTACCTACAGTTTTCTGTCCCTAGAAAAAATGTTTTTTTTAATCACAATATAGCACAAGGACAATTCACTCACTGTCCTTCCAGGTCCCTGGAAACAAGGACTTGCAGAGTGAAATAAACTGACACTCTCCCTACCTACAGTTTTCTGTCCCTAGAATAAATGTTTTTTTAAGCACAATATAGCACAAGGACAATTCACTCACTGTCCTTACAGGTCCCTGGAAACAAGGACTAGCAGAGTGAAAGAAAAAAAACACTCTCCCTACCTACAGTTTTCTGTCCCTAGAAAAAATGTTTTTTTTTAAGCACAATATAGCACAAGGACAATTCACTCACTGTCCTTCCAGGTCCCTGGAAACAAGGACTTGCAGAGTGAAAGAAAAAAAACACTCTCCCTACCTACAGTTTTCTGTCCCTAGAAAAAATGTTTTTTTTTAAGCACAATATAGCACAAGGACAATTCACTCACTGTCCTTACAGGTCCCTGGAAACAAGGACTTGCAGAGTGAAATAAACTGACACTCTCCCTACCTACAGTTTTCTGTCCCTAGAATAAATGTTTTTTTAAGCACAATATAGCACAAGGACAATTCACTCACTGTCCTTAGAGGTCCCTGGAAACAAGGACTTGCAGAGTGAAAGAAAAAAAACACTCTCCCTACCTACAGTTTTCTGTCCCTAGAAAAAATGTTTTTTTTTAAGCACAATATAGCACAAGGACAATTCACTCACTGTCCTTCCAGGTCCCTGGAAACAAGGACTTGCAGAGTGAAAGAAAAAAAACACTCTCCCTACTGTGAGGGGGTTAGCTCGGCAGCGGGTGTGCGTGACCCCCGGGATGGGCTCCCCACACAAAAACAGGCCCAGCAGACGGAGGTTGTGGTTTTCAAAATCAAAAAGGTGCCGTTTATTTTCTATTTACAGTGACAAAAACACAGCAAAGCAAAAGAAACAAACAAAATAAATCCTGGTCAACTTGACCTCTGACTAAACATACAGGTTTCCTAACTAACAACTGGGATCAGCCTAGTGCTGTCCTAGTCCCTGGTTTTAAATGTCCAAGCAAAATATAGCCACACAGGCTTTCTCTCACCGCACAGGGGTTCACTCTCCCTAGACAGTCCACACAGGTCTGCTTCCAGGCATGAGCTAACATCTAATGAATCTGGGAGTTTTTTTATAGAGGCCTAAATGAGCTGACAAGCTTCAGCTGGCCTCATCAACTCCCTGTCTGCACGACGCCCAGCCCTCTCCCTAGAGGTATGAGTCATCAATGAGCCCACTAGTCTCAGCTGGGCTTATACAACTCTCCACCTAGCTGTATAAATCGGCGTAAAGCCTGAATCTGGGCGAAATATATCTACCCCCCTGGATGCAACCAGGTGACTTTACCTTCCTGCTGTCACATACCCCCCCCTCTTGTTTTAACCTCGGGGTTGGAACACCAGCAATCAGGCATTCATGTACTCGAGACAAAGCATCCACATTCCCCATTTGAACGCCAGGGCGATGCTTTACTGTGAAGTTGAATTCCTGGAGGGCCAGGAACCACCTATTCACTCTTCTATTTGTTTCCTTGTTTTGAGCCATCCACTTTAACGGAGCGTGATCCGTAACCATGTCAAAGTGCCTACCTAGCAGGTAGTACCGAAGGGAATCTAGAGCCCACTTCACCGCTAAACACTCCTTTTCAACGGTGGCGTAATTTACCTCATGGGACTTCAACTTCCTGCTGAGGTAAATGACTGGGTGCTCTTCCCCGTTCCAGACCTGGGACAATACTGCTCCTAACCCCACATCTGACGCATCACTTTGTACGACAAAGTCTTTAGAGAAGTCGGGTGAGTACAACACTGGCTGGCTACATAAGGCTTGTTTCAAGAATTGGAATGCTGCCTCAGCCTCGGGGGTCCATTTAATCATGACCGACCCTTTCCCCTTCGTCAGGTTGGTTAGGGGCACAGCCTTAGAAGCAAAGTGGGGAATGAATCGCCGATAATACCCAGCGATTCCCAGAAAGGCTCGTACCTGCTTCTTGCTGTTGGGACGTGGCCAACTCTGGATGGCCTCGACTTTGTTGAGTTGGGGTTTTATTACTCCCCTCCCAATGGTGTACCCAAGATATTTGGCCTCCTCCTGCCCAATGGTACACTTCTTGGGGTTAGCCGTAAACCCTGCTTCCCGAACAGAGTCCAGGACTGCTTGCACTTTTGGCAGATGTGAGGCCCAATCTGTGCTATGGACAATTACGTCATCCAGGTAAGCCGCAGCATACTTCCGATGGGGCCTCAGCATCTGGTCCATTTTCCGCTGGAATGTGGCCGGCGCATTCTGTAACCCGAACGGCATTCTTTTATATTGGAACGCCCCGTCTGGGGTTACAAATGCGGTTTTCTCTTTGGCTGACTTGGCCAGGGGGATTTGCCAATACCCTTTTGTGAGGTCAAGAGTCGTCATGTATCGGGCTGTTCCCAGCCGGTCGATCAACTCATCTATACGTGGCATGGGGTAGGTGTCAAATTTTGTAACTTTGTTCAACTGACGAAAATCGTTACAAAATCGCCAGCTCCCATCCGGTTTAGGCACCAACACAATGGGACTAGACCAATCACTTTGGGACTCCTCTATCACCCCTAAGTTCAGCATTTTCTGTACTTCCTCCCGTATTGCCTCCCGTCGGGCCTCTGGGATCCGATAGGGTTTTAACTTCACCCTTTCACCGGGCGGGGTAATAATGTCATGCTCTACCCCAGATGTTTGTCCCGGCAGCTCAGAGAATACCTCCTTGTTGCGAAGCACAAACTCCTTAACCTCCTGTTGTTGGGGTTGTGACAAGGTGGCTGCGATTCCAACCTCAGGAATCACGCAACCAGTTTGAGCTGGTGACCAAGTGTCTGCGACTAGGGACTCTCTATCCCTCCAGGCTTTCAACAGATTAACGTGATAGATCTGTTCGGGCTTTCGCCTTCCTGGTTGTCTGACCTTGTAATTCACTTCGCTCACTTTTTCCATTATCTCGTAGGGGCCTTGCCATTTGGCAAGGAATTTACTTTCAACCGTAGGGACAAGTACCAATATCCTATCCCCCGGGGAAAAGGTACGGGTCTTGGCTCCACGGTTGTACACTCTCTGCTGTGCCAACTGCGCTTGGGCCAAATGTTCCTTCACGATGGGCATTACCTGTGCAATTCGATCTTGCATCAGGGCGACATGCTCAATCACACTCCTGTGGGGAGAACTCTCACTTTCCCAAGTTTCCTTGGCAATATCCAACAGCCCTCTTGGGTGTCTCCCATACAGTAACTCAAAGGGGGAGAATCCCGTAGAGGATTGGGGCACCTCCCTAATAGCAAACATCAAATAAGGAAGTAGACAGTCCCAATCCTTTCCATCCCTATCCACCACTTTCTTCAACATTTGTTTTAGGGTTTTGTTGAATCTTTCAACCAGCCCATCGGTTTGGGGGTGATACACAGATGTACGTAATTGCGTCACTTTGAACAATTTACACAGCTCCTTCATAACCCGGGACATAAAGGGTGTACCTTGGTCCGTAAGCAGTTCTTTACAAATACCCACCCGGCTAAAAACAAGAGATAGCTCTTTGGCTATGGTTTTGGCCGAGGTATTTCTGAGAGGGATCGCTTCTGGATAACGGGTGGCATAGTCCATTATAACCAATATGTACTGGTGCCCCCTAGCGGACTTGATTATAGGACCTACCAAATCCATTGCGATTCTCTCAAACGGGACCTCAATGATGGGTAGAGGGACCAGCGGGCTACGGAAGTGTGGCATCGGGGCCGACCTCTGACACACAGGGCAGGAGGAACAATAATTTTCTATGTCCTTCATCACCCCAGGCCAATAGAATCTCTGTAATACCCTCTCTCGGGTTTTCTCTGTCCCCAGATGACCTCCAAGAATGTGCCCATGGGCCAACTCCAACACCAACTTCCTGTAAGGTTTGGGCACCACAAGCTGCTCAACGGTTTCTTCTGCCCTTTTTGCCACCCGATACAGTAGGTCCTTCTCTACGCTGAAGTATGGGTAAGTGCAGGTATTATCTGGGTTCACTAACTCGCCATCTATTTTCACTACGTTTTCCCGTGCCTTTATTAGGGCGGGGTCTTTCAACTGTTCTGTGGCAAAGTTTTCCCTGTGAACCTCAAGATCAGAAAACTCCACAGACGGTAGGTTTTCGTCTGAGGAGGTGGGCTCCTCTCCAGTTTCTTGAGTCTCCCCTGCCAATACTGACAAGGGAAATTCGGGAGAGTCCTCACCACTCTCAGAGGAGTTCTGGCTATCATATTCCTGGTACATAGGGGCACCAGTGGGGGGCTCAGGATCATCCCACAGTTCCCAGAACTTCGGAAAATCCCTTCCCACAATGGCGTCATGCGGTAACTGAGACACTAAGCCCACTGGATGAGAAAGGGTACCTTTGGGGGTCTCGAAACACACTGTAGTCACTGGATACTCTCGGGTGTCCCCATGCACACAAATAACAGCTACCTTGCTATTCCCAGAGACCTCTGTTTTAACTAATTCAGCCTTTATCAGGGTCACAAGGCTACCTGAATCCAGCAATACCACAACATTTCTACCATTAATACACATTTTGCATAAATGTTTCTCAGTTCCCCGAATGGCAGTGCATGCGACTGTCGCACACAGCGACTGACGTCTGCCCGTCAGAAAGTCACACTGCATGGGTTCCTCCAAAACCGGGCAATTTGCTGCAATATGTCCCGCTTGCCGGCAGCGGTAGCAAATGATCCTTCTTGCCGCCTCTTGAGCCGCTGATTTCCCAGGCTGTTCTCGCCAAACTTGGGGTAGAGCTCCCACCCTCTCACTCTCTCCACCCTTACCCCTTGGAATCATCTTATCCACCCCTGGGGATGGTCTGGTCTTAGGGTGGAAAGTCCGAGTGTCTCTGGAAGAGGCCGTCAGGTTCTCTGTAGCCAAGTATTTCTCCACACGATCCACAAGACCATCGGCCGTCTCTGGGTCTCCATGGCTTACCCACTTTTGGATGGCAGTAGGAAGAGCTCTCAAAAACCGATCCATTACAACACGTTCCACAATCTTTGGTGCGGACAAAGTCTCTGGCTGTAGCCACTTTCTGCTCAGGTGAATGAGATCATACATTTGAGACCTGGGGGGTTTTCCAAGCTGGAAAGTCCAGTTATGCACACGCTGAGCCCGGACAGCCAGGGTGACACCCAGCCTTGCCAATATTTCAGCTTTTAGCATCACATAGTCTTTTGCTTGGTCAGGCTCTAGGTCATAGTAAGCTTTCTGCGATTCACCCGTTAACAGAGGAGCCACCAGTCCAGCCCACTGCTCCTCAGGCCACTTTTCTCTTTCAGCAGTCCTTTCAAACGTGGTCAAAAATACCTCTGGATCATCCTCTCCAGTCATTTTTGTCAATAAACGACTCACCCCAAAGGACGCGGTATTAGTGGGACGGCTTTCCTCACTGGTCTGCGGACGTTGCTGCATTACTGCTTCCATTTGTTGTAGTCTCTGCTCTTGCTTCTGTAATAGGTCTATGAAGCGGGCCTCAGATCGTTGCTGGGCTTGTTGCTGAGCTTCCAGACTCTGTTGGTGAGCTTGCTGCTGGGCTGCAAGGCTCTGTTGATGAGCTTGCTGCTGGGCTGCGAAGTTCTGTTGTTGAGCTGCAAGGCTCTTTTGCAAACCTGCATTTGTCTGCTGTTGATTGGCATTTGCTAGAGCCAGCTGTTTCAGTATCTCCTCCATGCTGGCTTAAAAAAAAACTGCCCGCATTCTCCACCAACTGTGAGGGGGTTAGCTCGGCAGCGGGTGTGCGTGACCCCCGGGATGGGCTCCCCACACAAAAACAGGCCCAGCAGACGGAGGTTGTGGTTTTCAAAATCAAAAAGGTGCCGTTTATTTTCTATTTACAGTGACAAAAACACAGCAAAGCAAAAGAAACAAACAAAATAAATCCTGGTCAACTTGACCTCTGACTAAACATACAGGTTTCCTAACTAACAACTGGGATCAGCCTAGTGCTGTCCTAGTCCCTGGTTTTAAATGTCCAAGCAAAATATAGCCACACAGGCTTTCTCTCACCGCACAGGGGTTCACTCTCCCTAGACAGTCCACACAGGTCTGCTTCCAGGCATGAGCTAACATCTAATGAATCTGGGAGTTTTTTTATAGAGGCCTAAATGAGCTGACAAGCTTCAGCTGGCCTCATCAACTCCCTGTCTGCACGACGCCCAGCCCTCTCCCTAGAGGTATGAGTCATCAATGAGCCCACTAGTCTCAGCTGGGCTTATACAACTCTCCACCTAGCTGTATAAATCGGCGTAAAGCCTGAATCTGGGCGAAATATATCTACCCCCCTGGATGCAACCAGGTGACTTTACCTTCCTGCTGTCACACTACCTACAGTTTTCTGTCCCTAGAAAAAATGTTTTTTTTAAGCACAATATAGCACAAGGACAATTCACTCACTGTCCTTCCAGGTCCCTGGAAACAAGGACTTGCAGAGTGAAAGAAAAAAAACACTCTCCCTACCTACAGTTTTCTGTCACTAGAAAAAATGTTTTTTTAATCACAATATAGCACAAGGACAATTCACTCACTGTCCTTACAGGTCCCTGGAAACAAGGACTTGCAGAGTGAAATAAACTGACACTCTCCCTACCTACAGTTTTCTGTCCCTAGAAAAAATGTTTTTTTTAATCACAATATAGCACAAGGACAATTCACTCACTGTCCTTACAGGTCCCTGGAAACAAGGACTTGCAGAGTGAAAGAAAAAAAACACTCTCCCTACCTACAGTTTTCTGTCCCTAGAATAAATGTTTTTTTTAAGCACAATATAGCACAAGGAGAATTCACTCACTGTCCTTCCAGGTCCCTGGAAACAAGGACTTGCAGAGTGAAAGAAAAAAAACACTCTCCCTACCTACAGTTTTCTGTCCCTAGAAAAAATGTTTTTTTTAATCACAATATAGCACAAGGACAATTCACTCACTGTCCTTCCAGGTCCCTGGAAACAAGGACTTGCAGAGTGAAATAAACTGACACTCTCCCTACCTACAGTTTTCTGTCCCTAGAATAAATGTTTTTTTTAAGCACAATATAGCACAAGGACAATTCACTCACTGTCCTTACAGGTCCCTGGAAACAAGGACTTGCAGAGTGAAAGAAAAAAAACACTCTCCCTACCTACAGTTTTCTGTCCCTAGAAAAAATGTTTTTTTTAAGCACAATATAGCACAAGGACAATTCACTCACTGTCCTTCCAGGTCCCTGGAAACAAGGACTTGCAGAGTGAAAGAAAAAAAACACTCTCCCTACCTACAGTTTTCTGTCCCTAGAAAAAATGTTTTTTTTAAGCACAATATAGCACAAGGACAATTCACTCACTGTCCTTCCAGGTCCCTGGAAACAAGGACTTGCAGAGTGAAAGAAAAAAAACACTCTCCCTACCTACAGTTTTCTGTCCCTAGAAAAAATGTTTTTTTTAATCACAATATAGCACAAGGACAATTCACTCACTGTCCTTACAGGTCCCTGGAAACAAGGACTTGCAGAGTGAAAGAAAAAAAACACTCTCCCTACCTACAGTTTTCTGTCCCTAGAAAAAATGTTTTTTTTAATCACAATATAGCACAAGGACAATTCACTCACTGTCCTTACAGGTCCCTGGAAACAAGGACTTGCAGAGTGAAAGAAAAAAAACACTCTCCCTACCTACAGTTTTCTGTCCCTAGAAAAAATGTTTTTTTTAATCACAATATAGCACAAGGACAATTCACTCACTGTCCTTACAGGTCCCTGGAAACAAGGACTTGCAGAGTGAAATAAACTGACACTCTCCCTACCTACAGTTTTCTGTCCCTAGAATAAATGTTTTTTTAAGCACAATATAGCACAAGGACAATTCACTCACTGTCCTTACAGGTCCCTGGAAACAAGGACTTGCAGAGTGAAAGAAAAAAAACACTCTCCCTACCTACAGTTTTCTGTCCCTAGAAAAAATGTTTTTTTTAATCACAATATAGCACAAGGACAATTCACTCACTGTCCTTCCAGGTCCCTGGAAACAAGGACTTGCAGAGTGAAATAAACTGACACTCTCCCTACCTACAGTTTTCTGTCCCTAGAATAAATGTTTTTTTTAAGCACAATATAGCACAAGGAGAATTCACTCACTGTCCTTCCAGGTCCCTGGAAACAAGGACTTGCAGAGTGAAAGAAAAAAAACACTCTCCCTACCTACAGTTTTCTGTCCCTAGAAAAAATGTTTTTTTTAATCACAATATAGCACAAGGACAATTCACTCACTGTCCTTCCAGGTCCCTGGAAACAAGGACTTGCAGAGTGAAATAAACTGACACTCTCCCTACCTACAGTTTTCTGTCCCTAGAATAAATGTTTTTTTTAAGCACAATATAGCACAAGGACAATTCACTCACTGTCCTTACAGGTCCCTGGAAACAAGGACTTGCAGAGTGAAAGAAAAAAAACACTCTCCCTACCTACAGTTTTCTGTCCCTAGAAAAAATGTTTTTTTTAATCACAATATAGCACAAGGACAATTCACTCACTGTCCTTACAGGTCCCTGGAAACAAGGACTTGCAGAGTGAAAGAAAAAAAACACTCTCCCTACCTACAGTTTTCTGTCCCTAGAAAAAATGTTTTTTTTAATCACAATATAGCACAAGGACAATTCACTCACTGTCCTTCCAGGTCCCTGGAAACAAGGACTTGCAGAGTGAAATAAACTGACACTCTCCCTACCTACAGTTTTCTGTCCCTAGAATAAATGTTTTTTTTAAGCACAATATAGCACAAGGAGAATTCACTCACTGTCCTTCCAGGTCCCTGGAAACAAGGACTTGCAGAGTGAAAGAAAAAAAACACTCTCCCTACCTACAGTTTTCTGTCCCTAGAAAAAATGTTTTTTTTAAGCACAATATAGCACAAGGACAATTCACTCACTGTCCTTACAGGTCCCTGGAAACAAGGACTTGCAGAGTGAAAGAAAAAAAACACTCTCCCTACCTACAGTTTTCTGTCCCTAGAAAAAATGTTTTTTTTAATCACAATATAGCACAAGGACAATTCAATCACTGTCCTTCCAGGTCCCTGGAAACAAGGACTTGCAGAGTGAAATAAACTGACACTCTCCCTACCTACAGTTTTCTGTCCCTAGAATAAATGTTTTTTTTGACAGTTACTCTTGGTGGGTGCAGCAATGGGCCCTGCTGTGAATTATTAGATCAATAATTGTAATTACATGCCCCTTTTGAACAGGGGCTGAAAAATTGGGCCTTTTGTGGTGGTGGTGGTGGTGGCGTTGCCACAAGACTGTAAGCCCTCAGAGTTACTCTTGGTGGGTGCAGCAATGGACCCTGCTGTGAATTATTAGATCAAGAATTGCAATTGCATGCCCCTGTTGAACAGGGGCTGAAAAATTGGGCCTTAGGCACTGGTGGCACAACACTACAACCCCTCACAGATACTGTACTTGGAGCACAGCAATGAGCCCTGTTGCAAAGTATTGCTTCAAAAATTGTAATGACACGCCCCTGTTAAACAGGGGCTGAAAAATTGGGCCTTAGGCACTGGTGCCACAACACTCCAACCCCTCACAGATACTGTACTTGGAGCACAGCAATGAGCCCTATGGCAAATTATTGCTAAAAAAAATTGTAATTACACGCCCCTGTAAAACAGGGGCTGAAAAATTGGGCCTTAGCCACTGGTGGCGGCACCCATAAACAAAAATGATCTTCCAAGCTATCATCATCAATCGTATCATTGAGGACTCGGAGGAGGAGGATAGCCAGTCAACATAACAGCACAGGCACTCAGCATCAGCATCAGTCTTGAAGGGATGTGACATGTTAAAATCAATTAGTCTGTTATATCAGCATCAGGTGTGTGGTAGCTGGTGGTGATCCAAGACTGGTTCATCTTGATGAAAGTCAGTCGATCAACCGAGTCGGTGGACAGGCGCACCCTGTGATCCGTGACAAATCCTCCAGCAGCACTGAATGTGCGTTCCGAAAGAACGCTGGATGCAGGACAGGCCAGTAGCTCAATTGCATACTGTGCAAGCTCTGGCCAGTGATCCATCCTCAAGACCCAGTAAGCCAGAGGATTTTCGGTGGGGAAGGTGTCCAAGTCTGACCTTGCCCCTAGATATTCCTGCACCATGTTTATCAGACGCTGGCGATGGTTGCTGGAACCGATCATACTTTGGGGCTGCGGACTAAAGAATTGTCTGAACGCATCGGTCAGACGGCCACCTTCCCCACCGCTCCTTCTTTGACTGGCCGAAGCCTCAGCAACTCGTTGTCCAGGACCAGGAGTTTGTAACCTCCCAGTCTCTGGGAACGCGTTGCACAGACCTTTCTGCAAGGCCTCCCGGAGTTGTCTCATCCTCTGCTCCCTCTGCGACGGTAACATAAGGTCCGCAACCTTACCCTTGTACCGTGGATCAAGGAGAGTGGCCAGCCAGTAATGGTCCCTCTCCTTGATCCGAAGAATACGAGGATCCTTCCGCAGACTTTGCAGGATCAGGGAGGCCATGCAGCGTAGGTTTGCTGAGGCATTTGGTCCGGAGTCCTCTGGGTCACTAAGGACGACATGATCCGCAGCCACCTCCTCCCAGCCACGTACAAGTCCACTGGTTTCTTGGGACTGTAAATCATCCCTAAAAGACTGCTGCTGATGATGCTGAGTGCCAGCCTCCACCTCCATGCTGACACAATCCTCCTCCTCCTCCTCCTCCTCCTCCTCCTCCTCCTCCTCTTCCTGTGCGATGGGTGGGACAGAAGGAACACTGTCTGGGTAAAGGGGGCCTTGAGAGGCAAGGAAGTCCTCCTCTTCCTGCCTCTGTTCTGCCTCAAGTGCCCTGTCCATTATTCCACGCAGCGTGTGCTCCAACAGGTGGACAAGAGGTACAGTGTCACTGATGCATGCACTGTCACTGCTCACCATCCTCGTGGCCTCCTCAAATGGTGCCAGGACAGTGCATGCATCCCTGATCATGCCCCACTGGCGTGGAGAAAAAAAACCAAGCTCCCCTGACCCTGTCCTGGTGCCGTAGTCGCACAGGTACTCATTGAT
This sequence comes from Rana muscosa, assembly GCA_029206835.1. Taxonomy (NCBI): domain Eukaryota; kingdom Metazoa; phylum Chordata; class Amphibia; order Anura; family Ranidae; genus Rana; species Rana muscosa. The sequence goes on along the minus strand of CM055122.1, from coordinate 303,306,937 downwards.
GGCCCTCTGCTGCGTGTGCAGCCGCTGCAGCATGGCCAACGTTGAGTTCCACCTGGTGGGCATGTCACATATAAGGCGGTTCTTGGGCAGGTTCAACTCCTTTTGCAGCTCAGCCAGGCGAGCACTGGCATTATAAGATCTGCGGAAATGCACACAGACTTTCCTGGCCTGCCTCAGGACATCCTGTAAGCCCGGGTACCTGCCCAAGAACCGCTGCACCACCAGGTTAAGGACGTGAGCCACACAGGGCACATGGGTCAGTTGTCCCTGTCGGAGGGCGGAGAGGAGGTTGGTGCCATTGTCGCAAACCACCATTCCTGGCTTAAGCTGGCGTGGCGTCAACCACCTCTCGGCCTGGCCCTGCAGAGCAGACAGGACCTCTGCCCCAGTGTGGCTTCTGTCCCCCAAACACACCAGCGCAAGCACGGCATGGCATCTTTTTGCCTGCGTACTTGCGTAGCCCCGTGAACGGCTACGGAGCACCGCTGGTTCATAGGACAAACCACAGGAAGAGGCCATGGAGGAAGAAGAAGAGGAGGGGGTGGAGGAGAGAGGTGTGTCACAACCAGTAGTAGCATTTTGGAGGCGTGGCGGTGGGACAACCTCCAACACTACTGCACCTTGTCCTGCATCCTTCCCAGCTGCCAAAAGAGTGACCCAATGGGCCGTGAAAGAAAGGTAACGTCCCTGTCCATGCCTGCTGGACCATGAGTCAGCGGTAATATGCACCTTACCGCTGACCGCCCTGTCCAGCGAGGCCAAGACATTGCCTTCCACATGCCGGTAGAGAGCCGGAATAGCCTTCCGTGAGAAAAAGTGGCGTTTGGGAACCTGCCACTGAGGAACCGCACATTGCACAAACTCACGGAAGGGGGCCGAGTCTACCAACTGAAAAGGCAGCAGTTGAAGCGCTAGCAATTTAGCCAAGCTAGCATTCAACCGCTGGGCATGTGGATGGCTGGGAGTGAACTTCTTTCGACGGTCCAGCAGCTGGGGCAGGGAAATTTGCCTGCTAGAATCGGACGTCGGTGTACTGCTAGCAGAGTGGCCGCAAGTACTTGGCTGTGACACACCTAATTCTACACCTTCATTCCTCTCAGTGCATGTTTCAGAGAGGACTGAAGTTATAGTGGGGTTGGAGATCCCAGCTGATGCGGTGCAAGGAGAGGTCCGCTTTGTTCTTTGGTGTGGGTCTTTCAGGTAGGCTTGCCAACGAGCTGCATGGCAGGTCAACATATGTCTGGTCAGGCATGTGGTACCCAAGCGGCTGATGTTTTGGCCACGCGATATACGCTTGAGACATATGTTGCAAACAGCAGCTGTGCGATCTGATGCACTAGCCTCAAAAAAGGCCCACACCAAAGAACTTTTTGAATGACGGGCAGAGGCAGCGCCCTGCACAGGCGGAGCTCTGCGGTGTGATTCCGTCGGTGTACTGCCCTTACGCTGGCCACCAAAGGGCATCCTGCCTCGTTGGAGATGTGCCTCCTCCTCATCCTCCTCCTCCTCCTCTCTCCTATTAGGCACCCACGTGGAGTCAGTGACCTCATCATCACCTCCCTCCTCATCACTGGAGCCAATCTGGCAGTATGCTGCAGCTGCTGGAACATGACTGCCAGATTGGTGTCCTTCTTGAGCATCCCCTCTGTCTGCTCTCACGCTACTGCCTTCCTCTAGCTGGGTTTCATCATCAGACCCTTCGAAACGCTGGGCATCCTCCTGGAGCATGTACCCAACACTGTGCTGAAACAGTTCGGGGGACTCCTCAGGAGGAGGACATGGTGGGTCTAGGGAAGGAGTGACTGATGATGAGTCTGACATTGATACCAGGGAAGAGGACGCTTTGGCAGCTGCTTTTCCAGTACCCTGAGCCTGGGTGAGAGAGGATGAGGAGGAGGAGGAGGGCTTGGTCATCCACTCTACCAAGTCTTCGGCATGATGTGGCTCAACATGTCCAGCTGCCGAAAAGAAGGACAAGCGTGTCCCATGGCCATGTGCTGATGACAATGCACCGCGTCCACGACCAGCACTGTTGCCCCCAGACACAGAGCCTGCTTGCCCTCTTTTATTGCCTCCTGACTGTCTGCCTCTCCTTGTTTGCCTTCCAGACATTCTAATAGATGGCCTGCAGGGAGATGGGAAAAAAGCAATAAGGGCTACCTTCAGGTGTCCTTCTCTGTCCCTGGAAACAAGGACTTTGACAGTGAAAGAAACTGACACACTCTCCCTACCTACAGTTTTCTGTCCCTAGAAAAAATGTTTTTTTTAAGCACAATTTAGCACAAGGAGAATTCACTCACTGTCCTTCCAGGTCCCTGGAAACAAGGACTTTGACAGTGAAAGAAACTGACACACTCTCCCTACCTACAGTTTTCTGTCCCTAGAAAAAATGTTTTTTTTAAGCACAATTTAGCACAAGGACAATTCACTCACTGTCCTTCCAGGTCCCTGGAAACAAGGACTTTGACAGTGAAAGAAACTGACACACTCTCCCTACCTACAGTTTTCTGTCCCTAGAAAAAATGTTTTTTTTAAGCACAATTTAGCACAAGGACAATTCACTCACTGTCCTTCCAGGTCCCTGGAAACAAGGACTTTGACAGTGAAAGAAACTGACACACTCTCCCTACCTACAGTTTTCTGTCCCTAGAAAAAATGTTTTTTTTAAGCACAATTTAGCACAAGGACAATTCACTCACTGTCCTTCCAGGTCCCTGGAAACAAGGACTTTGACAGTGAAAGAAACTGACACACTCTCCCTACCTACAGTTTTCTGTCCCTAGAAAAAATGTTTTTTTTAAGCACAATTTAGCACAAGGAGAATTCACTCACTGTCCTTCCAGGTCCCTGGAAACAAGGACTTTGACAGTGAAAGAAACTGACACACTCTCCCTACCTACAGTTTTCTGTCCCTAGAAAAAAAGTTTTTTTTAAGCACAATTTAGCACAAGGACAATTCACTCACTGTCCTTCCAGGTCCCTGGAAACAAGGACTTTGACAGTGAAAGAAACTGACACACTCTCCCTACCTACAGTTTTCTGTCCCTAGAAAAAATGTTTTTTTTAAGCACAATTTAGCACAAGGAGAATTCACTCACTGTCCTTCCAGGTCCCTGGAAACAAGGACTTTGACAGTGAAAGAAACTGACACACTCTCCCTACCTACAGTTTTCTGTCCCTAGAAAAAATGTTTTTTTTAAGCACAATTTAGCACAAGGACAATTCACTCACTGTCCTTCCAGGTCCCTGGAAACAAGGACTTTGACAGTGAAAGAAACTGACACACTCTCCCTACCTACAGTTTTCTGTCCCTAGAAAAAATGTTTTTTTTAAGCACAATTTAGCACAAGGAGAATTCACTCACTGTCCTTCCAGGTCCCTGGAAACAAGGACTTTGACAGTGAAAGAAACTGACACACTCTCCCTACCTACAGTTTTCTGTCCCTAGAAAAAATGTTTTTTTTAAGCACAATTTAGCACAAGGAGAATTCACTCACTGTCCTTCCAGGTCCCTGGAAACAAGGACTTTGACAGTGAAAGAAACTGACACACTCTCCCTACCTACAGTTTTCTGTCCCTAGAAAAAATGTTTTTTTTAAGCACAATTTAGCACAAGGACAATTCACTCACTGTCCTTCCAGGTCCCTGGAAACAAGGACTTTGACAGTGAAAGAAACTGACACACTCTCCCTACCTACAGTTTTCTGTCCCTAGAAAAAATGTTTTTTTTAAGCACAATTTAGCACAAGGAGAATTCACTCACTGTCCTTCCAGGTCCCTGGAAACAAGGACTTTGACAGTGAAAGAAACTGACACACTCTCCCTACCTACAGTTTTCTGTCCCTAGAAAAAATGTTTTTTTTAAGCACAATTTAGCACAAGGACAATTCACTCACTGTCCTTCCAGGTCCCTGGAAACAAGGACTTTGACAGTGAAAGAAACTGACACACTCTCCCTACCTACAGTTTTCTGTCCCTAGAAAAAATGTTTTTTTTAAGCACAATTTAGCACAAGGACAATTCACTCACTGTCCTTCCAGGTCCCTGGAAACAAGGACTTTGACAGTGAAAGAAACTGACACACTCTCCCTACCTACAGTTTTCTGTCCCTAGAAAAATTTTTTTTTTTAAGCACAATTTAGCACAAGGAGAATTCACTCACTGTCCTTCCAGGTCCCTGGAAACAAGGACTTTGACAGTGAAAGAAACTGACACACTCTCCCTACCTACAGTTTTCTGTCCCTAGAAAAAATGTTTTTTTTAAGCACAATTTAGCACAAGGACAATTCACTCACTGTCCTTCCAGGTCCCTGGAAACAAGGACTTTGACAGTGAAAGAAACTGACACACTCTCCCTACCTACAGTTTTCTGTCCCTAGAAAAAATGTTTTTTTTAAGCACAATTTAGCACAAGGACAATTCACTCACTGTCCTTCCAGGTCCCTGGAAACAAGGACTTTGACAGTGAAAGAAACTGACACACTCTCCCTACCTACAGTTTTCTGTCCCTAGAAAAAATGTTTTTTTTAAGCACAATTTAGCACAAGGAGAATTCACTCACTGTCCTTCCAGGTCCCTGGAAACAAGGACTTTGACAGTGAAAGAAACTGACACACTCTCCCTACCTACAGTTTTCTGTCCCTAGAAAAAATGTTTTTTTTAAGCACAATTTAGCACAAGGACAATTCACTCACTGTCCTTCCAGGTCCCTGGAAACAAGGACTTTGACAGTGAAAGAAACTGACACACTCTCCCTACCTACAGTTTTCTGTCCCTAGAAAAAATGTTTTTTTTAAGCACAATTTAGCACAAGGACAATTCACTCACTGTCCTTCCAGGTCCCTGGAAACAAGGACTTTGACAGTGAAAGAAACTGACACACTCTCCCTACCTACAGTTTTCTGTCCCTAGAAAAAATGTTTTTTTTAAGCACAATTTAGCACAAGGACAATTCACTCACTGTCCTTCCAGGTCCCTGGAAACAAGGACTTTGACAGTGAAAGAAACTGACACACTCTCCCTACCTACAGTTTTCTGTCCCTAGAAAAAATGTTTTTTTTAAGCACAATTTAGCACAAGGAGAATTCACTCACTGTCCTTCCAGGTCCCTGGAAACAAGGACTTTGACAGTGAAAGAAACTGACACACTCTCCCTACCTACAGTTTTCTGTCCCTAGAAAAAATGTTTTTTTTAAGCACAATTTAGCACAAGGACAATTCACTCACTGTCCTTCCAGGTCCCTGGAAACAAGGACTTTGACAGTGAAAGAAACTGACACACTCTCCCTACCTACAGTTTTCTGTCCCTAGAAAAAATGTTTTTTTAAGCACAATTTAGCACAAGGACAATTCACTCACTGTCCTTCCAGGTCCCTGGAAACAAGGACTTTGACAGTGAAAGAAACTGACACACTCTCCCTACCTACAGTTTTCTGTCCCTAGAAAAAATGTTTTTTTTAAGCACAATTTAGCACAAGGACAATTCACTCACTGTCCTTCCAGGTCCCTGGAAACAAGGACTTTGACAGTGAAAGAAACTGACACACTCTCCCTACCTACAGTTTTCTGTCCCTAGAAAAAATGTTTTTTTTAAGCACAATTTAGCACAAGGAGAATTCACTCACTGTCCTTCCAGGTCCCTGGAAACAAGGACTTTGACAGTGAAAGAAACTGACACACTCTCCCTACCTACAGTTTTCTGTCCCTAGAAAAAATGTTTTTTTTAAGCACAATATAGCACAAGCACAAAACACACTGACACTCTCCCTACCTATCCTTCTCTTTCCCTAAACTAAAGGAATCCAGGTTAAGCAAGAAAGAAATAAAAGTCACTGTCCCTGCCTATGCTGCTCTATCCCTGCTCCGGAACACACTACACTAGGCCGCCGTGCTGGCGGCCTTTTATAGTGTGGGGCGTGTACTAAACACCCTCAGCAATAATTGGCCACAGGCATCCTGCCTGTGGCCAATCATTGCTCTCCTCGCTGCCGGCGCTGTGATTGGCCAAGCATGCGGGGTCACAGTGCATGCTTGGCCAATCACAGCGCCTGGATGACACTGCGATGGCGTAGTGCATTGTGGGCCGTTCGCGTCACTCGAATTTGGCGCGAACGGCCCAAATCGTTCGATCTTCGTCGAACGATCGAACAGCCGATGTTCGAGTCGAACGTATGTTCGACTCGAACACGAAGCTCATCCCTACCACTGACCACCAATGTAAGGGACATTCTTCCCACTGATCACCAATGTAAGGAGCATTCTTCCCACTGATCACCAATGTAAGGGACATTCTTCCCACTGATCACCAATGTAAGGAGCATTCTTCCCACTGATCACCAATGTAAGGGACATTCTTCCCACTGATCACCAATGTAAGGGACATTCTTCCCACTGACCACCAATGTAAGGAACATTCTTCCCACTGATCACCAATGTAAGGAGCATTCTTCCCACTGATCACCAATGTAAGGAACATTCTTCCCACTGATCACCAATGTAAGGAACATTCTTCCCACTGATCACCAATGTAAGGGACATTCTTCCCACTGATCACCAATGTAAGGAACATTCTTCCCACTGATCACCAATGTAAGGAGCATTCTTCCCACTGATCACCAATGTAAGGGACATTCTTCCCACTGACCACCAATGTAAGGAACATTCTTCCCACTGATCACCAATGTAAGGAACATTCTTCCCACTGACCACCAATGTAAGGAACATTCTTCCCACTGACCACCAATGTAAGGGACATTCTTCCCACTGATCACCAATGTAAGGAACATTCTTCCCACTGATCACCAATGTAAGGAACATTCTTCCCACTGATCACCAATGTAAGGAACATTCTTCCCACTGATCACCAATGTAAGGGGCATTCTTCCCACTGATCACCAATGTAAGGAGCATTCTTCCCAATGACCACCAATGTAAGGAGCATTCTTCCCACTGATCACCAATGTAAGGAACATTCTTCCGACTGATCACCAATGTAAGGGGCATTCTTCCCACTGATCACCAATGTAAGGAGCATTCTTCCCACTGATCACCAATGTAAGGAGCATTCTTCCCACTGATCACCAATGTAAGGGACATTCTTCTCACTGACCACCAATGTAAGGAACATTCTTCCCACTGATCACCAATGTAAGGAACATTCTTCCCACCAGTGGCGGTGCGTCCATAGAGGGCGCCGGAGTGCCGCCCCCTCTTGCTCCTGCACCGCCACTGAAAGACAATACACAGATTCATGCATTGTATGAATCTGTGTATTGTCGCCGCTGCCACCCACTATTCAGATTGCCGGCCTCCTGGTGAGCGCCGGCCATCTGAATTAGAGCGGCGGCTGGCGGTGGGTGTGTTTTGGAAGTGTCTATCCGAGCCAGCGGCTCTGATAGGCTTTCCGATTACAGCCCTCAGGCTGTAATCGGCTTCCAAATAGTTCAATAAGGGACGCACGGGGGGTGCGTTTCTTGGTGAACACTGACACGCATCTCAGCCAATCAGGTTCACCGGTTACCGGTAACCTGATTGGCTGAAGCGACATCGAGGGCGGGACTTGGGAGAAGACATCGAGGGAGGATGGCTGACCCGAGAAAGGTAAGTGCTGGGGGACTGGGGGAAGCAATCTGGTGGTTTTTGAGGGGGCAAACTGGCGGCAATTGATGGGCACAGTGGTGACAATTGCTGGCACAGTTTTGACAATTGATGGGCACAGTCGTGACAATTGATTGCACAGTGGCTGCGTTTGATGGCATGGCACAGTGGCTGCGTTTGATGGCATGGCACAGTGGCTGCATTTGATGGCATGGCACAGTGGCTGCGTTTGATGGCACAGTGGCGACAATTGAGGGGCACAGTGGTGACAATTGATGGCACAGTGGCTGCGTTTGATGGCATGGCACAGTGGCTGCATTTGATGGCACAGTGGCGACAATTGATGGCACAGTGGCGACAATTGACGGCATGGCACAGTGGCGACAATTGCTGGGCACAGTGGCTGCGTTTGATGTCTCATGTCTCCTTTAATTGCGATCCACTGTGATTTGCTGGACTCCCAAAGTTTTTTACACCATACAAGAACTCCCAGTAGATTTCAGCACCAGGTCCCTTTTAATCTTCTCCTTTTTACGTGGCACTCTTCTCATATCCTGCACTCAGCACCTTATAAAAGAGAACACCCTGTAGTGTTTCATGCACACCAGAAAACTACTCACATTTAATAGTACAAACCGCAACCTCTGTACACGCAACAATCGATAAAAAAATGCCGGAATTCAGCTCCGGCTAGCTGTAATAGATACCGCACTTCCTGGATACTCCGTGCGTGATGGCATTATCCAACTAGCCCTTCCCCTACACGTTTCGTCACTGGGTCACATGAAATCCTCATGGGGATAATCAGAGGCTCTTTTGGCTGAATCGCCTCAAGTTCCCACAGGCACACTTCAACATCTTGTGTAAATCCTTCCCAGAAGAATGGACTCTGTTAATGCAACAAAGTTCAGAGAACTCCATATTAATGGTCTTGCTGGTTTTGGTTCTGCTGGTTTTGAGAAGATTTGCAGTCATAGAATGTGAAAGGGTTCTACTGCATCTATAGGGACAATGTCCCATGATTAAAAACTGTCAAGCGAGGGCAACCATTTACTGCCCCCCGGCAGTAAATAAGAAACATAATACTTACCTCTCCTTCTGTGTGCTGAACACTATTTAGATCCTGAGTGCCTTGGAAAAGTATTCATACCCCTTAAATTTTTACTTTATAGAACCACCTTTCGCTGCAATTACAGCTGCAAGTCTTTTTGGGGATGTCCCTGCCAGCTTTGCACATCTAGAGAGTGACACTTTTCCATTCTTCTATGAAAAATAGCTCAAGAATGGATGGAGAGCGTCTATGAACAGGAATTTTCAAGTCTTGCCACAGATTCTCAATTGGATTTAGGTCTGGACTTTGACTGGGCCATTCTAACACATAAATATGCTTTGATCTAAACCATTCTATTGTAGCTCTGGCTGTATGTTTAGGGTCATTGTCATGCTGGAAGGTGAACCTCCGCCCCAGTCTCAAGTCTTTTGCAGACTCTAACAGGTTTTCTCTTAAGATTGCCCTGTATTTGGCTCCATCCATCTTCCCATCAATTCTGACCAGCTTCCCTGTCCCTGCTGAAGAAAAGCATCTCCCCAACATGATGCTGTCACCACCATGTTTCACAGTGGAAATGGGGTGTTCATGGTAATGTGCAATGTTAGTTGTCCACTATACATAGCGTTTTGCTTTTAGGCCAAAAGGTAAAATGTTGGTCTCATCTTACCAGAGCACCTTCTTTTACATGTTTCCTGTGTCCCCCACATGGCTTCTCGCAAACTGCAAATGGGACTTCTTATGTTTTTCTTTCAACAATGTCTTTCTTCTTTCCACTCTTCCATAAAGGTCAGATTTGTGGAGTGCACAACTAATAGTTGTCCTGTGGATAGATTCTCCCACCTGAGCTGTGGATATTTTCTGCTCCTCCAGAGTTACCATGGGCCTCTTGGCTGCTTCTCTGATTAATGTTCTCCTTGCCCCGCTTGGCAGTTTAGGTGGACGGCCATGTCTTGGTAGGTTTGCAGTTGTGCCATACTCTTTCCATTTTCAGATAATGGATTGAACAGATATCCGTGAGATGTTCAAAGCTTGGGATATTTTTTTAAAACCTAACCCTGCTTTAATATTCTCCACAACTTTATCCCTGACCTGTCTGGTGTGTTCCTTGGCCTTCATGATGCTGTTTGTTCACTAAGGTTCTCTAACAAACCTCTGAGGACTTCACAGAACAGCTGTATTTATACTGAGATAAAATTACACACAGGTGGACTCTATTTACTAATTAGGTGACTTCTGAAGGCAATTGGTTCCACTAGAATTTAGTTAGGGGTATCAGAGTAAAGGGGGCTGAATACAAATGCCCCCCAAACTTTTCACGTATTTATTTGTAAAAAAAAATTGGAAGCCATTTATCATTTTCCTTCTACTTCACAATTATGTGCCACTTTGTGTTGGTTCATCACATAAAATCCCAATAAAATACATTTACGTTTTTGGTGGTAACAAGATGAAATGTGGAAAATTTCAAGGGGTATGAATACTTTTTCAAGACACTATAAATTGTGCCCCCTCCCACAGTACATTCTGATTCACTCTCTGACCAAAGATCTCACTGGTTCCTTTTGCCGATTTCCGTATCATTACAGAATACGTCAGTGACGTGGAGGTCAGCAGGAGGAATCAGTGACAGCTGCAGGGAGGCCATAGAGATCGGCACTCCTGTAAGTGTGAGTTTCCCTTTGGACTTTGGAGACGATGTTGCTTATATAAGGCTAGGTTCAGATCATGCGCAATATTGCACACTTTCCCAACACTCCGAGAAACGAGCTGCCCTTTAGCAGGCACGCAGTGGTGCCATTAATTGTTAATGGCACCCCCATGCATATGCAAACATTTTAGCGCACGCCAAGCCACATGGCACTTCAGTAGCATGCAATTCATTGCAGTGCATTTTTGGAAAAGATTCAGGGACTTTTCCATGTTTCTCGCTCATTGGGCAGCCCCATGAAATTAATAGGCTGCCTTACACATGAAAACGCACAGAGAAATGCGCCCGCGCTTGGTGTGGGCCGAGCCTAAGTGGCCAACAATAGACTCTGGTGGGTCATATTTGCCAACATATATTCTTTTAGTCAATTGACAATAAATTAAACATTTTATTGCTGTAATACATCCCTTCTTTATCTCCTATAGGGTCCTTTTCATAACATGTCTGATTATTTTACCTGTATTCATATTTTTTTCTCATTGTGCTTTTTTTAAATGTTCATCATTTTACATACATATTATCTAGAACCCGAACACAAAATAATCCATCCCTAAATCACACTATTTCAAGTAGGATAAATACCAGTGGCAACTGTTTTTTTTTTGGGGGGGGGGGGCGGCAAACAACCCCCCCCCCCAGTCAGCCGGTGGCATCCCCCCGCTCCCCCAGGGTTCTTGAGGTCATTCGGTTACCCAGCACTTACCCCTTCTAGGTTCCAGACGGGCAGGGGGGCAGGCATCTCCTCCTCTACTTCACAGCGGGTTCTGCCATGCGTCTTCTCCCTCCTCCTCCTCTTAGGCATCCAATAGGCGTCTTACGACCCGCTTCCCGATTGACTGCGAGGAGGATCAGCGAATATTCATTCACTAGTCTCACACATCTATTAACCCGATGGAACACCTTTGGCATGAATTAGAGCAGAGACTGCAAGCCATGTTTTCTCATCCAAAATCAGTGCCTGACCTCACAAATGCGCTTCTGGAAGAATGGTCAAACATTCCCATAGACACACTCCTAAACCTTGTGGACAGTCTTCCCAGAAGAGTTGAAGCTGTTATAGCTGCAAAGGGTGGGCCAACTCAATATTGAACCCTACGGACTAAGACTGGGATGCCATTTAAAGGGGAGTTCCACCCTAAAGTGGAACTTCTACTCATCTGATCCCCCCCCTCCTCCGGTGCCACAATTGGCACCTTTCGGGGGGGAGGGGGACAGGATACCTGTCTTTGACAGGTATCTTTTCCCAGTTCCGGAAGTCCGGGCCGCGGCCTGTGACATCACTGCGGGGCTCCCTCCTCCTCCCCCGGCCACCGAGCAATAGGAGAGAGGAACTGACCTCACTCATGCGCAGTAGGGTTCCCGGCGTGAAGCCGAAAGGCTACACTGCCGGGTTCCCTTACCCGCAATGGCGGCGGCAGAACCCGACAGCTGATGGAAACATCAGCTGAGGTGCCGACATCGAGGGACTCCAGGACAGGTAAGTGTCCATTTATTAAAAGCCAGCAGCTGCAGTATGTGTAGCTGCTGTCTTTTAACCACTTCAGCCCCGGACCATTTTGGCTGGTTAAAGACCAGGCCCCTTTTTGCGATTTGGCACTGCGTCGCTTTGACTGACAATTGCGCGGTCGTGCGACGTGGCTCCCAAACAAAATTTACGTCCTTTTTTTACCACAAATAGAGCTTTCTTTTGGTGGTATTTGATCATCTCTGTGGTTTTTATTTTTTGCGCTATAAACAAAAATAGAGCGACAATTTTGAAAAAAATTCAATATTTTTAACTTTTTGCTATAATAAATATCCCCCAAAAATATATAAAAAAACATATTTTTTCCTCAGTTTAGGCTGATACGTAATCTTCTACATATTTTTGGTAAAATAAGCGTTTATTGATTGGTTTGCGCAAAAGTTGTAGCGTTTACAAAATAGGGGATAGGGGATGTTTACAAAATAGGGGATAGTTTTATGACATTTTTATAAAAAAACATTTTTTTTACTAGTAATGGCGGTGATCAGTGATTTTTTTCATGACTGCGACATTATGGCGGACACATCGGACACTTTTGGGACCATTGTCATTTTCACAGCGGTCAGTGCTATAAAAATGCACTGATTACTGTGAAAATGACACTGGCAGTGAAGGGGTTAACCACTAGGTGGCGATGTAGGGGTTAATTGTTCCCTGCATAGTGTTTCTAACTGTAGGGGGGATGGGCTCTGTGTTACATGACACTGATCTCCGCTTCGAGTACACGGAGCCGAGATCCGTGTCATTGTCACTAGGCAGAGCCGGCAGATGTTTGTTTACACAAGCATCTCCCCGCTCTATACCTCCGTGAGACGATCGCGGGGATCCCCACGGCGATCGAGTCCACGGGACCCGCGGTCCGACTCACAGGGATGGCGTCAGGGTCATAGGTGTGCGCAGCCTAATGCATTAGGGTGTGCACCCTTAAGCTCAAACACACATGCATGTGTATGTATCTACATATATATGACCCCGGTACATTGATCTCCCTGCTGGCACAGTGAAAGGGAAGAGCATAAACACTTCTGTTATGGCAGAACCGGTAAGAGGGAGATCTTTCCCATGTTCCTGTTGCTACACAGAGCAATAAGACTAATGCACATGGGGTAATTAGGGTGTGCCTGGGCACACCTGGCACACCCTGTGCGCATGCCTATGGTCAGGGTCGCGAGCGCGACGCCGGTGGCGCGCGCACGACCACACGGACAGGCATTTAAAGGGGACGTAGAGGTACGTTGATATGCCTGTCTGTGCCATTCTGCTGACGTAAATGTACAGGAGGCGGTCGGCAAGCGGTTAATTACTATTTTTTTTTTGCCTGGAACACCGCTTTAAGTTCATGTGTGCATAAAGGCAGGCGTCCCAATACTTTTGGTAATATAGTGTATGTCTTGAAAGCTCCAGCAGTAAGATCTCACCATAATCCCCATCTCTGCTCCTGCCCTGGGAGTTATGGGTGTTCCCGTCCACCTTTGTGTGTCCAAGCTCTTCCTGTTACATTCTCTGCAATATAAAATAAGAAAAATCCATCAGGGATGGTGGGAGCCCCTCATAATGGGCACAGCAGGTGTGTAGATCCAGGAACTCAAAGATCTCACCAATAGAGCCCCAGAGAGAAAGAAGAAACAGTCAGGGGTTTCCCCTCTCCAGCATCTACCTGGGCGGACTGACCCTTTAACATCACCCATTTCCATTCACAAGGATTATTGAAAATATCTAGAGCACTGTATTTTGCCATTCATGGGATATAAATATTTTAGTAGGTTGAGTTTCCCTAATAAGTCTTCCGAGTTTCCGATCTGTAGATTAAAAAAATGACACAAATGGTACATGTATTTTAAATCTATCTTACAAATTTTACATAATTAATGTGTTTATCTCGTCTTTTTAAAAAATGGTTGCCTATGTAAAAAATCCCTGTATTAAATATTTACATTGATTTAATTGGCATAATTTAGCTATTCAGGACCCACGGCGATTGGGAATAAGAATGCCAATTGGTTAAGACCCTCTGGGGTGAATTGAATTTAATACGCTCTTTAAGATGGACGGAGATAAAAGAGATGCTCGTCTCGCTCACATTATCAACTTTCCGAAGCCATAATTGTGTTAAATTAAGCTGATAATATAAAATGAAACACTTGTAGGCCAGGGCATTAGGCTTAAAAATCAATTTAACTTTCTGTCTCGGTGCTAAACGTTCCTCGATAAATTAGTTTTGATTATTGTAATCTAAATTAAAATCAGCGGGTTGGCCGGGGAAAACGACGGGGAGGTAGACCTGGGCCATAATGGCACGGCAAAGTCACACACGCCGCGGGTGACCCTAACTTCATTTAAAAACTCACTTGTTGTGCAGAAACAGATAGGAGTGGGATTGGCAGGCAAACAAAATCTCATTTGGATCTCTTGCGGTTACAATTTGTTAAATGTTTCAGAGATTTGGAAGATGTTCACCAAACTTAGCCAAAAAAAAAAAAAAAAAGGTCATCGTTGTCCATTAGGATAAGTTCACAAGGGTGTTATGACTATGGACTTGTAAAAAGGGGCTTCGTGATTGGATAGAATTGGCGACAAGAGCACAAGTCCCTTCTCCCGCTCCGGTCCTACTAGAACACGATTCCTTCTGCTGATGCTGATCCCTTTACCACTCCATGCCAAAGATCTCCACACGACATTCCAGGCCATTGACCTTTATATCCCAAGGTAGGAATGTCCACACGTAAAAGCAGACGTGTGTTTTTTATCAATGTGATTCGTTTTTCGTAGAGCTGCACCGATACCGGTATCAGTGCCGATACTAAGCATTTGTAAGTATCGTTACTTACTCCTGCAAATGCTCCGATACCTGAAACCAATACTTTCAGGCTTGGTTCTTTCAACTGTCAGCGGGATTCCCCCGCTGACAAATGAAATGTAAAAAAAAAAAAATCTAACAATTAACCTCCCTGGTGGTTTTCCCGAGTGTGGCTTGGGGTTAAATTTCATTACCATTAACCCTGAGCCACACTCGGGATTGCATTGCAGGATCCTGGTGCAGTATACTTACCGTTTATACTCGAATATAAGCCGACCAGAATATATATACTCGAATATAAGCCAACCCGAATATAAGCCGAGGCACCTAATTTTACCACAAAAAACTGGGAAAACGTATTGACTCAAGTATAAGCCTAGGATGTTCATCTGCATGCCTCACTGTGCCTCACTTTACCTCACTGTGCCCATGCCTCACTGTGTCCATGCCTCACTGTGCCCATGCCTCACTGTGCCCATGACTAGACTGACGTTTAACATGGGAGTCTATGGAAGGGGTGCCCGGCTTTGAAAAATCAGTGCTCCCCGATCGTAGGTCTCCTAGACAAAAAACTTTGCACACTTGTAGAGGAGAAATGGAGCTACATGTGTGCCAAGTTCCGGGTCCAGGGGACCTACGACCGGCCGGTACCAAGTCCCCAAATTCATCAGAGAAATTACCGTTTAACATGGGAGTCTATCGAAGGGGTGCCCGGCTTTGAAAAATCTGTGCTCCCCGGCAGTAGGTCCCCCAGCCAACAAACTTTGCACACTTGTAGAGGAAGAGGGGGACTATATGTGTGCCATGTTTGGGGTCCAGGAAACCTACGGCCGGCCGGTACCGGGTCTGCAAAATCTGGGAGATCAGGCGCAAAAAGGTGACTCGAGTATAAGCCGAGGGGGCATTTTCAGCACAAAATAATGTGCTCAAAAAATCGGCTTATACTCGAGTATATACGGTACCTTGTCCCCAGGATCCTGCGATGTCCCCCAGGTGTATCCGCTGGCTGTGTCCTCCGCTCAACGCCACTGTGTGCCGGGCTTCGTTCCCTGCGAACGCATTGGGGGCGGAGCCTGGCGGCAAATTCAAAAAGTACACAAAACATAACACATACAGTACACTGTAATCTTACAGATTACATTACTGTATGAAATCATTTCACCTCCCTTTTTTCCCCTAGTGCTTTGTCCAGTGCCCTGCATGCAGTTTTATATTATATATACTGTTCTTTCTGCCTGGAAACTGGAGATTGTCGATAGCAACCAAAAAGCGTCCCTTTACGTCAAAAGGGGTTTGAGACCAGCTAGAAAACAGCGATAGTAAATTAGAACACTTGCAGAATTGAGCGATAGTGAATCATGGGGAAATTAATTTTATTATTGTTATATATATTTTTTTATAATTATTTAGGCCCTTTCACATGGGCGGCTGTTCTGCCGCAGCTAAAAGCATGTTTTGTTATTTCGAAATTCAGAGAATCCTGGCACAGCGCTCACTGGCAGTTGTACATTGCGATTAGCTGCATTTACGTGCGTTTACGTGCGGCTGCGTTTAGCCGCGTTTAGCTGCGTTGGTACATTCCTGCCATTTCTGTTCCATTGCTTTTCGTTGTTTTTCTTTCCTTGTTGCCGCTGCTATCTGCAGGTGAAATAGTACACTGCGATTACCTGCAGATAGCTGCAGATAGCTGCAATAAATCGTTCCTGGACGCAGTTAAATTTATTTTTCTGTCCGCACCAAACCCAATGTATTGAAACCGTTGCTAAACGCAGTGTGTGAATAGGGACATAGGAAAGCATTGTGTGAGTTTAGCTGCGGTAGATAACTTGATCTATCCGCAGCTAAAAGCTGAATTCTATCCGCCAGTGTGAAAGGGACCTTATAGTTATTTATTATATTATAATTTATGATTTCGTGTTTCAAACTTTATCATACCCGGGATGTCTATTAGACTCTTGTTTGGACAGATTTAAGTGAGTTATTACTAAGAATTACAAGCCTACGGTATAAAACGCCAAATTTCTATGCAAAACAATTGTACCGCTTTGAGTTGCAAAAATCTGACATAATCATACCGCCAGGGTGGCTGCGGACCGAGGACCTATTTTAAGGACCGCGCCTATTTTTTACACTTGGTGTTTACAAGTCAAAATAATTTATTTTTTTGCTAGAAAATTACTTAGAACCCCCAAACATTATATATATTTTTCAGACACCCTAGAGAAAAAATGGCGGTCGTTACAATACTTTCTATCACACCGTATTTACGCAGCGGTCTTACAAAAGCATTTTTTTTGGGGGGGGAATACACTTTTTTGAATAAAAAAAAAAAAGAAAACAATAAAGTTAGCCCAATTCTTTTTTATACTGTGAAAGATGATGTTACGCCGAGTAAATTGATACCCAACATGTCACGCTTCAAAATTGCGCCCGCTCATGGAATGGCGACAGACTTTGACACTTAAAAATCTCCATAGGCGAAGTTTACAGGCTACCAGTTTTGAGTTACAGAGTTGGTCTAGGGCTAGAATTATTGCTCTTGCTCCAATGATCGCGTTGATACCTCACATGTGTGATTTAAACACTGTTTACATATGCGAGCGCAACTTACGTATGCGTTCTGCGGGCAAGCTCGGCGGGATGGGGCGCTTTAAAAAATGTTTACACTGTCCGTTTAAAAAATAAAATAAAATTTGGGATAGCTTTTATTTCTATTACAAGGAATGTAAACATCCCTTGTAATAGAAAAAAAAACATGACAGGACCTCTTTAATGTGAGATCTGGGGTCAAAAAGACCTCAGATCTCACATTTACACTTAAATGCAATAAAAAAATAAAAATTAAAAAAAGCTTCCATCATCCAATGATATGGAGTTGAGTGGGGGGCATCATTTCCTCACTCGACTCCATGCCTCACAGGGGACAGGACCCGATCGTCTCCGCCGCTACCGACAGCTCCGGTAAGCAGCGGAGATGACTGGAACGTGTGGAGAGGGGGGTGTTCACCTCTCCTGCCGCCGATAAAAGTGATCTTGTGGCAAATCCGCTGCAGAGAACACTTTTATCTGAAAGCGGACCGCCCGTCGTTTTTAAAAATACCGTGGTTATGGCAGCTATCTGCCGCTATAACAATGGTATTCAACATCAATGTACCAACGTATAACGACGGCGGGGGGTCCGGAAGTGGTTAAAGGAATTATAAAGTCTCATGGTTTTTCACCTTAATGCATTCTATGCATTACAGCGGCGGTACACCCTAAAAAAAAAAAAATCGACAAAAAGGCTCCACAAAATGTGAAAAAAAAAAAGATTTTAATTATTTTTTTATACTTACCAGAAATGGCTGTTGCTAGGCAGCTCATCCTAATCTGCCACTTCCTTTTCCCCGCTAGTCTTCAGTCTTCTCCTCCTCGCGTTGTCTTCTGGGACATTTGGGTGTGCTGTCTTCTGGGACCTGTGTGTCCCAGAAGACAGCCAGACATTCACAAAGCTCCGCACGACTCGCGCATGCGCAGTAGGAAATGGGCAGTGGAGCCGCAATGCTCCACTGCCTGTTTCCCTTACTTCGAATGGTGGCGCCAGGACCCGATCCAATGGACGGATCGGCCTCGGGCGGCCGACATCGTGGGCACCCTGGACAGGTAAGTGTGCTTATTAAAGTCAGCAGCTACAGTGTTTGTAGCTGCTGACTTTTAATTATTATTTTTTTTACAGCTGGACCTCCGCTTTAAGGTGAAAAACCTTCTGTGCTGCAGCTACCTCCCAGATCCCCCTTTTTTCTTACCTGAACCTGATCGTTCCAGCGCCGAGCACAAGCCCAGCGGCTCCACCTGCTGTCTCGGGTCCTCATTCGATAGATTGATAGCAGCAGGAGCCATTGGCTCCCGCTGCTGTCAATCAAATGCAGTGACACAGGAGTCGGGGGCGGGGCCGAGTCCTGCTCTCTGTGTCAATGCAACAGTGGGACTCGTAAACACACCTGCATGGGTGCCCCAAGGGTATGCGGGTCTACGTGGGGGCACCCGATGAAGAGGAGGAGCCAGGAGAGCAGATGGGACACCCCAGAAGAGGAGGGTTGGGGCTGTTCTGTGCAAATTCCTTGCACAGAGCCGGGATGTATAACAGGTTTTTTTTTATTTTGTTTTTTTAAAGAACATTTACAATCACTTTAACAAATTATGTCAGTGGGGTTTCCCCTGTTGACAGCTAAAGTGTAAACAAAGTCCCAAAACAAAGACAGACTCATGTTTATCAACAACTTTGCTCAGCTGCTGAAACAGAAAGATAAAAAGAAACATTGTTTATTTTTGTATCTTTCTGTTCATCTACAGATCAAATGGATGAACTTTGATCTGCAGACTAAGTCAGTTTAAAGCAACTTGACAAGTAAAAAAAATAAAATATATATACATACAGGTGATACTCGAAAAATTTGAATATCGTGCAAAAGTAAATTTATTTCACTAATGCAATTTAAAAGGTGAAACTAATATATGAGATAGACTCATTACATGCAAAGCAAGATAGTTCAAGCCAATATTTGTCATAATTGTGATGATTATGGCTGACAGCTCATGAAAACCCCAAATCCACAATCTCAGAACATTTGAATATTGTGAAAAGGTGCAATATTTTAGGCTCAAAGTGTCCCACTCTAATCAGCTAATTAAACCATAACACCTGCAAAGGGTTCCTGAGCCTTTAAATGGTCTCTCAGTCTGGTTCTGTAGGAATCACAATCATGGGAAAGACTGCTGACTGGACAGTTGTGCAGAAAACCATCATTGCATGTAATGAGTCTCGTATATTACTTTCACCTTTTAAGTTGCATTAGCGAAATAAATGAACTTTTGCACAATATTCAAATTTTTCGAGTTTCACCTGTATATATAATATAAATGTTCCTCTGTTTAAAGCGGAGTTCCGCCTGGGTAAAGTTTTTTTTATAAAGTCAGCAGCTACAAATACTGCAGCTGCTGACTTTTAATATATGGACACTTACCTGTCCTGGGAGCCTGCAATGTCGGCACATGAAGCCGACCTGTTCCTCAGCTCTGGGTGCAGGTGCCGGCATCATTACTAAGGGAAACAGGAAGTGAAGCCTTCCTACTGAGCATGCGCGAGTCGCACTGCGCTTTCTGAATGGTCCCTGCTGTCTTCTGGGTTCTGGGACCTGTGTGTCTCCCAGAAGGCAGCAGGGGAGCAGGGGCGGGGGGGAGGGGGTCGGAGGGGCTGGACATTTCGTAGTTTGCCGGCGATCTTTCCCAGGAAGTGGGAGCAGATACCTGAAAGCTGCCAAATGTGGCACAGGAGGGGGGGAGGAATCCGATCAGCGGAAGTTCCATTTATTGGTGGAACTCCGCCTTAACAACTTATTAACCCCGAATTTACTATAATCAGCCTTAATTAACTAGTTATTCTCCTTCTCCGTTTAATTATTTGAAAAAAAATGTTGTTTTTTTTGTTTTTTTTATGAACTATTAATATTTAAAACATTTTTTTTGTTTGCTTTGTTCGTTAATATTTTTATACCTTTAACATATATTTACACATTTCACGTTGAAAAAAGCGCAAAAATTTGGGCATGCATTAAAAAGGGGATCAACTCCAGAGATAAAACGATAATTCTCCCACTGTACAAGACTCTGGTCCGGCCGCACCTGGAGTATGCCGTCCAGTTCTGGGCACCAGTCCTCAGGAAGGATGTACTTGAAATGGAGAGAGTACAAAGAAGGGCAACAAAACTAATAAAGGGTCTGGAAGAAATTAGTTATGAAGAAAGGTTGCGAGCACTGAAATTATTCTCTCTGGAGAAGAGACGCTTGAGAGGGGATATGATTTCAACTTACAAATACTATACTGGTGACTAGTAATGAGCCGAACACCCCCGGGTTCGGTTCGCACCAGAACCCGCGAACGGACCGAAAGTTCGAACGAACATTAGAACCCTATTAAATACAATGGATGCGAACGTTCGAATTCTAAAGTGCTAATTATAACAACTATTATGCATGTTATTGTCATAAATAGGGTTTGGGAACCCGGGTTGTGCACCAGGGGACATGTATCAATGCAAAAAGAAGTTTTAAAAACGGTCGTTTTTCGGGAGCAGTCATTTTAATGATGCATAAAGTGAAAAAAAAAAGTCAAATATTCCTTTAAATATCGTACCTGGGGGGTGTCTAAAGTATGCCTGTGAAGTGCCACGTGTTTCCCGTGTTTAGAACTGTCCCTGCACAAAATGACACTTCTAAAGGAAAAAAAAGCCATTTAAAACTGCTTGCGGCTTTAATGTAATGTCTGGTCCCGGTAATATGGATGAAATTCTTTAAGAAAAATGGCATAGCTACCCCATGACCCCCCCCCTACCCCAGCCCATTACCAGCCCCTTTGGGTCTTGTATGGATATTAAGGGGAACCCCGCACATAAAATAAAAAAGGCCCTATATACTCTGAACAGCCGTATACAGGCGGTGCATACAAGACAGGGACTGTAGGTTTGTTCTTATGTAGAATCTGTTTGTAATTTTGAACAGGTACATTGTTGAAGTGTAGCTCCAGCCCAAAAATCTATTTTTAAACTTTTTGGGAAACATAGGTAAGGGTTATCACCCCTGTAACATTTGTTTTTCTGTCTGTGCCCCTGTTCAGAACATTTCACCTCACTTTCCGTCCCAATGACAACTGTTTTTGAAATGTGGTGTTTTTCTTGAAACAAGGATTGCTGATAAAGCATCAGTACAGATGAGACCCCTTTCTCCCATATTTATTCTTACAGGAGAGAATTTTCCTTTCTAGGGGTAGATTTCCTCTCACTTCCTGTTGTCTTCTTTCGTTTGCAAGTAGGAGTCGTTTGTAAGTTGGATGTTTGAAAGTAGGGACCTGCCGTATATACTCTGCAGAAATAGGCCCCTTAGTTGTTGGTGTTGGCACAACACTGTAAGCACTCACAGTTACTCTTGGTTGGTGCTGGAACGCCCTGCTGTCAACTATTATATCAGGAATTTTAATTACATATAATTGTTGAACAGTGGTAGTAAAAATTGGGGCTTTGATGGTGGTGCTGGTGCCACAACACTGTAAGCCCTGACAGTTACTCTTGGTGGGTGCAGCAATGGGCCCTGCTGTGAATTATTAGATCAAGAATTGTAATTACATGCCCCTTTTGAACAGGGGCTGAAAAATTGGGCCTTTCGTGGTGGTGGTGGTGGTGGCGTTGCCACAAGACTGTAAGCCCTCAGAGTTACTCTTGGTGGGTGCAGCAATGGACCCTGCTGTGAATTATTAGATCAAGAATTGTAATTGCATGCCCCTGTTGAACAGGGGCTGAAAAATTGGGCCTTAGGCACTGGTGGCACAACACTACAACCCCTCACAGATACTGTACTTGGAGCACAGCAATGAGCCCTGTTGCAAAGTATTGCTTCAAAAATTGTAATGACACGCCCCTGTTAAACAGGGGCTGAAAAATTGGGCCTTAGGCACTGGTGCCACAACACTCCAACCCCTCACAGATACTGTACTTGGAGCACAGCAATGAGCCCTATGGCAAATTATTGCTAAAAAAATTGTAATTACACGCCCCTGTAAAACAGGGGCTGAAAAATTGGGCCTTAGCCACTGGTGGCGGCACCCATAAACAAAAATGATCTTCCAAGCTATCATCATCAATCGTATCATTGAGGACTCGGAGGAGGAGGATAGTCAGTCAACATAACAGCACAGGCACTCAGCATCAGCATCAGTCTTGAAGGGATGTGACATGTTAAAATCAATTAGTCTGTTATATCAGCATCAGGTGTGTGGTAGCTGGTGGTGATCCAAGACTGGTTCATCTTGATGAAAGTCAGTCGATCAACCGAGTCGGTGGACAGGCGCACCCTGTGATCCGTGACAAATCCTCCAGCAGCACTGAATGTGCGTTCCGAAAGAACGCTGGATGCAGGACAGGCCAGTAGCTCAATTGCATACTGTGCAAGCTCTGGCCAGTGATCCATCCTCAAGACCCAGTAAGCCAGAGGATTTTCGGTGGGGAAGGTGTCCAAGTCTGACCTTGCCCCTAGATATTCCTGCACCATGTTTATCAGACGCTGGCGATGGTTGCTGGAACCGATCATACTTTGGGGCTGCGGACTAAAGAATTGTCTGAACGCATCGGTCAGACGGCCACCTTCCCCACCGCTCCTTCTTTGACTGGCCGAAGCCTCAGCAACTCGTTGTCCAGGACCAGGAGTTTGTAACCTCCCAGTCTCTGGGAACGCGTTGCACAGACCGTTCTGCAAGGCCTCCCGGAGTTGTCTCATCCTCTGCTCCCTCTGCGACGGTAACATAAGGTCCGCAACCTTACCCTTGTACCGTGGATCAAGGAGAGTGGCCAGCCAGTAATGGTCCCTCTCCTTGATCCGAAGAATACGAGGATCCTTCCGCAGACTTTGCAGGATCAGGGAGGCCATGCAGCGTAGGTTTGCTGAGGCATTCGCTCCGGAGTCCTCTGGGTCACTAAGGACGACATGATCCGCAGCCACCTCCTCCCAGCCACGTACAAGTCCACTGGTTTCTTGGGACTGTAAATCATCCCTAAAAGACTGCTGCTGATGATGCTGAGTGCCAGCCTCCACCTCCATGCTGACACAATCCTCCTCCTCCTCCTCCTCCTCTTCCTGTGCGATGGGTGGGACAGAAGGAACACTGTCTGGGTAAAGGGGGCCTTGAGAGGCAAGGAAGTCCTCCTCTTCCTGCCTCTGTTCTGCCTCAAGTGCCCTGTCCATTATTCCACGCAGCGTGTGCTCCAACAGGTGGACAAGAGGTACAGTGTCACTGATGCATGCACTGTCACTGCTCACCATCCTCGTGGCCTCCTCAAATGGTGCCAGGACAGTGCATGCATCCCTGATCATGCCCCACTGGCGTGGAGAAAAAAAAACAAGCTCCCCTGACCCTGTCCTGGTGCCGTAGTCGCACAGGTACTCATTGATGGCCCTCTGCTGCGTGTGCAGCCGCTGCAGCATGGCCAACGTTGAGTTCCACCTGGTGGGCATGTCACATATAAGGCGGTTCTTGGGCAGGTTCAACTCCTTTTGCAGCTCAGCCAGGCGAGCACTGGCATTATAAGATCTGCGGAAATGCACACAGACTTTCCTGGCCTGCCTCAGGACATCCTGTAAGCCCGGATACCTGCCCAAGAACCGCTGCACCACCAGGTTAAGGACGTGAGCCACACAGGGCACATGGGTCAGTTGTCCCTGTCGGAGGGCGGAGAGGAGGTTGGTGCCATTGTCGCAAACCACCATTCCTGGCTTAAGCTGGCGTGGCGTCAACCACCTCTCGGCCTGGCCCTGCAGAGCAGACAGGACCTCTGCCCCAGTGTGGCTTCTGTCCCCCAAACACACCAGCGCAAGCACGGCATGGCATCTTTTTGCCTGCGTACTTGCGTAGCCCCGTGAACGGCTACGGAGCACCGCTGGTTCATAGGACAAACCACAGGAAGAGGCCATGGAGGAAGAAGAAGAGGAGGGGGTGGAGGAGAGAGGTGTGTCACAACCAGTAGTAGCATTTTGGAGGCGTGGCGGTGGGACAACCTCCAACACTACTGCACCTTGTCCTGCATCCTTCCCAGCTGCCAAAAGAGTGACCCAATGGGCCGTGAAAGAAAGGTAACGTCCCTGTCCATGCCTGCTGGACCATGAGTCAGCGGTAATATGCACCTTACCGCTGACCGCCCTGTCCAGCGAGGCCAAGACATTGCCTTCCACATGCCGGTAGAGAGCCGGAATAGCCTTCCGTGAGAAAAAGTGGCGTTTGGGAACCTGCCACTGAGGAACCGCACATTGCACAAACTCACGGAAGGGGGCCGAGTCTACCAACTGAAAAGGCAGCAGTTGAAGCGCTAGCAATTTAGCCAAGCTAGCATTCAACCGCTGGGCATGTGGATGGCTGGGAGTGAACTTCTTTCGACGGTCCAGCAGCTGGGGCAGGGAAATTTGCCTGCTAGAATCGGACGTCGGTGTACTGCTAGCAGAGTGGCCGCAAGTACTTGGCTGTGACACACCTAATTCTACACCTTCATTCCTCTCAGTGCATGTTTCAGAGAGGACTGAAGTTATAGTGGGGTTGGAGATCCCAGCTGATACGGTGCAAGGAGAGGTCCGCTTTGTTCTTTGGTGTGGGTCTTTCAGGTAGGCTTGCCAACGAGTTGCATGGCAGGTCAACATATGTCTGGTCAGGCATGTGGTACCCAAGCGGCTGATGTTTTGGCCACGCGATATACGCTTGAGACATATGTTGCAAACAGCAGCTGTGCGATCTGATGCACTAGCCTCAAAAAAGGCCCAC
This sequence comes from Rana muscosa, assembly GCA_029206835.1. Taxonomy (NCBI): domain Eukaryota; kingdom Metazoa; phylum Chordata; class Amphibia; order Anura; family Ranidae; genus Rana; species Rana muscosa. The sequence goes on along the minus strand of CM055122.1, from coordinate 303,281,927 downwards.
ACCAAAGAACTTTTTGAATGACGGGCAGAGGCAGCGCCCTGCACAGGCGGAGCTCTGCGGTGTGATTCCGTCGGTGTACTGCCCTTACGCTGGCCACCAAAGGGCATCCTGCCTCGTTGGAGATGTGCCTCCTCCTCATCCTCCTCCTCCTCCTCTCTCCTATTAGGCACCCACGTGGAGTCAGTGACCTCATCATCACCTCCCTCCTCATCACTGGAGCCAATCTGGCAGTATGCTGCAGCTGCTGGAACATGACTGCCAGATTGGTGTCCTTCTTGAGCATCCCCTCTGTCTGCTCTCACGCTACTGCCTTCCTCTAGCTGGGTTTCATCATCAGACCCTTCGAAACGCTGGGCATCCTCCTGGAGCATGTACCCAACACTGTGCTGAAACAGTTCGGGGGACTCCTCAGGAGGAGGACATGGTGGGTCTAGGGAAGGAGTGACTGATGATGAGTCTGACATTGATACCAGGGAAGAGGACGCTTTGGCAGCTGCTTTTCCAGTACCCTGAGCCTGGGTGAGAGAGGATGAGGAGGAGGAGGAGGGCTTGGTCATCCACTCTACCAAGTCTTCGGCATGATGTGGCTCAACATGTCCAGCTGCCGAAAAGAAGGACAAGCGTGTCCCATGGCCATGTGCTGATGACAATGCACCGCGTCCACGACCAGCACTGTTGCCCCCAGACACAGAGCCTGCTTGCCCTCTTTTATTGCCTCCTGACTGTCTGCCTCTCCTTGTTTGCCTTCCAGACATTCTAATAGATGGCCTGCAGGGAGATGGGAAAAAAGCAATAAGGGCTACCTTCAGGTGTCCTTCTCTGTCCCTTGAAACAAGGACTTTGACAGTGAAAGAAACTGACACACTCTCCCTACCTACAGTTTTCTGTCCCTAGAAAAAATGTTTTTTTTAAGCACAATTTAGCACAAGGAGAATTCACTCACTGTCCTTCCAGGTCCCTGGAAACAAGGACTTTGACAGTGAAAGAAACTGACACACTCTCCCTACCTACAGTTTTCTGTCCCTAGAAAAAATGTTTTTTTTAAGCACAATTTAGCACAAGGAGAATTCACTCACTGTCCTTCCAGGTCCCTGGAAACAAGGACTTTGACAGTGAAAGAAACTGACACACTCTCCCTACCTACAGTTTTCTGTCCCTAGAAAAAATGTTTTTTTTAAGCACAATTTAGCACAAGGAGAATTCACTCACTGTCCTTCCAGGTCCCTGGAAACAAGGACTTTGACAGTGAAAGAAACTGACACACTCTCCCTACCTACAGTTTTCTGTCCCTAGAAAAAATGTTTTTTTTAAGCACAATTTAGCACAAGGAGAATTCACTCACTGTCCTTCCAGGTCCCTGGAAACAAGGACTTTGACAGTGAAAGAAACTGACACACTCTCCCTACCTACAGTTTTCTGTCCCTAGAAAAAATGTTTTTTTTTAAGCACAATTTAGCACAAGGAGAATTCACTCACTGTCCTTCCAGGTCCCTGGAAACAAGGACTTTGACAGTGAAAGAAACTGACACACTCTCCCTACCTACAGTTTTCTGTCCCTAGAAAAAATGTTTTTTTTAAGCACAATTTAGCACAAGGAGAATTCACTCACTGTCCTTCCAGGTCCCTGGAAACAAGGACTTTGACAGTGAAAGAAACTGACACACTCTCCCTACCTACAGTTTTCTGTCCCTAGAAAAAATGTTTTTTTTAAGCACAATTTAGCACAAGGAGAATTCACTCACTGTCCTTCCAGGTCCCTGGAAACAAGGACTTTGACAGTGAAAGAAACTGACACACTCTCCCTACCTACAGTTTTCTGTCCCTAGAAAAAATGTTTTTTTTAAGCACAATTTAGCACAAGGAGAATTCACTCACTGTCCTTCCAGGTCCCTGGAAACAAGGACTTTGACAGTGAAAGAAACTGACACACTCTCCCTACCTACAGTTTTCTGTCCCTAGAAAAAATGTTTTTTTTAAGCACAATTTAGCACAAGGAGAATTCACTCACTGTCCTTCCAGGTCCCTGGAAACAAGGACTTTGACAGTGAAAGAAACTGACACACTCTCCCTACCTACAGTTTTCTGTCCCTAGAAAAAATGTTTTTTTTAAGCACAATTTAGCACAAGGAGAATTCACTCACTGTCCTTCCAGGTCCCTGGAAACAAGGACTTTGACAGTGAAAGAAACTGACACACTCTCCCTACCTACAGTTTTCTGTCCCTAGAAAAAATGTTTTTTTTAAGCACAATTTAGCACAAGGAGAATTCACTCACTGTCCTTCCAGGTCCCTGGAAACAAGGACTTTGACAGTGAAAGAAACTGACACACTCTCCCTACCTACAGTTTTCTGTCCCTAGAAAAAATGTTTTTTTTAAGCACAATTTAGCACAAGGAGAATTCACTCACCGTCCTTCCAGGTCCCTGGAAACAAGGACTTTGACAGTGAAAGAAACTGACACACTCTCCCTACCTACAGTTTTCTGTCCCTAGAAAAAATGTTTTTTTTAAGCACAATTTAGCACAAGGAGAATTCACTCACTGTCCTTCCAGGTCCCTGGAAACAAGGACTTTGACAGTGAAAGAAACTGACACACTCTCCCTACCTACAGTTTTCTGTCCCTAGAAAAAATGTTTTTTTTAAGCACAATTTAGCACAAGGAGAATTCACTCACTGTCCTTCCAGGTCCCTGGAAACAAGGACTTTGACAGTGAAAGAAACTGACACACTCTCCCTACCTACAGTTTTCTGTCCCTAGAAAAAATGTTTTTTTTAAGCACAATTTAGCACAAGGAGAATTCACTCACTGTCCTTCCAGGTCCCTGGAAACAAGGACTTTGACAGTGAAAGAAACTGACACACTCTCCCTACCTACAGTTTTCTGTCCCTAGAAAAAATGTTTTTTTTAAGCACAATTTAGCACAAGGAGAATTCACTCACTGTCCTTCCAGGTCCCTGGAAACAAGGACTTTGACAGTGAAAGAAACTGACACACTCTCCCTACCTACAGTTTTCTGTCCCTAGAAAAAATGTTTTTTTTAAGCACAATTTAGCACAAGGAGAATTCACTCACTGTCCTTCCAGGTCCCTGGAAACAAGGACTTTGACAGTGAAAGAAACTGACACACTCTCCCTACCTACAGTTTTCTGTCCCTAGAAAAAATGTTTTTTTTAAGCACAATTTAGCACAAGGAGAATTCACTCACTGTCCTTCCAGGTCCCTGGAAACAAGGACTTTGACAGTGAAAGAAACTGACACACTCTCCCTACCTACAGTTTTCTGTCCCTAGAAAAAATGTTTTTTTTAAGCACAATTTAGCACAAGGAGAATTCACTCACTGTCCTTCCAGGTCCCTGGAAACAAGGACTTTGACAGTGAAAGAAACTGACACACTCTCCCTACCTACAGTTTTCTGTCCCTAGAAAAAATGTTTTTTTTAAGCACAATTTAGCACAAGGAGAATTCACTCACTGTCCTTCCAGGTCCCTGGAAACAAGGACTTTGACAGTGAAAGAAACTGACACACTCTCCCTACCTACAGTTTTCTGTCCCTAGAAAAAATGTTTTTTTTAAGCACAATTTAGCACAAGGAGAATTCACTCACTGTCCTTCCAGGTCCCTGGAAACAAGGACTTTGACAGTGAAAGAAACTGACACACTCTCCCTACCTACAGTTTTCTGTCCCTAGAAAAAATGTTTTTTTTAAGCACAATATAGCACAAGCACAAAACACACTGACACTCTCCCTACCTATCCTTCTCTTTCCCTAAACTAAAGGAATCCAGGTTAAGCAAGAAAGAAATAAAAGTCACTGTCCCTGCCTATGCTGCTCTATCCCTGCTCCGGAACACACTACACTAGGCCGCCGTGCTGGCGGCCTTTTATAGTGTGGGGCGTGTACTAAACACCCTCAGCAATAATTGGCCACAGGCATCCTGCCTGTGGCCAATCATTGCTCTCCTCGCTGCCGGCGCTGTGATTGGCCAAGCATGCGGGGTCACAGTGCATGCTTGGCCAATCACAGCGCCTGGATGACACTGCGATGGCGTAGTGCATTGTGGGCCGTTCGCGTCACTCGAATTTGGCGCGAACGGCCCAAATCGTTCGATCTTCAGCTCATCCCTACTGGTGACCCCACAATAGGGATAAAACTTTTTCGAGGAAAGGAGATTAACAAGACACGTGGCCACTCATTAAAATTTGAAGAAAAGAGGTTTCACCTTAAACTACGTAAAGGGTTCTTTACTGTAAGAGCGGCAAGGATGTGGAATTCCCTTCCACAGGCGGTGGTCTCAGCGGGGAGAATCGATGGTTTCAAAAAACTATTAGATAAGCACCTGAACGACCACAACATACAGGGATATACAATGTAATACTGACCTATAATAACACACGCTTTTTTTCTACTGATACTGATTTCATACTGCCATCCCCCTGATAAGCCATCCACGGTGAAATTGCTCCCTGGCCACCCTTGTGAACAAGTCCAAACTTTTTCCTTTCACCTTCTCTAGTTTACGTGTCCTGAGCCCCCCCCCCCTGGACCCCAGTGATCCCCCCCCCATGGGTTGTATGGGATGACCCGAGCTCCTTGTATCCTTCTTCTCTGTAGAGCCGAGTTCCCATGGATGGCTGGTTAGTAATAAGAGCCGTGTAATCAGATCAGACTGGAGGAAATCTGGATACACTCATGCCGCGTACACACGACCGTTATTCATGTCATGGAAAAAAACGACGTTCTTCTCGACAGGATTTTTCATGTTTCCTCTCAAGCCTGTCTTGCATACACACGTTCATGGAAAAAAAAATGCTTGCGCAAAGCGCGGTGACGTACAACACGTACAACGGCACTATAAAGGGGAAGTTCCATTCGGATGGCGCCACCCTTTGGGACGCTTTTGCTGATCCTCGTGTTAATAAAGTGTAGCACACGGACCCTTTTTCCTGCCTACCTTCACTTGCAGAGTAGGGAACACTATGCCACATGCCCGTATCCTCCTGGTATAAGAGGTTGAGCGGTGTTCTTACAATTTTGGGTCCTGCAGCGAGTTACCTCCCTCCATTGGTTCTCATCCCTAGACTGTAGGGAAAAGTCTATTCTTTCTCCCGAAAGAAGGCCAATGTCCAGACAGTGTTTAAACTCCAACAGATGAGTTTATTTTCCTTGCTTGAAACAAATTGGGAAAAGGTTGAAGACAGCAATAGGATTAGGTAGGGAGATAGGTTCAGGCACGCGGCAGTGCTAGACATGTGCAATTCGTTTAGTTTCTAATTCGTTTTTCACGAATTTAGAGAAATTCGTTAATTCCGAATTTTCCGAATTTCCGAATTTTTCAATTTCCGAATTTTCGGATTTTCTAAATTTCGGAAATTCGGATTTTCAAAATTCCGAATTTCGGAAATTTGGATTTTCAAAATTCAGAATTTCGGAATTTCGGATTTTCGAATTTTTGAATTTCCGAATTTCTGAAATTCGGAATTTCGAAAATTCGAAAATTCGAAAATTGGAAATTTCGAAAATTCGAAAATTGGAAATTTCGAAAATTAGAGATTCGAAAATTCGAAAATCTAAAATTCGAAAATCTAAAATTCGAAAATGGGAAATTTGGAAAGTTGAATTTCCGAATTCCGAATTTTTTGATTTTCCGAAAATCGGAAATTAGTTTTTTTCGTTTTTTTGCTTTTTTCGGAAATTCGAAAAATTCTTTTTTTTTTCGTCTTCGTTTTATTCGTTTTTTTGGAAATTCGAAAAGTCGAAATTTGAAAATTCATAATTTGGAAATTCCGAATTCCCGAAAAAAGCAAAAAAACGAAAACGAAAAAAACCAATTTTTCGAATTTCCCGAATTTCTGAATTTCCGAAAAAAGCAAAAAAACGAAAAAAAATATAATTTTTCGATTTTCCCAAATTTCCGAAAAAAGCAAAAAAAATAATTAAAAAAACGAAAACGAAAAAAACGAATTTTTCGGCAGTGCACATGTCTACGCGGCACCCAGTCACCCTATTCTCGACTCAAGCCTGAGTGGGTCACCTGGATAGATCCCTCTCACAGTTCTAGCAGCCGGAGTGAAGCACGAACAGTCATTTCAGATTTAGTCCCCTTCATGGACAAGTTCAGGAGATCCCTTGCCACAGAATCCTTTAGTTCCTGAATTTAGAACTTCCTATCACCTGTAGATTATAGAGACCATAGGTGCCAATGGGGCACACAACAGGAGCTATCTTGCAACTCACGAATCCTTCCCTCTGATAGGTAACCAGGCCTCCCCGAGACCGTGACTTCCTTCACCGATCCATCGGACAGGTCCTCCCCCGGTTTCCTCTCTTTCAGAGCGGGCCACCCTCACCTGGGCTCCCTAGGACTCCAGTGGTTGGTTGTAGACCCAGTTGAAGTTACTGGAACTCTGCAGCCTCGGGCTAAAGGTGCCCGAGACTCCTAGGCCAGTTCACGCACCCCCTGGTCAGCAGGGCCAAAGGGCACAACTTCACCACCAGGGGTCCCCCTTGGAATCCCCCCGGCACACCACACCAAATAATGGCGTCTGTCCTTTATGTACCCTCTCCCAGCATGCACAGCAGGCAAAACCCGCCCACCGCACGACAGCCGAGAGAGGACACCCAATCACACCGCAACGCCACCTATGGTTCAACCCGAGACCTGAGCAACAGCGCCACCCACAGGTCAAGGGGAACTATACTCCAGGCAACATTACAGCAGAGCAGAGTCCAAAACTAACAGAATTGGAGAACCTGAGCTAAACTATTGCTCAGGCTGCCCTCAAATTTAGAGCATAGCGACTCCAATTTTGGGGAGTCCGCTACAAAAGTTTGTTGAGAGACGATTCACGCTTTTCAGTCTTCGTGCTTTTCAGTCCATTACAGCGTGACGAATGTGCTATCTCCATTCTGAACGCTAGTTTTACCAGAACAAGCGCTCCCGTCTCATCACTTGATTCTGAGCATGTGCGTTTTTTTCCCCTCGTAAAAGCACACACGCGACCATTTTTCACGTCGTTAAAATAAAAATTCGCACATTTTTCTCGTCGAGAAAAATGCTGCATACACATCACCGTTTTTCACGACCAGTTTTAAAAATGGCATTTTTGTCATCATGAAAAATGGTCGTGTGTACGCGGCATCAGAGTGAGTTCTGTACAAATATGATCCGTGAAATCCGACACACACGGCACACGGCACACGCCATAGAGATACACCGAGAATCACCGACAACACTCCACAGATAATCCAGTGCAAGTACTGATTAATAAACGACAGAACCACCCCCATTCCCCAGAGATATGTTATGTAGATATTCCTGCATTTGCATTGGTGTATATTGAATTGCTACTTTTTCAGCTGGCCTATGTTAAATCTCACCCTCAGCCTTCCCTTTAGTCTTGCACAGTTGTACCGGCTCCCCCTCCTGGACTGAAATGGCTTATTTTGATTTCACTGCACACTGTGAGCTTCTCACAATGTGCAATAAAATCTGCAAGCAAGTCAGATACAGCCCAGCCCGTTTCCTGGCTGGATAACGTCCGGCGTCCTCTAGCCCTTTCCTCCCCAGCCCGACTGTCCCTGGCCTGCCCTTTTCATTCATTGGATTTCAGTTCTTTCAATCGTGGAGGCACAAATCCCAGTTCTGTCAGGAGAGGAGAGACAGATCTGCTGTTCCTATTAGTTAGGAACAGCGATCTCTCTCCTCCTCTAGTCACTCCCCTCCCCCCACAGTTAGAAACACCCATGAGGGAACATATTTAACCCCTTGATCGCCCCCTAGTGTTAAAGGGGTTGTAAAGGTTTATTTTTATTTTTTTTTAATCACAAACATGTCATACTTACCTCCACTGTGCAGTTTGTTTTGCACAGAGTGGCCCCGATCCTCGTCTTCTGGGGTCCTACGGCAGCTGTCTCGGCTCCTCCCCGCAATAGCTAACCCCCTCTAGGAAGTGCTCTCCCGAGGGGGTTAGCTTGCGGGCGCGCTCCTGTCTCATACACACAGAGTGTATGACTCGGCCCCGCCCCCTGGCGGCTGGGTCATTAGATTTGATAGACTGCAGCAGGAGCCAATGGCTGTGCTGCTGTCAGTCTATCCAATCAACACTGAGACTCTGTGGAGAGGAGGACGCCGGGGACGAGCCGAGCAGGTGAACGGGCTCAGGTAAGTAAAACGGGGGGGCTGGGGGGCCAGTCATTGCCAGGTGTTTTTTCACCTTAATGCATAGGATGCATTAAGGTGAAAAAACACGAACTTTTACAACCCCTTAAAATTGTATTCCCTGCCAGTGACATTTATACAGTAATCACTGGCTATTTTTAGCTCTGATCGCTGTATAAATGTCAATGGTCCCAAAAAAGTGTCAAAAGAGTCCAATTTATCTGCCGCAATGTCGCAGTCCCGATAAAAATCACAGATTGCCGCCATTACTAGTAGAAAAAAAAATGCCATAAATCTATCCCCTATTTTGTAGACATTATAACTTTTGGGCAAACCAATCAATGTACGCTTACTGCGATTTTTTTTTTTTTACCAAAAATATGTAGAAGAATACATATCGGACTAAACTGAGGACATTTTTTTTTAATTTGGGGATATTTATTATAGCAAAAAGTAAAAATGTTCTTTTCAAAATTTACGCTCTTTTTTTGTTCATAGCGCAAAAAATCTAATCCGCAGAGGTGATCAAATACCACCAAAAGAAAGCTCTATATGTGGGAAAAAAAGGACATCAAGTTTGTTTGTGTGCAACGTCGCACGACCGCGCAATTGTCAGTTAAAGTGATGCAGTGCTGAATCGCAAAAAGTGCTCTGGTCAGGAAGGGGATAAAATCTTCCGGGGCTGAAGTGGTTAATTATTGATTGTTTTGTTTTTAATGTCACTTTTAAGGTTGTCAGTAAAAAAAATGTGCTCCGTCAGTAAATTGTCCATGTTTTGTCTGTAAAAAAATGCTGCGGGAGGTTGCTAGGAAAACCCACTCCTCCAGAATGACATCCACCCATCAAGGCCTTTTTCACACAGGCGGTTAAGGGGGGGGGGGGGGGTTAAAAACAGGCTGTTGAGTCTGAAAAGGAATGGCACTGTACTGCAGAAATGCATTTTACGTGCGTCACCATGCGGTGCAGCAAGGAAGGCAGTAGCGCATGCATTACCACAATACAGAAATATAAATGGTCCCTAAAAGCTCATTCACGCTAGCATTTGGAGGCGGTAAAACCCTGGCTCAACCCCAAACCCCCCTCCCCCCCTCCAAACCTCTCACCCATTCCAGAGTCAGCAGCTGGGGGTGTACACACTTTGCTGACGAGGCAGGAATTTTACCCCCCTGTGGTTTTTGGCTTCATTCATACCTGTGGCCGGGGAGCAGTAAAATAAGGTGGTTGAGCTGTGGCTTGTCTGCCCGCCTGAACACTAACATACAGCTGGTCATGCCTGTACACAAATTCTGCGGCCATGATGCTGTGCTTTGCAGCAAAATATCATCAGCATGTGACTTTCATTGAGAAGTGCCGCTGCCAAGCACGATGGGTTTCATGGGGCTGCGCCACTACCGCACTGTAATCGTGTACAATGCAGGTGATTGCGGCGTGGTAGTATAGCGATTACAGGGTTAAATCAGGTGATCCATCTGTCGAAAAACTCTGAAAAGCAATCCGAGCATGGGTTGCTTTTCAGAGCTGCAGTCCCTGCAGAATGGGACCACTCTGCAAATGTCCTGCAACCTATAAAAGGAAACAGCAGGGGCGCCAACTAAGTGCAGCATATAAGAGAAGACTTAAAATCACATGTGGCAACTCACAAAATGCATAAAGAGAAGAGTATGTCATCCACCAGGTGCCGTTTACTGATGAGCTTCAGTGTGTTGCCAGGAAGGAGATGCCGCTGTCAGGAGTTCTGTAGGACACCAGAAAACAAAACCAGAAATCCTGGAGCGCATAGACTGCATGGGACAGACAGGAAATTACATCACACTTGGGGGTAGGGTGACCACATTTCCAAACTACCATTCAGGGACACCCTCCCTTCCCAAAAATCAGCTTGTGCTGTAACGAATCACAGCACAGTGATTGGACACAAGAGGCGGGATTTATGATTTCTCCAATCACAAGCAGGGGGCGGGGACTGTGCTCCTCCAGGCATTCCCGGCCAGGACAAGTACTGTCAGTGAGTAAAGCGGTGATGTGGCGGCCGTTTTTGGGGCATCAGATTGGCCCGGAGGGTGGCTGTGTCAGTTTCATTCCGGGACACTGTATTGTCCTGGAATGAATGTTCCCAGGACAGACCTGCAAAATGCAGGACTGTCCGGGCAATCCGGGACACGTGGTCACCCTACTTCGGGGGGAGGACTTTGGCGGGATGGGGAGCATGGCTACATGTTTACATGTTTTATACCTGCCCTTTTCTTATACAGTGGAACCTTGGATTACGAGCATAATCCGTTCAGAAAATGCTTATAATCCAAGGCACTCGCATATCAAAGCGAGTTTCCCCATAGAAGTCAATGGAAACGAAAATAATTTGTTCCGCATTGACTTATATGGCATGCAATACCGCATGTGGCCAGAGAATTGGGGGGCACCGGAGAACCTCGGAAAGGCTCGGGGACAGCTCGGCTGAACCTTGGAAAGGCTCGGGAACTGAGTATTTCCGAACAGCTCCACTCGGCTTCGGCGCCCCCGCACCTCTGGCCAAATGCGGTACTGCACGCCGCAGAGGCTTGAATCTTGCTCATTTTGAGAGACGACACTCGCAAACCGAGTCAGGATTTCCCCCCAAAAAATGCTCGTATTGCAAAATGCTCGTTAACCGCTTTACTCGCAATCCGAGGTTTCACTGTACACTGCACTTAGTTGGCGCCCAGTTGGCGCCCCCTGATGTTTCCTTTATATATTGTAGCGTCTCATTGAGGATAGGGTTGGCATCTTTTCTTCCATCCAAACCTGAACACTTTAGTGGCACACACCAATTTATTTTAAGGGGGGAACGCTGTGGACTCTGGTGAAAGGGGGGTGTTTGCTCACCAAAGCTCTCACTTACTTTAGAGTTCCCAGCATTCCTAAGGCCCCTTTCACACTTATTTTACACTTTTATACGACTTGTCCCAGGATTTGTGATAGCAAAACAGCATGACAAGTCGTTCCCCATGATTTCCAATGACAACTATTCATATTAGTACGACTTCAAAGTAGTCCCTGCACTACTTTGGTCTGATTTTAAAGCCACTTACACAGGCATTCCCTGAAATCGCGGCAAATTCACGCCGCGAAATCGAGGTAAAATCGTGCGACTTTGAAGTTGCATTAGTGTGAAAGGGGCCTAAATCTGGGTTTCCAAAGCCCCCCCCCCTATATCAGAGTCCCCCCTTATCTAATGCCCTGTACACACGATCGGATTTCCGATGGAATAAAATCCGATGGATTTTTCCTTCGGAAATCCGATCAGTCTTGCCTACACACCATCAGTCAAAAATTTGACCGTCCCAAACGCCGTGACGTAAAACACTCAGAGAAAAATGAAGTTCAATGCTTCTGAGCATGCGTTGACTTGATTCTGAGCATGCGTGGGTTTTTTCTCTGATGGAGTTCCACACAGATGATTGGAATTTGCTGTTATTTTTTTTTCCATCGGTATAATTTAAAACATGTTCTATTTTTTTTTTACCGATTCAAAAAAGATCGATGAGGCCCACACACGATCGGTTTGTCCGATGAAAAAAGTCCATCTGTCTTTTTTCATCAGAAAAAACGATCGGCATAAGTGTACACACTCACTCAGAGGCAGGGGAGAGAAGGGAGGAAGCACTTCTAAGTGTGAAACGCGTTAGCTGTCCCCATTTTTCTGTTGCTGTGACATGTAGTGCCTGTTTTCATTATACATTGTGAATAAAGCCACGTTGGATTGGAGTGCCGCTGTCCAGATCATCATTATTTTCTCAAGAGAAGGGAGGAAGGGGGAGACTTCAGACATTGGATGGTGAGCTCACTCACCCAAGGATGGAGGCTCAAGCACTGACACCTTTCATCCGTATCTGCCTGGCTGCTGAGCTTCAAAATTTCCACGCATCCCTTTGCGTGGATTGGAGTGTGGGTGGGCAGACATAGGGGTAAGGCCAGGAGGAGCAGGAGGAGATCAAGCCCTCTCTCCTCTCCTTTCCATGTTTGGGGGGGGGGAGGGGTGGGCAAACTTATGTACTTGGTGGTTGTGGTACTCAGCTACTTGGGGAACCGCAGTCCATTCTCAATAATGTGTCCGGGTTTCCGGAGGTCTGAAAACCAGACGCACAATTCCAAACCCGGACTGTTCGGGTGAATCCCGGACAGGTGGCAACTCTAATTGAGGAGCTGCCATAGAAATCTTTGAACTTCTGGATTTTTTTTTTGAATAATCCTTCACACCCCCCCCCCCCCACAGCGCATTCATGTATAGGAATATGTTGTATTTTAGCCGCATCCCTAACTGCGCCATTCTCGATAATTCTCTGTGTTATAAATGTCCCGCCCCCGTGTGCGATCCATGTGGTTGGAACGCGCTAGTGCAGGCTGCTAGAGGTTAAAGCAGGCAGTGAGGAGGCAATGCAAGCCTGTTCACCACCTGTCAAGTGCTCTCTAAAGAGAGATCAGAATGCGGGTCGCTCTTTAGAGAGCACCGCTACTAACGAGCCCCAGAAGTGCAATGGGGGGAGGCACCTCTGCCCCCCCCCCCCCATCTTCTCCTCGCAGTCTTTGCAGACCTTTCCTTTTAAACCAGCAAACGTTTCACTGCGATCCTTAATAAAAGTTTTAATGGTCCCCATTGTGTGAATTATCGTCCCTCTGCTGACTGCAGCTTTTAGGTTTTAATTAGTTCAGCATTCTGTCCTGTGAATCCTAATTATTTAATTACTCTACAGAAGTATATCTTCTTAAGTAATGTAACTTACCTTCACTCACCTTAAATCACTATTATATATATAGATAGATATCCTAATTCTATCTTTGTGCAGAGCAATGGGTGAAGCAGGACATCTGCCGGCACTTTAACCCCTTCCCGTCTAAGAGTAAAACAAATCTAAATGCCTAAGCACAATTCTGCATCTCTGACATGTATTATTAACCGCTTCCCGACCGACTCACATGTATTTACGGGGGCAGAATGGCTCCCCCTGCGCGAAACCCCATACGGGTACGGGGTTTTTTAAGGGCCGCCAGAGGGCGCGTGCGAGCGCCCACTGCACAGCGGGGGACCCCGATTGCGCATGGCCGGCGTCCGCAATCGCCGCCGGCCAATGCGCAAACGCGTGCACGAGCGCCAGCACTCAGTCCTATCCCCACACAGTTAGAACACAGATGAGGGAACACACATTTAACCCCTTGATCGCCCCCTAGTGTTAACCCCTTCCCTACCAGTGACATTTACACAGTAATCAGTGCATTATTATAGCACTGATCGCTGTATGAATGTCAATGGTCCCCAAAATGTGTCAAAAGTGTCCGATGTGTCCGCCGCAATGTCACAGTCCTGCTAAAAATCGCTGATCGCCGCCATTACTAGTAAAAAAAAATTAAAAAAAATGCCATAAATCTTTCCCATAGTTTGTAGACGCTATAACTTTTGCGCAAACCAATCAATAAACGCTTATTGCGTTTTTGTTTTTTTGTTTTTTTTACCAAATATATGTAGAAGAATACGTATCGGCCTAAACTGATGAAGAATTTTTTTTGTTTTAAAAAACATTTTTGGGGATATTTATTATAGCAAAAAGTAAAAAATATATTTTTTTTTTCAAAATTGTCGGCCTCTTTTTGTTTATAGCGCAAAAAATAAAAACCGCAGTAATCAATGCAATCAAATAGCACCAAAAGAAAGCTATTTTTGTGGGGAAAGAAGGACGCAAATTTCGTTTGGGTACAGCGTCGCACGACCGCGCAATTGTCCGTTAAAGTGACGCAGTGCCAAATTGCAAAAAAGTGCTCTGGTCAGAAAGGGGGGAAAACCTTCCGGGGCTGAAGTGGTTAAAGCTGTACATATCATCACAACTTCTTCGTGCATCCAAGTGGATAATACCTTTTTTTTCTTTTCAGGACAAATTTGTGGTTATTGATATTTCCTGATTTTTATATATATTTTTTTAATTATTATCATTATTATTATTATCAAAGGAATACTGTCCCAAAATAGTAAAAAAAAAAAAAAAATATATATATATATATATATATATATATATATATATATATATATATATTGCTTTTAAATTAGGCTGCATATTTCTTGCTATTATCATAATTTACCACCAAAGAACAACCCAAAATAAATTGCAGTGATACCACACACACGATATTACCAAAAGTTTTGGGACACCTGCCTTTACCACACACGTGAACTTTAATGGCATCCCAGTCCTAAGCTGGAAGAAGGGATCCCTTCAAAACGCATCAGTCACCCGTCGTCCTCATGTCCTCTCCTTTATCGCCTTGAGACTGTTGTCATCAGACCGATTGCCACCAGTTAACCACTTCCATACAGGGCATTTTAACCCCCCTCCTGCCCAGGCCAATTTTCAGCTTTCAGCGCTGTCACAATTTGAATGAGACTTGTGTGGTCGTGCGACGTTGTACCCAAAATAATTTTGATCATTTTTTTCCTCCACAAATAGAGATTTCTTTTGGTGGTATTTGATCACCTCTGCGGTTTTTATTTGTTGCGCTATAAACAAAAAAACAGCGACATTTTTGAAAAAAAAACAACAATATTTATTACTTTTTGCTATAATAAATATAAAAAAAAAAAAAAAAAGAAAAAAAAGAAAACTGTCCTCAGTTTAGGCCGATACGTATTTTTCTACATATTTTTGGTAAAAAAAATCGTAATAAGCGTTTATTGATTGGATTGCGCAAAAGTTATAGCGTCTACAAAATAGGGGATCGTTTTACGGCATTTTTATTATTATTATTATTTTTTTACTACTAATGGCGGCGATCTGCTATTTTTATTGTGACTGCGACATTATGGCGGACACATTGGACACTTTTGACACTATTTTGGGACCATTCACATTTATACAGCAATTAGTGCTATAAATATGCACGGATTACTGTGTAAATGTGACTGGCGGGGAAGGGGTTAACACTAGGGGGCGAGGAAGATGTTAAATGTGTACCCTAGGGAGTGATTCTAACTGTAGGGGGAGGGGACTCACAAGGGGAAGAGACCGATCTGTGTTCCTCTGTAATGGGAACACACGGATCGGTCTCCTCTCACCTGACAGGACGTAGATCTGTGTGTTTACACACACAGATCCACGTCCCTGCTCTGTGACGAGCAATCGCGGGTGCCCGGCGGACATCGCGGCCGCCTGCCACGCGCATCAGGTCCCCAGTGATGCGGCGAGTGCGCGCGCCCCTGCCGCGGTCACGCGTGCGCTCTCCACACTGCAGGGAATCCCAGGACGTCATATGATGGCCGCCCGGAGGGACGAAGGGTTCCTGCGGGGCCGTCATATGACTACTATACAGCGGGCGGGAAGTGGTTAAAGGCTCTCACATTGTGGTTTTCTTTCACATGCTTTTTAATTCATTCTTTTAATAAAACTTATCAAAGGATAATGCACAAGGCTGGTGCGCCCTCTTTTCTTTATTTCTTTTTTCACACTATACAATTTTCTTTAGATTTTTTTCCTTTAGATTTACCAAAACCATATAATATGAGGTCACACCTAAACACTTTCAATCTGTATGCAATCAGGCAGGCCCTTTCACTACATAGTTGAAGGTAAATCAAAAGGAAATCAAAAACGACAAAAGTTGGTATCGTGTGTATCAAGCTTTAGTCCGTAGCGTTCAATACTGAGTTGGCCCACCCTTTGCAGCTATAACAGCTTCACCTCTTCTGGGAAGGCCGTCCACAAGGTTTAGGAGTGTGTCTATGGGAATGATTGACCATTCTTCCAGAGGGGCATTTGTGAGGTCAGGCACTGATGTGGATGAGAAGGCCTGGCTCGCAGTCCCAGCTCTAATTCATCCCAAAGGTGTCGGGTTGAGGTCAGGACTCTGTGCAGGCCAGTCAAATTCCTCCATCCCAAACTGGAAAATAATGGTGGCCACACAAAATATTGGGCCCAATTTGGACATTTTCACTTGGGGGCGTACTCACCTTTGTTGCCAGCGGTTTAGACATTAATGGCTGTGTGTTGAGGTATTTTGAGGGGACAGCAAATTTACACTGTTATACAAGCTGTACACTCACTACTTTACATCGTAGCAAAGTGTCATTTCTTCAGTGTTGTCACATGAAAAGATAGAAGAAAATTCTTACAAAAATGTGAGGGGTGTACTCACTTTTGTGAGATACTGTATATACATATATATATATATTTTTTACTGTGGTTTGTATTAAACCAGTGCTGGGAGGCTGGCCACACACAGCTACGGCAACTAACATTTTCAGAAGAAGGTAAGCTATGGCTTCCACATAGTTCCCCCAGCACAGCCATTCTCAACCAGGGTTCCGTGGAACCCTGGGGTACCTCCAGAGGTTGCTAGGGGTTCCTTGAGCTGTGGATGATGAACCACCTATTTGACCTAAATTAAGGACTATTTGATGATGCCTACAGAGTTCAAGGTTCAGCACCACTTGGCAAAGCCAGCAGCATGACACCAAATATCTCTTTAGCTTTAAGGGGGACATTCTTCCTATTGACCACCAATATAAGGAGCATTGTTCCTATTGAGCCCTGATGATTTGGTTTTAGTAAGGCTACTTTCACACTGAAGCGCTAGATGCGCTGGCGGTATAGCGACGCTATTTTTAGCGCCGCTATACTGTATTTTTTGCCACGATTTGCGGGCGCTAGCGGGGGGATTTTAACCCCCGCTAGCGGCCGAAAAAGGGTTTTGCGGGCGTTTTGGAAGCGCTACCCCATTGATTTCAATGGGCAGGGGCGCTATAGGAGCGGTATTTTTACCGCTCCTATCGCGCCTCGAAGATGCGGCTGGCAGGAGATTTTGGACCCTCCTGCAAGCGCAACGCTCCAGTGTGAAAGCCCTCGGCTTTCACACTGGATACAATTGAGCGGTTTTTCTGGGGTGCATTGCAGGCGCTATTTTTAGCGCAATAGCGCCTGCAAAGCGCCTCAGTGTGAAAGGGGCCTAAGGGTTCCTCGAGACATGAAAATAATTTTTGGGGTTCCTCTAGGGTTAAAAGGTTGATAAAGCCCGCCCCAGCACATCTTTATTTCTATTTCATCTGTAGACATATACTTCAATTTTGGAAACATTTTACCCAATTTTTAAACTTTTTTGTTTAGTAACCAGGTTGTGCCCATATATGCCAGTATGCCAAGACATTATTTTCCTATATTTCTTCATCAGAGGCACTTTTCAAAACCCGACGTAACTTCCTATCGATTTATTGGGATTATGTGTACATTAGCAGAGGGCGACGCATCTGCAGAGCTATAAGAGGAGTTTTAAAATATTTGATAATTGCACCTTATTCCTGTACTTAACCAGCAACGCATTAAATTTACCCAATAAATTAAGAAGGGAGCATTATGCGCTCTGCAGATCAGACACATGTGGCTCGTTAATCGCTTAGCGAACCGCCTGGCAGCGCGGAAGGAGGAGAAATAGTTCAGAGCCATAAGCCATTTCATGTGTTACTTAAAGAAAATCAACAAACAGACCACAAGCCAAACATTTCACGGCCGGGCCTGTGACTTTTCAAGGGTATTGGATTGTGTTGTCGCGGATCGATCAGGTCTTGGCACATCCAGGTTGGATAGAAGTAACACGTTAGCATTTACTTCTTTGTTAATTCTTAATTATGGCTGATTTTTACAATGGCAAAACTTTCTTTGCTATAGATAAAAAAAAAAAAAAATGAAGACAGACTTTTCATAAATATGAATTTAAAACACATAATTTTTTTTATTTTTTTTACATACAGTATGTAAACTGTCGCCTTTATTTGGTAGATCTACAGAATAGCATACTTGTATAATAAGCACAAAAAAATGAATACGAGTACCGATACTTCTTTTTTTTTATAGTACTCATCGATCCCAATTACCGATACCTACCGCAACGGTTTTGTTTACACTTCAGCAGTCAGCAATGGTGAAAAAATATTGAAAAATGATTTACAATTGAAATACACTTCTTAGTTTTGCACTTTTTTTCAATGTGAAACGTGTATACAGTGGGGAGAACAAGTATTTGATACACAGCCGATTTTGCAGATTTTCCTACTTACAAAGCATGTAGAGGTCTGTAATTTTTATCATAGGTACTCTTCAACTGTGAGAGACGGAATCTAAAACAAAAATAGAGAAAATCACATTGTATGATTTTTAAGTAATTAATTTGCATTTTATTGCATGACATAAGTATTTAATACATCAGAAAAGCCGAACTTGGTCCAGAGACCTTTGTTTGCAATTACAGAGATCATACGTTTCCTGTAGTTCTTGACCAGGTTTGCACACACTGCAGCAGGGATTTTGGCCCACTCCTCCATACAGAGCTTCTCCAGATCCTTCAGGTTTCGGGGCTGTCGCTGGGCAATACGGACTTTCAGCTCCCTCCAAAGATTTTCTATTGGGTTCAGGTCTGGAGATTGGCTAGGCCAATCCAGGACCTTGAGATGCTTCTTACGGAGCCACTCCTTAGTTGCCCTGGCTGTGTATTTTGGGTTGTTGTCATTCTGGAAGACCCAGCCATGACCCATCTTCAATGCTCTTACTGAGGGAAGGAGGTTGTTGGCCAAGATCTTGCGATACATGGCCCTATCCATCCTCCCCTCATTACAGTGCAGTCGTCCTGTCCTCTTTGCAGAAAAGCATCCCCAATGAATGATGTTTCCACCTCCATGCTTCACGGTTGGGAAGGTGATCTTGGGGTTGTACTCATCCTTCTTCTTCCTCCAAACATGGCGAGTGGAGTTTAGACCAAAAAAGCTCTATTTTTGTCTCATCAGACCACATGACCTTCTCCCATTCCTCCTCTGGATCATTCAGAGGGTCATTTGCAAACTTCAGACGGGCCTGGACATGCGCTGGCTTGAGCAGGGGGACCTTGCGTGCGCTGCAGGATTTTAATCCATGACGGTGTAGTGTGTTACGAATGGTTTTCTTTGAGACTGTGGTCCCAGATCTCTTTAGGTCATTGACCAGGTCCTGCCGTGTAGTTCTGGGCTGATCCCTCACCTTCCTCATGATCATTGATGCCCCACGAGGTGATCTTGCATGAAGCCCCAGACCAAGGGAGATTGACCGTCATCTTGAACCTCTTCCATTTTCTAATAATTGCGCAAACAGTTGTTGCCTTCTCACCAAGCTGCTGGCCTATTGTCCTGTAAGCCCATCCCAGCCTTGTGCCGTTCTACAATTTTATCCCTTATGTCCTTACACAGCTCTCTGGTCTTGGCCAATGTGGAGAGGTTGGAGTCTGTTTGATTGAGTGTGTGGACAGGTGTCTTTTATACAGGTAACAAGTTTAAACAGGTGTGGTTAATACAGGGAATGAGTGGAGAACAGGAGGGCTTCTTAAAGAAAAAATAATGCTCTTCAAAGTGGAAAATTTGGAGAGCAGTCTGTATTTCTCCTGAGTTTACCTGTGGGTTTTTCTTTGTATCCTGAGCAATTCTTCCGCCAGTTGTGGCTGCAATCTTTCTTGGTCTACCTGACCTTGGCTTGGTATCAAGAGATCCCCAAATTTTCCACTTCTTAATAAGTGATTAAACAGTACTGACTGGCATAGTTAAGGCTTTGGATATCTTTTTATATCCTTTTCCATCTTTGTAAAGTTTAATTACCTTGTTACACAGGTCTTTTGACTGTTCTTTTCTGCTCCTCATGGCTCAGTGTCTAGCCTGCTTAGTGCATCCATGTGAGAGCTAACAAACCCATTGACTATTTATACACAGACACAAATTTTGATTTTAAAAGCCACAAATGTGAGAAATTAACTTTGAAATGCCATTTTAACCTGTGTGTGCCACCTCCTGTGGCTGTACCAAGGCCAAACATTCCAGGGTATGTAAACTTTTCATCAGGGCCATTTGGGTGATTTCTGTTGACATTGTGATTTTAAAAGGAGCCAGAAAAATATGTGATAATAAATGGCTTTATGTGATCACTAAAAAAAGAAAGAAAAAAGGAGGGTGCACCGACCTAGCGCATTACCACTTAAAGGTTTATTAAAATGTGATTAAAAAAGCAATAGTCCTACTCACAGACAGAGCTTTGGTACAAGCGTATCAGACAAAAAGGCTGGAACTCTCGGCATCCTGAGGAGGGCTGCAAGATTCTAAACTTTGCCTCTAGAGAGAACCTCACCACCTGTTTTTGACGATACACCGAGAGCGCAGGAGATTTTTGTCTTTCTTTTTTATGTGATCACTATCCTTTTCAATATAAATGCCAAAATTCCACAATTGCTGCCAACTTTTGAGCACAACTGTACGTGATCCTGCGTAAGAAAAAAAATAGAAAAAAAAATTCTTTCTCCATTTCCAGAAATTTCAAATATATAGAAACCTTACATTGTAGACTCTATACCTTTCACACAGACTAAATAATAAATACTGATTTGGGTTATTTTCACCAAACAATTGTAGCAGAATATATTTTCGCCTAAATATTTTGGAAGAAAGAGTGTTTATTTTCAACGTTTTATAGCAGTAATTGTTTTCCAATTTGTCAGTTTTTTTCCCTTTATGTAGCAAAAATAAAAAAACACAATGATGGTTAACCATTTAACGACCGGCCCACGCCAATATACGTCGGCAGAATGGCGCGGCTGCGCTAAGCAACGTACCTGTACGTCACCTTTATTCAATGCATTAAGATAAAAAGCTTCTGTGTGCAGCAGCCCCACTTCAGCCCCCCCCAATACTTACCTGAGCCCCACCTCGATCCAGCGATGTGCATGAGAGCCTCAGCTGTCCAGGACTCTCCCTTCTGATTGGCTGAGACACAGCAGCGAGAGCCAATGGCTGCTGTCAATCAAAGTCAGTGAGCCAATGAGGGGATGGGGGGGGGGGGAACCGCGGCTCAGTGTCTGAATAGACACACAGAGCAGTGGCTTGGGTGAACCCTTGCTGTGGGGGCACGCAACAGGAGGGAGGGGCCAGGAGCGCCAGCAAGAGACCCGAGAAGAGGAGGATCTGGGCTGCTCTGTGTAAAACCATTGCAGTGCAGGTAAGTATGACATGTTTGTTTTTTGTTTTTTTTAAAACAAAAAAAACAGTATACTGTATGTATTGCCTTGTCATCTTAAAGTGTTACTAAACCCAGGACTCTGCATTCACTATATCTGGTCTCCCACAGTACACAGAACATGGAAATGCAATTATTTTAGTAAATATAAACTGCTAAATATCTTTTCTCATCAGAAGTATATATCAGTCTTGTGACTTCTATCAGTGTCTGGTTAAAGCTTGTAGGAGGAATTTTCATTTTCCCCTGATTGTCCTATGAGGCTGCAGGACCCCTGACCCTCTGTCTGGACAATGCTGAATTGCCCTGTGCTGATCACATGCACTCTCCCAAGAAAAAAAAATAACTATCTAGCAATACACACCAAACTGAGCATGTGCAGAGTACCTCCAAGGCTCTGTACTATCAGGAGATGGATTGGGGACAGTGGAAGAAGGGGAGGATCAGAGAAGACAGGATCAAACAGCCTTTTTATACAATGCAGAGGATTGACCCCTTAGGTTCCACAGTGAGTATAACAAGCATGCCTTACTGCTTTACTGCATATACAGACTGATTTTACTGTTGTGCGCATGATTAGAGCCAGAGGCTCTAATAGGCTTCAAAAAGGATGAAGCCCGACCGACCCACCAGCCACCACTGGATCCATCCATAGCTGGAGAAGCCCCTGATGACAGCTCACTGCACATAGCACAATGATCTGCGACATCCTGGCTCCCTTCCACGGATGGAGGGGGGACACAGAGGCCAGGACATGGAGGAGACGGAGAGGGGTAGGAACGGCCGGCAGGCACGCTACAACTAGTTAGTCAGGGGGGCAGCAAATGGTAATTGAGCTGACGACCGGGGGGGAGGGGGGTTGCGGGCTAGAGCGACATGAGGGGGGGGGGCAGTGGAGCACCAGCCGCCACTGGTTGTGGGTCTAGTAACACTTTAGGCAATGGCAAAGGTATTAAATTTAATATGCAACAAATTTGTATTATGTAACAAATGCATATATATTCATATTATATCATTGTTTGACATTAATTATAAATTCTTTTGTCTTATACAGACTTGATGAAATAAAAAAGAAGTGCTAAGCCCTGACGAAGCATAACCGTGCGAAACATGTCGGCTAGAGTTGCACATTCTAGTTCTTTGTTTCCAAGATTTTATGATTCTGTATCAGTGCAATATCAATTTTAACATGTTATGAATACATTTATTTTTCTATATACTGTCTCAAGTGTACTCATCTATAACAAAACCAATATCCCCCTTCAAAATCCCGTTTTGTGAGAGCTTGTCTCTCTTTGATTTCCTTCTAGTTTGACCATCTTTAGTTTTTCTGCTGGCAACATATACCATTTCTTTTTTCTTTTTTCTTTTTTTTCCAAGAAATTACAAAGTAATATAAGCAAACAGAAAATAAAATGTAATTAAATTGCAAAGAAAAAGCTATAATAAGCAATTTGATGGTGCAAGTACCAATATATGTTCCTTTTTTACAAAGGTTTGGGTATCTAAATGACATCTGATTTTGGAGATATTAGTGTGTTTAATCCCGAAACCTGGAAGAATAAGGTACTAAGGTAATGCATCACAGTATTAAGATTGCTTTAGTAAGGCATATATAGCAGGATTAGGGATGAGCTCGGTGTTCGAGTCGAACATACGTTCGACTCGAACATCGGCTGTTCGATCGTTCGACGAAGATCGAACGATTTGGGCCGTTCGCGCCTAATTCGAGTGACGCGAACGGCCCACAATGCACTACGCCATCGCAGTGTCATCCAGGCGCTGTGATTGGCCAAGCATGCACTGTGACCCCGCATGCTTGGCCAATCACAGCGCCGGCAGCGAGGAGAGCAATGATTGGCCACAGGCAGGATGCCTGTGGCCAATTATTGCTGAGGGTGTTTAGTACACGCCCCACACTATAAAAGGCCGCCAGCACGGCGGCCTAGTGTAGTGTGTTCCGGAGCAGGGAAAGAGAAGCATAGGCAGGGACAGTGACATTTTTTTTTCTTGCTTAACCTGGATTCCTTTAGTTTAGGGAAAGAGAAGGATAGGTAGGGAGAGTGTCAGTGTGTTTTACTGTGATAATCCTTGTTTCTAGGGACAGGGAAGGACAGTGAGGGAAATTCTCCTTGTGCTATAGTGTGCTAAAGCATTGATCATCAACCATCTTTAAAAAAACATTTTTTCTAGGGACAGAAAACTATAGGTAGGAAGAGTGTCAGTTTCTTTCACCGTGATAATCCTTGTTTCTAGGGACAGGGAAGGACAGTGAGGGAAATTCTCCTTGTGCTATAGTGTGCTAAAGCATTGATCATCAACCATCTTTAAAAAAACATTTTTTCTAGGGACAGAAAACTATAGGTAGGAAGAGTGTCAGTTTCTTTCACTGTGATAATCCTTGTTTCTAGGGACAGGGAAGGACAGTGAGGGAAATTCTACTTGTGCTATAGTGTGCTAAAGCATTGATCATCAATCAGCTTTAAAAAAACATTTTTTCTAGGGACAGAAAACTATAGGTAGGAAGAGTGTCAGTTTCTTTCACTGTGATAATCCTTGTTTCTAGGGACAGGGAAGGACAGTGAGGGAAATTCTCCTTGTGCTATAGTGTGCTAAAGCATTGATCATCAACCGTCTTTAAAAAAAAAAAAATTCTAGGGACAGAAAACTATAGGTAGGAAGAGTGTCAGTTTCTTTCACTGTGATAATCCTTGTTTCTAGGGACAGGGAAGGACAGTGAGGGAAATTCTACTTGTGCTATAGTGTGCTAAAGCATTGATCATCAACCATCTTTAAAAAAACATTTTTTCTAGGGACAGAAAACTATAGGTAGGAAGAGTGTCAGTTTCTTTCACTGTGATAATCCTTGTTTCTAGGGACAGGGAAGGACAGTGAGGGAAATTCTCCTTGTGCTATACTGTGCTAAAGCATTCCTCATCAACCATCTTTGAAATCCTTGTTTTTTGGACAGTCAGGGAAGTTGTCGTTGTGCTATTCTGTGCGAAAGCAATCATCCTCAACCATATTTAGAAATCCTTAAGTAAAGGGACAGAGAAGGACACCTGAAGGTAGCCCTTATTGCTTTTTTCCCATCTCCCTGCAGGCCATCTATTAGAATGTCTGGAAGGCAAACAACGAGAGGCAGACAGTCAGGAGGCAATAAAAGAGGGAAAGCAGGCTCTGTGTCTGGGGGCAACAGTGCTGGTCGTGGACGCGGTGCATTGTCATCAGCACATGGCCATGGGACACGCTTGTCCTTCTTTTCGGCAGCTGGACATGTTGAGCCACATCATGCCGAAGACTTGGTAGAGTGGATGACCAAGCCCTCCTCCTCCTCCTCATCCTCTCTCACCCAGGCTCAGGGTACTGGCAAAGCAGCTGCCAAAGCGTCCTCTTCCCTGGTATCAATGTCAGACTCATCATCAGTCACTCCTTCCCTAGACCCACCATGTCCTCCTCCTGAGGAGTCCCCCGAACTGTTTGAGCACAGTGTTGGGTACATGCTCCAGGAGGATGCCCAGCGTTTTGAAGGGTCTGATGATGAAACCCAGCTACAGGAAGGCAGTAGCGTGAGAGCAGACAGAGGGGATGCTCAAGAAGGACACCAATCTGGCAGTCATGTTCCAGCAGCTGCAGCATACTGCCAGATTGGCTCCAGTGATGAGGAGGGAGGGGATGATGAGGTCACTGACTCCACGTGGGTGCCTAATAGGAGAGAGGAGGAGGAGGAGGATGAGGAGGAGGCACATCTCCAACCAGGCAGGATGCCCTTTGGTGGCCAGCGTAAGGGCAGTACACCGACGGAATCACACCGCAGAGCTCCGCCTGTGCAGGGCGCTGCCTCTGCCCGTCATTCAAAAAGTTCTTTGGTGTGGGCCTTTTTTGAGGCTAGTGCATCAGATCGCACAGCTGCTGTTTGCAACATATGTCTCAAGCGTATATCGCGTGGCCAAAACATCAGCCGCTTGGGTACCACATGCCTGACCAGACATATGTTGACCTGCCATGCAGCTCGTTGGCAAGCCTACCTCAAAGACCCACACCAAAGAACAAAGCGGACCTCTCCTTGCACCGCATCAGCTGGGATCTCCAACCCCACTATAACTTCAGTCCTGTCTGAAACATGCACTGAGAGGAATGAAGGTGTAGAATTAGGTGTGTCACAGCCAAGTAGTTGCGGCCACTCTGCTAGCAGTACACCGACGTCCGATTCTAGCAGGCAAATTTCCCTGCCCCAGCTGCTGGACCGTCAAAAGAAGTTCACTCCCAGCCATCCACATGCCCAGCGGTTGAATGCTAGCTTGGCTAAATTGCTAGCGCTTCAACTGCTGCCTTTTCAGTTGGTAGACTCGGCCCCCTTCCGTGAGTTTGTGCAATGTGCGGTTCCTCAGTGGCAGGTTCCCAAACGCCACTTTTTCTCACGGAAGGCTATTCCGGCTCTCTACCGGCATGTGGAAGGCAATGTCTTGGCCTCGCTGGACAGGGCGGTCAGCGGTAAGGTGCATATTACCGCTGACTCATGGTCCAGCAGGCATGGACAGGGACCTTACCTTTCTTTCACGGCCCATTGGGTCACTCTTTTGGCAGCTGGGAAGGATGCAGGACAAGGTGCAGTAGTGTTGGAGGTTGTTCCACCGCCACGCCTCCAAAATGCTACTACTGGTTGTGACACACCTCTCTCCTCCACCCCCTCCTCTTCTTCTTCCTCCATGGCCTCTTCCTGTGGTTTGTCCTCTGAACCAGCGGTGCTCCGTAGCCGTTCAAGGGGCTACGCAAGTACGCAGGCAAAAAGATGCCATGCCGTGCTTGCGCTGGTGTGTTTGGGGGACAGAAGCCACACTGGGGCAGAGGTCCTGTCTGCTCTGCAGGGCCAGGCCGAGAGGTGGTTGACGCCACGCCAGCTTAAGCCAGGAATGGTGGTTTGCGACAATGGCACCAACCTCCTCTCCGCCCTCCGACAGGGACAACTGACCCATGTGCCCTGTGTGGCTCACGTCCTTAACCTGGTGGTGCAGCGGTTCTTGGGCAGGTACCCGGGCTTACAGGATGTCCTGAGGCAGGCCAGGAAAGTCTGTGTGCATTTCCGCAGATCTTATAATGCCAGTGCTCGCCTGGCTGAGCTGCAAAAGGAGTTGAACCTGCCCAAGAACCGCCTTATATGTGACATGCCCACCAGTTGGAACTCAACGTTGGCCATGCTGCACCGGCTGCACACGCAGCAGAGGGCCATCAATGAGTACCTGTGCGACTACGGCACCAGGACAGGGTCAGGGGAGCTTGGTTTTTTTCTCCACGCCAGTGGGGCATGATCAGGGATGCATGCACTGTCCTGGCACCATTTGAGGAGGCCACGAGGATGGTGAGCAGTGACAGTGCATGCATCAGTGACACTGTACCTCTTGTCCACCTGTTGGAGCACACGCTGCGTGGAATAATGGACAGGGCACTTGAGGCAGAACAGAGGCAGGAAGAGGAGGACTTCCTTGCCTCTCAAGGCCCCCTTTACCCAGACAGTGTTCCTTCTGTCCCACCCATCGCACAGGAAGAGGAGGAGGAGGAGGAGGAGGAGGATTGTGTCAGCATGGAGGTGGAGGCTGGCACTCAGCATCATCAGCAGCAGTCTTTTAGGGATGATTTACAGTCCCAAGAAACCAGTGGACTTGTACGTGGCTGGGAGGAGGTGGCTGCGGATCATGTCGTCCTTAGTGACCCAGAGGACTCCGGACCGAATGCCTCAGCAAACCTACGCTGCATGGCCTCCCTGATCCTGCAAAGTCTGCGGAAGGATCCTCGTATTCTTCGGATCAAGGAGAGGGACCATTACTGGCTGGCCACTCTCCTTGATCCACGGTACAAGGGTAAGGTTGCGGACCTTATGTTACCGTCGCAGAGGGAGCAGAGGATGAGACAACTCCGGGAGGCCTTGCAGAAAGGTCTGTGCAACGCGTTCCCAGAGACTGGGAGGTTACAAACTCCTGGTCCTGGACAAAGAGTTGCTGAGGCTTCGGCCAGTCAAAGAAGGAGCGGTGGGGAAGGTGGCCGTCTGACCGATGCGTTCAGACAATTCTTTAGTCCGCAGCCCCAAAGTATGATCGGTTCCAGCAACCATCGCCAGCGTCTGATAAACATGGTGCAGGAATATCTAGGGGCAAGGTCAGACTTGGACACCTTCCCCACCGAAAATCCTCTGGCTTACTGGGTCTTGAGGATGGATCACTGGCCAGAGCTTGCACAGTATGCAATTGAGCTACTGGCCTGTCCTGCATCCAGCGTTCTTTCGGAACGCACATTCAGTGCTGCTGGAGGATTTGTCACGGATCACAGGGTGCGCCTGTCCACCGACTCGGTTGATCGACTGACTTTCATCAAGATGAACCAGTCTTGGATCACCACCAGCTACCACACACCTGATGCTGATATAACAGACTAATTGATTTTAACATGTCACATCCCTTCAAGACTGATGCTGATGCTGAGTGCCTGTGCTGTTATGTTGACTGGCTATCCTCCTCCTCCGAGTCCTCAATGATACGATTGATGATGATAGCTTGGAAGATCATTTTTGTTTATGGGTGCCGCCACCAGTGGCTAAGGCCCAATTTTTCAGCCCCTGTTTTACAGGGGCGTGTAATTACAATTTTTTTAGCAATAATTTGCCATAGGGCTCATTGCTGTGCTCCAAGTACAGTATCTGTGAGGGGTTGGAGTGTTGTGCCACCAGTGCCTAAGGCCCAATTTTTCAGCCCCTGTTTAACAGGGGCGTGTCATTACAATTTTTGAAGCAATACTTTGCAACAGGGCTCATTGCTGTGCTCCAAGTACAGTATCTGTGAGGGGTTGTAGTGTTGTGCCACCAGTGCCTAAGGCCCAATTTTTCAGCCCCTGTTCAACAGGGGCATGTAATTACAATTCTTGATCTAATAATTCACAGCAGGGCCCATTGCTGCACCCACCAAGAGTAACTCTGAGGGCTTACAGTGTTGTGGCAACGCCACCACCACCACCACCACGAAAGGCCCAATTTTTCAGCCCCTGTTCAACAGGGGCATGCAATTACAATTCTTGATCTAATAATTCACAGCAGGGCCCATTGCTGCGCCCACCAAGAGTAACTGTCAGGGCTTACAGTGTTGTGGCAACACCACCACCACCACCACCACCACGAAAGGCCCAATTTTTCAGCCCCTGTTCAACAGGGGCATGTAATTACAATTCTTGATCTAATAATTCACAGCAGGGCCCATTGCTGCACCCACCAAGAGTAACTGTCAGGGCTTACAGTGTTGTGGCACCAGCACCACCATCAAAGGCCCAATTTTTACTACCACTGTTCAACAATTATATGTAATTAAAATTCCTGATATAATAGTTGACAGCAGGGCGTTCCAGCACCAACCAAGAGTAACTGTGAGTGCTTACAGTGTTGTGCCAACACCAACAACTAAGGGGCCTATTTCTGCAGAGTATATACGGCAGGTCCCTACTTTCAAACATCCAACTTACAAACGACTCCTACTTGCAAAAGAAAGAAGCCAACAGGAAGTGAGAGGAAATCTACCCCTTGGAAGGAAAATTCTCTCCTGTAAGAATTAATATGGGAGAAAGGTGTCTCCTCTGTACTGATGCTTTATCACCAATCCTTGTTTCAAGAAAAACACCACATTTCAAAAACAGTTGTCATTGGGACGGAAAGTGAGGTGAAATGTTCTGAACAGGGGCACAGACAGCAAAACAAATGTTACAGGGGTGATAACCCTTACCTATGTTTTCCAAAAAGTTTAAAAATAGATTTTTGGGCTGGAGCTACACTTAAAAATGTACCTGTTCAAAATTACAAACAGATTCTACATAAAAACAAACCTACAGTCCCTGTCTTGTATGCACCGCCTGTATACGGCTGTTCAGAGTATATAGGGCCTTTTTTATTTTATGTGCGGGGTTCCCCTTAATATCCATACAAGACCCAAAGGGGCTGGTAATGGGCTGGGGTGGGGGGGGGGGTCATGGGGTAGCTATGCCATTTTTCTTAAAGATTTTCATCCATATTACCGGGACCAGACATTACATTAAAGCCGCAAGCAGTTTTAAATGGCTTTTTTTTCCTTTAGAAGTGTCATTTTGTGCAGGGACAGTTCTAAACACGGGAAACACGTGGCACTTCACAGGCATACTTTAGACACCCCCCAGGTACGATATTTAAAGGAATATTTGACTTTTTTTTTTCACTTTATGCATCATTAAAATGACTGCTCCCGAAAAACGACCGTTTTTAAAACTTCTTTTTGCATTGATACATGTCCCCTGGTGCAGAAGCCGGGTTCCCAAACCCTTTTTAGGACAATAACATGCATAATAGTCGTTATAATTAGCACTTTAGAATCCGAACGTTCGCATCCATTGTATTTAATAGGGTTCTAATGTTCGTACGAACTTTCGGTCCGTTCGCGGGTTCTGGTGCGAACCGAACCCGGGGGTGTTCGGCTCATCACTAAGCAGGATGCTCATAAGAGCCACATGAAAAATTACTTTAAATAAGCGAGTAATACAAAAAACAAAACCATCAAATTAAAATCAAATCAAATAAATCTAAGTACCGGTGTGTATAGTTTAGCTTGCCCAGGAGAAAAAAGAGAAACAAAATAGTCTCTTTAACCACTAGAGGCCCGCGCTATAGCCGAATGACGGCTACAGCGCGGACCTAGAATGCCGGGAGGACGTCTATTGACGTCCTCCCCTTTCCTCGTTCCCCGCATCGGGGAACTTCTGTGCCCCCCACGTCACGCGGGTGCCGATGCGCGTGCCTGGCGGCCGCGATGTCCGCCACATACCCGCGATCGGCATTTACAGAGACAGGAACGTGGATCACTGTGTGTATACACAGAGATCCACGTCCTGTCAGGGAGAGGAGACCGATGGTGTGTCCCTTGTACATAGGGACAACCATCGGTCACCTCCCCCAGTCAGTCCCCTCCCCCCACAGTGAGAATCGCTCCCTTAGGTACACTTAACCCCTTCAGCGCCCCTAGTGGTTAACCCCTTCACTGCCAGTGTCATTTTTACAGTAATCAGTGCATTTTTATAGCACTGATCGCTGTAAAAATGACAATGGTCCCAAAATGGTGTCAAAAGTGTCCGATGTGTCCGCCATAATGTCGCAGTCACAATAAAAATCGCTGATCGCCGCCATTACTAGTAAAAAAAAAAAAAAATTACTAAAAATGCTATAAAACTATGCCCTATTTTGTAGACGCTATAACTTTTGCGCAAACCAATCAATAAACGCTTATTGTGATTTTTTTTTTTACCAAAAATATGTAGAAAAATACGTATCGGCCTAAATTGAGAAAAAAATAAAAAAAATTTTTTAATTGGGCTATTTATTATAGCAAAACGTATTTTTTTAAAAATTGGCGCTCTTTTTTTGTTTATAGCGCAAAAAATAAAAAACCGCAGAGATGATCAAATACCACCAAAAAAAAAAGCTCTATTTGTAGGGAAAGAAAAGGACGTCAATTTTGTTTGGAGGCCACGTCGCACGACCACGCAATTGTCATTCAAAGCGTGACAGTGTTGAAAGCTGAAAATTGGCCTGGGCAAGAAGGGGGTTTAAGTGCCCAGTAAGCAAGTGGTTAATTTCAAACTGTAACTATCGGTTATTAATCGGAATTGTTTCTGAGTTAAGAGGGAGAAGATAAATTAGTGGAGTTTCTATCTGTCCAAAGAGTTTGCTTTGTGGTACCAGTCTGTCTATCGAAACGGTGACATGAGTTGTGTGGTTTCCGAAGTCGAGAGCATCCTTTCTATAAAAGGTTTCCACCTTGTAAAGAAACGACTGGTTGGGCCAAAGGATTGGACTATCATGTCCAGCTGCTTCTATTTCTTGGAATTTTTATATCATATATTTTTTCACTAGATATCACCTTTATATTATCCCAACCAATTGCCGGTGTTCTATCGATATGTGCCCTCCGTCGAAAAGGACGGAGCCACACTCCAGCTGCTTTCCCGATCAGCTGGAGTGACGTGACCATGGCGCATGCGCACATCACAGGCGGCAGTTTTCGAAGGGAGAGGGAATTTCACAGACAGTATTGAAAGCTATTCACAGAGCGGAGGGGGACACCATAGTTGTTGCTGTTGCAGGGCGGGTTTCGTCTGTGTTGCAACCTGCCCTTAGACACAGGCAACAAGCGCTGATCAAGACACAAAATCCGCCGTGCAACAATGACAAAAGGCGACCTTGAGCAGACTGAAACCCCGCCCCTTAACAGCGAGGCACAATATGAGAGCTACAGTGTCCCTCCGCTCTGTGAATAGCTTTTAATAGTGTCTGTGATATTCGCTCTCCCGTCAAAAACTGCCTCCTGTGATGTGCGCATGCGCCATGGTCACGTCACTCCAGCTGATCGCCAAATCGGCTGAAGTGCAGCTCCATCCTGCGCGGGCACTTTTCGATGGAGGGCACAACACCGGCCAGCGCTTCTGGGTTGTCCTTGTCATGCTTCCCCCAGGCACTGCCACAGGGTCACTCTGGCTCCCTTTGGTACTTGGATGAACACTGCTGCAAGTATTTGAACCTTTTGGCGAGTCCCCCTCCTCAAGAAGGCGCATGTACAGTCATGCCAATAAACATCTAAATGATTCGGAGAAGGATTGGGAGAAAGTGCTGTGGTCAGATGAGACCGAAATTGAGCTCTTTGGCAATAACTCGACTAGCTGTGTTTGGAGGAAGGAAAATGCTGACTTTGACCCTAAGAACACCATCCTTACAGTGAAGCACAAAGGTGGAAACATTTTGCTTTGGGGCTGTTTCTCTGCTAAAGGTACAGACTGACTTTCCCACACTGAGGGGCCAATGGACGGGGCCTCGTATTGTAAAATCTTGGATAAGAACCTTCTACCCTCGGCCAGAACACTGAAGATGGGTTGTGGATGGGTCTTCCAGCATGACAATGACCCAAAACATACCGCCAAGGCAACAAAGGAGTGGCTCAAGAAGAATCACATTAAGGTCATGGAGTGGCCTAGCCAGTCTCCCCAGACCTTAATCCTATAGAAAATTTATGGTGGGAGCTGAAACTTCGAGTTGCCAAGCGACAGCCAAGAAACCTTAAGGATTTAGAGAAGATCTGTAAAGAAGAGTGGACCAAAATCTCTCCTGAGATGTGTGGAAACCTGATCACCAACTACAAGAAACGTCTGACCTCTGTACTTGCCAACAAGGATTTCTCCACCAAGTCATGTTTTGCTTGGGGATCAAATACTTATTTTACTCACTGAACTGCAACTTAATTTATAACGTAGGTTGGAGGGTTAAACTGAGTGGGAAAAAAAATGAAAGAAAAGGAAAAAAGAAAAGAGGAAGTAAAATTTCAAATTTGTATTTTGTAAAGAAAACCGTAGAGCGAAAAAGATAGATAATCAATTGTATAAACTGAATTATTGACCTTAGATGCAGATTAACTGCTTGCCGACCAGCCGCCGTCGTTATACGGTGGCAGGTCGGCTCTCCTGCGCCAATCACCGTAGCTGTACTGTGGCTTGCACAGGCGTGATAGTGGGTGGGCGCGTTTTGCCAGCGGCGCGCGCTCGCACCCGCTGCGGGAGCGTGCCTGCGGGTCGGGCGGACTCGATCGCGGTAAACAAGGCTATTCCCCGTTATGCCTAGTGACATGACAGAAATCTACTGTTCCCAGTGATCGGGAGCAGTGATCTCTGTCATGTCCCTGTCAGCCCATCCCCCCTACAGTTAGAACACGCTGATTGAACACATTTAACCCTTTGATCGCCCCCTACTATTAACCCCTTCCCTGCCAGTGTCATTTTTTACATTGATCAGTGTATTTTTATAGCACTAAACAATGTAATAATGTCACTGGTCCCCAAAAAGTGTAATTTGGGGTCAGATTTTTCCGCCGCAATGTCCCAGTCCCGCTAAAAATCGCGCAGATCACCGCCATTACCAGTAAAAATAATAATGAAAAATAAAAGTCCCTAAATCTATCCCATAGTTTATAGACGTGATAAGTTCTGCCCAAACCAATCAATATACGCTTATTGCGATTTTTTTTTTTTTTTTGCCACAAATATGTAGAAGAATACGTATCGGCCTAAACTGAAAAATACTAGGGCTGTGGAAATTAAAGATTAATTCCTCGATTAATCTTGAATTTTTTTTAACGATAAAAATTCTTTTGATCGGTACTCACCTCTCCGCCGGCTTCCGGGTCTTCAGGGAGTTCTGTCGGAGATGCGGTGACGTCACGGACATCAACGTCACCGGAATCCTCAAAACAGGAAAAGGATTTTTCTGGATAGCAGGACTCCAAGATAAAAAGCCTTTATTTCAAAAGTCCAGGAATCCAAAGCATACACTGCACATCACGACACACTGATCAAAAATTAGCTGACATGTTTCACATCAATTGATGCTTACTCCCCCCTTCCCCAAGTGCCTCCATCTGCTAACGAAGGGAAGGGGGAGGAGTCCGGTGATGTCTATGTCCGTGACGTCACCGGACAGCCTGGACAGTGTATATTTTGTCCTATTGGCTGATAAGCTCTGGATTTGTGCCGTCCGGCGTGGCGTCTGCTGTTGCTATGACAGCGGCGCGCTGCAGTAGGTTGACGTGTGACGTCTCAGGAGTGTCTCGCTGTGTCGGGCTTCAGCCATAGCTATGGCGACGGTTCTCTATAAGTAGTCTGTCGGGTGACGCCGTAGCTCCACCCTGCTGAGGAAGTTCTAAGGAACGTAACGCGTACGGGGGAGGAGCTGCATATGACGTAACCCGCTGCTGTCCTTGGAAGAGATACGGACATAGAATACGGCATGTATCATATCGTTTTTATGTGAGTAGTTTGTGTTAAACACATTAATACATTTTTAATGTTATACAGTGAGCACTTTTCTTTATACTTATGATCCGGTGCCCTTGCTGAGTAATAAGAAGACGTGAAGGAAGTCTTTGGTCCGTGCTAACCGACTGTTTTTCTGCTTGCATGATGCGTTATAATTAATTGAAATTAGTCAATTAATCGATTAAAAAAAAATTGATTAATCGAACACGAAAATTTTAATCAGTAGCAGCCCTAAAAAATACATTTGTTTTTTATATATTTTTTGGGGGATATGTATTATAGCAAAAAGTAAAAAAAAAAAAATATATATATATATATATATATATATATATATATATATATATATTTTTTTTTTTAATTGTTGCTATTTGTTTGTTTATAGCGCAAAAAATAAAAACCACAGAGGTGATCAAATACCACCAAAAAAAAGTTCTATTTGTGGGGAAAAAAGGACGTCAATATTGTTTGAGTACAGCGTCGCACGACCGCGCAATTGTCAGTTAAAGTGACGCAGTGCCGTATCGCAAAACGTGCTCTGGTCAGCAAATCCTTCTGGGGCTGAAGTGGTTAAATAATTTTCTCCCTGCCTGTTCAGCATTATTTGGCCCATATAAAACTTTTGCTTTATGAAACTGCACACATTAAATCATATTCAGTCATCACAATCAGGGCCCAGTTCTATATAAAGCTGGAACTTGTAACCAGAAACATTATCCTGCCACAAGAGAAAAAAAGGTAATAAAAAGTTCTATTTGTATCTTTGTGCGAAATGGGTTCTAGCAGACAAAGGTCCATTTTTCTGTTCAGTCGATGGCCACCCTGCATGTCACTACAGTTGTGAGATTCAATAGAACTGTCAAACACTGCCACCTAGTGCTTATTTTGGCTTTTGTCATCCTCCTAATAATGCAGGCGACTAAAGAAGAAGAAAGCCTTCTCCAGTCACATTTTTTTAACCTTAAATTTTTTTTGTTTCTTATTGGGACACTTAAAAAAGATTTTCTCCATCTTATTCTGGATACTTTTATATAAACAGATCATTCTAATGACTTGTTAGTATTCTCACCTTTGTAACAACTTACACAGAGTGCCTTTTAGTTGACAATAGTGATGAGTAGAGTTGAGCGGGTAGCTGGATATTCGGGTCCGGCGGGTTCGGCCGAACTTCGGAAAAAAGTTCGGATTCGGGACCGAACTTTAACCCGAACCCGGACCCGGACCCCATTGAACTCAATGGGGACCCGGACTTCTGACGACTAAAAAGGCTCTAAAAAAGTAATGGAAAGGGCTAGAGGGCTGCAAATGGTAGCAAAATGTTGTTAAGAACATGGCAAGTGCTCTGCAAACAAATGTGGATAGGAAATAACTTAAAAGAACATAAAAAAAAATTAAAAAATAAAAAAATATGCTGGAGGCCCGATTTTCAGCAGAAGAGGTACAGGAAGTCATTAAGAACCTCAGAAACTCAACGGCACGATGCGACACATATGGTGGGAATGCCCCAGAATACGCCCTTTCTGGAATAAATTATTTAATTTAATGGATAAGCTAGTGGGAAAATAAAATACTTTCAAATAAAAATGTAGCGGGGTGCTAAATTTAAGGAAAGTGTTTGAGTGGTAAATAGGCTCAAATACCCTAATTCTGTAGGATTCATGGACCATTTTGTCCTCGGGGGACAGTATTGGTGTGCAGTTCCCTGCGGCCTACAGGTGGCGCCTTTTGTGTCCCCTCTTGGCAGTAGTACAGCGGGGCGGGGAACCTGCTGTGCATGCCAGGAGAGCATATAAAAGGGGCAGACCTTTGGCCTGGGGGCTGATGTCCAGTGGGGTCCGCGCCCAGGTGCCTTCGGCCTGGGTGCATGTGTTCCTGTTCCATCTCGGGCACCTTTAGCCCGGGGTGAGGTACTATCCTGGAGTTCTTGCTGCCCTGGGTATGGAGGCCTAGGGGCGGGAGTAAAGCCTGGAGTCCAGAGCCGCCTCGTGTAGGGGACCCTGTTCCAGGGAAGGGAGGATCATTCTGATGGACCGATGCGGGAGTCACGGTGAAGGAATGGTCTGTTGACTCCCTGGAGAGATATGTCTTCCCCTTGATATGGGCTAGGTTCGTAGAAGGAGAAGCTCAAGGTCACCTTGACTGTATCAGAGGCCTTATTCAACCGGCCCGTGGCAGGGGCCTTATACACCCTGGTCTGTGGCTGAGACCAAAGTTCTCCAGGCCCGTGGCAGGGGCCTTATACACCCTAGTCTGTGGCAGAGACCAAAGTTCTCCAGGTCCGTGGCAGGGGCCTTGTACACCCGGTCTGTGGCAGAGACCAACCTCAATGTCTGTGGCAGAGACCGCGCGCCAAAAACTGTTTGAGAAACCTAAGCAGTGAAGTGAATGTGCTACGTTTGTGCCTGGACCTCCTCCACACCTTAAGCTGTCCTGTTTCTTTGCTCTAACCTTTTCTATCTGAGTACAGTTTATTTTGCCATGAGAGAATAAGAGTTGGAGTTTCAGCTGGTGTGGACATTGACTTTACTGGCAATTAAAGGACTTGCCTCTACCTACAGTAGAGGTGAGAATCATCCTCTGGAGGAGTTTTGACTCCGGCTGTGGACACGGCCCGTCAAGTACACCGCTCAACCTCTTTATATAGGAGGATACGGGCTGGTAGTGCGGTGTGCCTTTCTCCCTCCTGCGAAGAGCCAACAACATAAAGGCAGGTAAGGGGGAAAGGATCTGTGCGCTACAAAAAAATAAAATAAAATTTTTAATCTTGGCCTAGCAGGACGAGGTCCATATGGAGTAGGAGGTTGAGGTGGCGGTGGATGTGGCTGTGTAGGTGGAAGCGGCGGTGGAGGAGGACGAGGTAGCCAACACTGGTTCAAAAATACAACAATGGCTGGGTAAGGCCGGTGATGTGTCGAATTATGTCCCCTGTCGAATAGTGTCCGCCCTGTACTGCGCTTGCTGAGTATGTAGGACAAGGGGATTTCAAAAATCTCCCAAGACTAACGGCGCCTGCGTGTTGAGTTCAGGTGAAGGCCACACCATCCGTGGTTCAAGCCGAGCCAAGCAAGGCCGCGATCGAAGCGAGCCCGTGAGGGGCCCTGTTACTATGTGCTACCGTATGTCCATTTGGATGGTGGGGCTTGAACCTGCACTCACAGCGCAGGCGCCGTTCATCTTCTGAGATTTTGTGAATCTCCTTGTCCTCTGTACTGCGCAAGCGCTGCGCCTGCGCAGTACGGGCCGGGCACAATCCGATGGCCGGACAGTTTGTCACAACACCGGTATACATGTCTATTCTGCACAAGGTACGTACAAGTCCTGTGGGATCCATGCCTGGTTCATTTTAATGAACGTGAGCTTGTCCACATTGGCTCTGGACAGGCGGCTGCACTTGTCTGTGATAACGCCCCCTGCCGTGCTAAATACACGTTCAGATAATACACTGGCTGCAGGGCAGGCCAGCACCTCCAAGGCATAAACGGCAAGCTCAGGCCATGTGCCCAATTTGGAGACCCAGAAGTTAAAGGGGGCAGACCCGTCATCCAGTACGTGTAGGCCTGTGGACACATACTGCTCAACCATGTTAGTGAAATGCTGCCTCCTGCTAAGACGTTCCATCTCAGCTGGTGGTGCTGGTTGTTGTGGCGTGCTGACAAAGCTTTTCCACATTTCGGCCATGCTAACCCTGCCTTCTGAGGTGCTGCCGGTGCCCCGGCTGCGTTGGCGACCTCTTCCTCCTCCTCTGCCTTCGCCTTGTGCTTCCACCGTACGCCCGCTGTCAGGTGGGAATGCCACCAGCAGCGCGTCTACCAGCGTGCGCTTGTACTCGCGCATCTTACGATCCCGCTCCAGTGAGGGAATTAAGGACGGTACGTTGTCCTTGTAACGGGGATCCAGCAGGGTGGCCACCCAGTAATCAGCACCAGTTAAAATGTGGGCAACTCGGCTGTCGTTGCGGAAACACTGCAGCATGTAATCGCTCATGTGTGCCAGGCTGCCCAGAGGCAAAGAAAAGCTGTCCTCTGTGAGAGGTGTATCGTCTGTGTCCTCTGTATCCCCCCAGCCACGCACCAGTAATGGCCACGAGCTGGTCTGAGTGCCACCCTGCTGTGAACATGGCTCCTCCTCCTCCTCCTCCTCCATCTCCTCCTCCACCTCGTCATCCTCCAGAACTGTGCCCTTTCTGCCGGACAATTGTGTACCTGGCGTTTGTTGGTGCAGGAACCCACCCTCGTAGCCACTTGTGAAAGACTGCCCTGAAAGCCTTTGAAATGATCCCGCTTCCTCCTCCTCCTCCTCATCCTCCTGTGCCACATCCTCTTCCATCATCGCACAAAGCGTTTTTTCAAGGAGGCATAGAACTGGGATAGTAACGCTGAGAACGGCGTCATTGGCACTGGCCATGTTGGTGGAGTACTCGAAACAGCGCAACAAGGCACACAGGTCTCGCATGGAGGCCCAGTTATTGGTGGTGAAGTGGTGCTGTTCCGCAGAGCGACTCACGCGTGATTGCTGCAGCTGAAACTCCACTATTGCCTGCTGCTGCTCGCACAGTCTGGCCAGCATGTGCAAGGTGGAGTTCCACCTTGTGGGCACGTCACATATGAGGCGGTGAGCGGGAAGGCCGAAGTTACGCTGCAGCGCTGACAGGCGAGCAGCAGCAGGGTGAGAACGCCGAAAGTGCGCACAGACAGCCCGCACTTTCTGCAGCAGCTCTGGCATATTGGGGTAATTTTTAAGGAACCTCTGGACCACCAAGTTCAGCACATGCGCCAGGCAAGGGATGTGCGTCAAACCGGCTAGACCCAGAGCTGCTACGAGATTTCGCCCATTATCGCACACCACCAGGCCGGGCTTGAGGCTCACTGACAGCAACCACTCATCGGTCTGTTGTTCCATGTCCCTCCACAACTCCTGCGCGGTGTGGGGATTTTCCCCCAAACAGGAAAGTTTTAAAACTGCCTGCTGTCGTTTACCCCTGGCTGTGCTGAAGTTGGTGGTGAAGGTGTTACGCTGAATGGATGAGGAGGCGGTAGAGGATGAGGAAGCGGAGAAGGAGGAGTTAGCAACAGGAGGCAAACTGAAGCGCCCTGCAATCCTCGGTGGTGGAAGGACATGCGCCAAACCGCTATCTGCCTCAGGCATAGCCGCCACTGCATTTACCCAGTGTGCTGTTAGAGAGATATAACATCCCTGGCCGTGCTTACTGGTCCACGCATCCGTAGTTAGGTGGACCTTGCCACAGATGGCATTGCGCAGTGCACACCTGATTTTGTCCCCCACCTGGTTGTGCAGGGAAGGGATGGCTCGCCTGGAAAAGTAGTGGCGGCTGGGCACGACGTACTGCGGGACAGCCAATGCCATCAGGCTTTTAAAACTCTGCGTCTCCACCAGACGGAATGACAGCATTTCAAAGGCCAGGAATTTTGAAATGCTGGCATTCAGGGCCAGGGATCGCGGGTGGCTAGGGGTGTACTTCCTCTTCCGCTCCAATGTTTGGGAGATAGAGAGCTGAACGCTTCCATGGGACATTGTGGAGATGGTTGGTGACCCAGGTGGTAGTGTTGCTGGCAGATCCTCTGTTTGCGGGGTGGCAGGTGCCACTGTCACTACAGAGGTGGATGAAGAGGCCGAGACTGCAGCAGAAGAGGAAGCAGGAGGAGCCAGAGACCTTTCTTGGTTTTTGAGGTGTCTACTCCACTGCAGCTCGTGCTTTGCACTTAGATGCCTGGTCATGCAGCTTGTGCTCAGGTTGAGAACGTTTATGCCTCGCTTCAGGCTCTGATTGCACAGCGTGCAAACCACTCGTGTCTTGTCATCAACACACTGTGTGAAGAACTGCCACGCTAGGGAAGTCCTTGGACCTGGCTTTGGTGTGCTCGGTCCCTTGCTGCGTTGGGCAGTAGCAGATGTACTGTCTAGGGGACGAATGCTCCGTTTTTGCACCCTGCTCCCTCTTCTGCTGTGCTGGTGGCTCTGTGCGACCACCGCCTCTTCCTCCGAACTACACTGGTCACCTGCATAACGTTGATTCCATGTGGGGTCGAGGACCTCATCGTCCTCCACATCATCTTCCACCCAGTCTTCACCCCTGCCCTCCATGTCTGTCTGCACAATTGCGAAAGCAGCAGCAGTTGGCACCTGTGTTTCGTCATCATCCGAGACGTGCTGCGATGGTCCTCCCATGTACCCATCATGAAACATAAGTGGTTGGGCATCGGTGCACTCAATCTCTTCCACTTCTGGGGCAGGGCTAGGTGGATGGCCCTGGGAAACCCTGCTAACAGAGTCATCGAAAAGCAGAAGAGACTGCTGCATGATTTGGGGCTCAGACTGCTTGGCTGATTTGCAAGGGGGTGAGGTGAAAGACTGATGGACATGGGCTTCAGGTGCCAACTCTGATCTTTCATCAGAAGAGTGGGTGGGAGACAATGTGAAGGAACCCGAGGCACTGTCAGCAACCCAATCTACTATCGCCTGTACTTGTCCTGGCCTAAACATTGGTACAGCCTCATTAGGCGCGACAAAATACCGCCGCAGGCTCGGTCGCCTACTCGCACCTGAGGAAGGTGTTTCACTTGTGCGTGTAGCTGGCACAGATCCACCACGTCCTCTCCCTGCAACAGGAGCTCCACCAGCAGCACCACGACCGGGGCCACCACGTCCCTTTGACCTTCCCCTCATATTTTCCAAATTTAGGATCTTGCCCTAAATGGCGTTTTTTGGAAGACCACAACACACCCACAGTATTTAACCGCTGAAACGCACAGCTACAGAACTGCAGAAAATGCTATTCAAAAAAAAAAAGGTTTTTTTTTTTTAGTATAGCACAGTACAAGGAAAATATATAGAAATTGTTTATTTCACACACCTCCAGATGTGTATTTCACACTGCAAAATATTTTCTGTGGCCCTAAATGGCGTTTTTTGCCAGACCACAACAAACCCACAGCACGTAACCGCTGAATCGCACAGCTACAGAAAATGCTATTAAAAAAAAAAGGTTGTTTTTTTTAGTATAGCACTGTACAAGAAGAATATATAGAAATTGTATATTTTACACACCTCCAAGATGTGTATTTCACACTGCAAAATATTTTCTGTGGCCCTAAATGGCGTTTTTTGGAAGAGCACAACACAACCACAGTATTTAACCACTGAATCGCACAGCTATAGAAGTGCAGAGAATGCTATTCAAAAAAAATGTTTTTTTTTTTAGTATAGCACTGTACAATATATAGAAATTGTTTATTTTACACACCTCCACATGTGTATTTCACACTGCAATTTATTTTCTGTGGCCCTAAATGGCGTTTTTTTGAAGAGCACAACAACCCCAACAGTATATAACCGCTGAATCGCACAGCTATAGAAGTGCAGAGAATGCTATTCAAAAAAAATGTTGTTTTTTTTAGTATAGCACTGTACAATATATAGAAATTGTTTATTTCACACACCTCCAGATGTGTATTTCACACTGCAAAATATTTTCTGTGGCCCTAAATGGCGTTTTTTGCAAGAGCACAACAACCCCAACAGTATATAACCGCTGAATCGCACAGCTGCAGAGGCCAGAGAATGCTTTTTAAAAATAATGTTGTTTTTTCACACACCTCCAGATGTGTATGTCACACTGCAAAATATTTTCTGTGGCCCTAAATGGCGTTTTTTGGAAGAGCACAACACAACCACAGTATTTAACCACTGAATCGCACAGCTATAGAAGTGCAGAGAATGCTATTCAAAAAAAATGTTGTTTTTTTTAGTATAGCACTGTACAATATATAGAAATTGTTTATTTTACACACCTCCACATGTTTATTTCACACTGCAATTTATTTTCTGTGGCCCTAAATGGCGTTTTTTGGAAGAGCACAACACAACCACAGTATTTAACCACTGAATCGCACAGCTATAGAAGTGCAGAGAATGCTATTCAAAAAAAATGTGTTGTTTTT
The DNA here is from genome assembly GCA_029206835.1 of Rana muscosa. Lineage (NCBI taxonomy): Eukaryota > Metazoa > Chordata > Amphibia > Anura > Ranidae > Rana > Rana muscosa. The sequence continues at coordinate 303,239,921 of CM055122.1, read as the reverse complement.
TTAGTATAGCACTGTACAATATATAGAAATTGTTTATTTCACACACCTCCAGATGTGTATTTCACACTGCAAAATATTTTCTGTGGCCCTAAATGGCGTTTTTTGGAAGAGCACAACACACCCACAGTATATAACCGCTGAATCGCACAGCTGCAGAGAATGCTATTCAAAAAAAAGTTTTTTTTTTTTTTTTAGTATAGCATAGTACAAGAAAAATATATAGAAATTGGTTATTTCACACAACTAGAGATATACACTGCAAAATATTTTTTTTGCCCAAAAATAGGTCTTTTTTGCGCACAACAAAGTGCCTTTTTTTTTTTTGCAACAGCACAATAAAGTGCCTTTTTTTATTTTTTTGGGGCCCAAAAATGGGTCTTTTTAGCAAAAGCACAATAAAGTGCCTTTTTTTTTTCTGCCCGAAATGGGTCTTTTAGCAAGAGCACAATACAGCCACTAAATGGAATAGGTGTATCACTCAACGTAATGCAGTGCTGGTGCACTGAGCTTGCAACACAAACAGATAAACCTATGCAGATCGCTGAGCTATTATATCTCTCAATCTGGACTCCTATCTAAATCTCTCTCCCTGAAAGCACAAACAGGATCCTGCCCCTACACTACACTACACTACACTGTCTCTCTATCTTTTATATCAGTAGATTGCAGAATCAGGACTAACTCCTATCATATAATTCTCTCCCTCACAGCAACAGCAGCCAGGATCCTTTCCCTACACTGTCTAAAAGCAGAGTGACGATCTGTGCTGTGTGTCTCTTGCTTATATAGAAGCTGGTCACATGCTGGGTCACATGTTGCACTGACCAATCACAGCCATGCCATTAGTAGGCATGGCTATGATGGCTTCTAAGGGCACACCAGCTAATCAAATGGTGATTGGCTGGCCCCTGAAGCATTTCTAACTGCGCCATTAAATTCCCGAATCCGGACCCGAACCCGGACTTTAGCGCAAAATCCGGGTCCGGGTCCGGGGTCGGGAAAAAGCCAAAATTCGGTACGGACCCGAACTTTACAGTTCGGGTCCGCTCAACACTAGTGATGAGCCGAACACCCCCGGGTTCGGTTCGCACCAGAACCCGCGAACGGACCGAAAGTTCGCACGAACGTTAGAACCCTATTAAATACAATGGATGCGAACGTTCGAAATCTAAAGTGCTAATTATAACGACTAATATGCATGTTATTGTCCTAAAAACGGAAAATTGTATCATACTTACCAGTAATTTTACTTTCCTGGTGCCTATCCATGGCAGCATACCTGTGATAGAGCTCCGCCTCGACTCCTCCTTCAGGACTAGTGAATAGCATAAATTAAAGGCATAGCCCCTCCCCCAACATTCTCTGTAATATAGAATACCGAGGGTGGGAGCGTATGCTGCCATGGATAGGCACCAGGAAAGGAAATTTACTGGTAAGTATGATACAATTTTCCGTTTTCCTGGTGCCTCCATGGCAGCATACCTGTGATAACTAACTAGCTGACATGGGTGGGATAATTGCTTAACAATAAATGTTTAATTATAAGAGGACATAGCAGCCTGAACTGCCCTCCTTCCAAACTCAACAGTCGTGAGCGCTCCTGGATCAATATGGTAGTGTCTGAGGAACGTATGGTGAGAAGACCAACGAAACATTAGCCCTTGCTGCCCAGGAAGCTGAGACTGCCCTTGTAGAATGAGCATTCACTCGGGATGGAGGCTCCATATTCTTCACCCTGTAGGCCTTCTGGATTAACTTTACAACCCAAGATGCCAGAGTTCTGATGGAAGCTTCTTTGCCCCTGTATTTACCGAACGGTACGATGAAAAGTCTCTCAGAATTTATGAAGGGGCCGGTGGCTTCTAGGTAGGCCCTGAGCACTCTGGATACATCCAGTTCGTGACAAGACTCTAAATCCATGTCTGTAAACACTGGTAGTGCCCAGGGTTCCAACAGGTGGCTTGGAGTAGCAACCTTTGGTGTGAACCCCCGAAGGGGACGAAGTTCCACTCTGTGAAGAAGGAGATGTGGTCGTCACCTATCCCTAAAAAGTGAAGTTCCGAGATTCTTCTGCCAGATGTAATGGCTAGCAGGAAAGACGCCTTTAGTGTCAGGTTCCATATTGTTACTTGTTCCACTGGAGCAAAGGGATGGTCATTGGTCAGACAGAACTTCCAGGACTAGGGACAGATCCCACTTAGGAAATGATCGTCTGACAGGAGGGCGAATCTTCAATATACCTCTGAGGAAAGTGACTACTGAAGGATCCTCCGCCCATCTCTTATTTGTTGCAGCAGAGATTACTGCTACCTGCAGTTTGAGAGAGCTCAGACCAAGTCCCAGATCAAGTCCTGTCTGAAGGAATCCTAGAACATGAGATGTAGAAGGAAGGATTGGATGAAATCCATTTTCGGAAACAAACGACAAGAACTTGTCCCATATTCTTGAATATATGGCATTAGTTGCTGGCTTCCTAGCTTTTAGAAGGGTTGATATGACTCCTGGAGAACACCCTAGGGACTCGAACCTTCGCCTCTCAACCTCCAGATTCGAAGATTCAACTTCTGAGGGTTTGGATGAACTAGACTGCTCTGCGACAGAAGTTGAGGGAAAGGAGGGATCTTGATTGGAGAGCCCACACTGAGGCACAATACGGAAGTACTGCCACCACCTGGACTGGCTCCCTGAGGAGCCTCAGGAGGAATTTGAATATTAATGGCCTGGGAGGAAAGGCATATGCCGTGGTGAACCTCCAGGGACATGACAGGGCATCCACTGCCTCGACTTGTGGATGCGGCAGCCGAGAGAAGAACCTGTCCAGCTTGGCGTTCTTCGGGGAGGTGAACAGATCTACCTGAGGGGGATCCCATATGTTGGCAATCTGAAGGAAGACATGGGGGTGGAGAGCCCACTCATTGTCCAGGAAGTTTCTGGATAAAGTGTCTGCTTCCGTGTTCAACCTGCCTGGCAGATACATCGCTCTGAGGTCCAGGAGGTTCTGCTCCGCCCAGAGCATGATCGGCTCTACCTCCTTGAGGAGTGACCTGCTGCGAGTGCCTCCCTGCTTCTGCAGGGAGGCACTCGCAGCAGGTCACTCCTGCTGCGAGTGCCTCCCTGCTTCTGCAGATAAGCGACAGCTGCTCTGTTGTCTAGGCGTAGGAGTATTCTTTGGCCTCTGATGTGGGGTGCCAAAGAGGTCAGTGCCAAGAAGGCTGCCCTCATCTCCAAGATGTTGGATACCACTCCCTGGGTGGTGCATGCCCATCTCCCCTGTATTCTGGTTTGCCCGCAATGGGCTCCCCAGCCCTGTCTGCTTGCATCGGACGTAATTGTGATCCAAGAAAGGGAGCCCAGGTGATGAGGCTTGGAGAGGTTTTCCGGAACTGTCCACCAGTGAAGGCTCCTGCGTATTTTTCCCATCAGCAGGATCGTCTGAGATAGTCGTTGTTTCTTCCACTGTGCCAAGAAACCAGTCTGGAAATACCTCAAGTGCCAATGTGCCCAAGGAACCATGGGTATACAGGAAGACATTGTGCCAATGAAGCTCAGGCATTGTGAAGCCGTCAGATACGGGCTCTGGATGACTTTGATCATTCTCTGGATGACAATCCTTGCCTTCGGCAGTGGTAATGACACTGTCCCCTCCTGAGTATCGAACATTGTGCATAGATTATCTGCTGTGTTGGCATTAGTTGACTCTTGTCGGAATTCACCAGCCACCCTAGCTCTTTTAGGGACTGTAGAAGAATGTCCCGGTGACATACCAACTGATCCGGATTGCTTGCTAGGAGTAGGATGTCGTCCAAGTAGTGGTATATCCTCAAGCCCCTCTCCCGCAGGGGAACTAAAGCAGATATTAGTATCTTGGTGAACACCCTGGGAGAGGTGCACAGACCGAAAGGCAGGGCTTGAAACTGTAGGTGGGTCCGTCCCACTGCAAATCTCAGGTATTTTTGAAATGCAGGTAGAATTGGAACATGTAGGTACGCATCCTGCAGATCGACCAAAATCATCCAATCTGATGGCTGGACTGCCTGAATAATCGTCTGCAGGGACTCCATTTTGAAGCTTTCGGGGCGGATATACCGGTTGAGCCTCTTTAGGTCTATCACAGGCCTCCACCCCCCTGTCCTCTTTGGGACCAGAAATAGGGTGGAGTATAAGCCTGCAAAGCGCTCTGCCAAGGGAGCCGGAACAGCCGCCCCCTGAAGCTGGAGTGACGTTAGGAAGTTTTTCAGAGCTTGAGCCTTCAGTGGAGAGGATGGAATCTCTGTTCCTTTGAAAGAGTTCCGAGGTGGAGGGTGAGAAAAATTCCAAAAGTGCCCCCATTGAATTGTTGACAGAACCCAGGGGTTGTGGCAGCAGGTGGCCCAGACTGGGGTAAAAAAAAAAAACTTTAGCCTGGCTCCCACCGGGAGTGCCTGGGTTCCTCTGGCGTCAAAAAGACTGCTTCTGCTCCTGTGGAGCCGGAAGGGCTTTCATCTTCCTGTTCAAAAAGGATCCCCGAGTACCTTTCCAAGGTCTTTTGTTGTCTCTGGGCTGTCTTGACTGCCTAAAATCCCTTGGGTTTGACTGGCGGAACCTAGAGGAACCACCTCTGAATCTTCGCCTACTTCTGTCCTGTGGAAGCATACCAGACTTCCCTCCTGACAGCCTGGAGATAGCTTTATCCATTTTGTCTCCGAATAGTGCTTTCCCATCAAACGGGATTTTGCACCCATTTTGTTTGGAGGATAAGTCAGCCATCCAGGGTTTCAGCCACAAGGCCCTCTTCGCCATCACTGAATGCAACATGGATCTTGCCGAGCACCTGATCGTGTCAATGGCCGCTACGCAGACAAAGTCTGCCGACAATCTAAGCTCTTCTAAGGCCTTAATTATATCCTCCATGGGGACATCCTGATGCAAAGCCATCTCAATATTATCTGTCCAAGATCTTATGGCATTTGATACTGACGTGAGGGAAATAGCTGGCTTACATGCTGCTTCCGCGGCTAAGTAGCTCCTCTTCAGCTCCAGGTCGATTCGCCTGTCTAGAGGGTCTTTGAAGGAAGTGGAATCCTCCATTGGTAGAGTAAGTTTTTTTGCGAGTCGCACCACGGACGCGTCTACCACTGGCATGGAGTTCGGTGACTGCGTTCCCGACTCTGGTAAGGGGTATATAGTTTATTGAACCGACCCCAAAATTTTTTTTTTTTTTATCAGTCTTTGACCATTCCTTCTGAATGACTTGACTAATCTTGCCCATCAACGGGAAAAGAACCTGCTTCCTTTTGAGGAATGGGAAGTAGCTTGTAGACTCTTGGGGAGGCTATTCTGCGTCTTTCCAGGCGATTGCAGTTTTGACTGCCTGGATGAATGGCTTTACCAAGGAGAGACTGAAGCCAGAAGGTTCTGACTCTTCTCAAGAGTCCCCTGAAGAGTCTTCAGGTGGTGAATCTCTAGCTGGTCGGCCTGACGGCGGCAGAGGTGTACTGACTGCTGACGGACCAGGGAGATTAGGTTCTATATCCTGAACCTGGGATATCTGCTGAAGTGGTTGAGCGGGGACCGAAGCCAAAAGCTCAGAGAAGGAGTCCTTCATTGTTCGCTTGAGCAGATCTACAGCGTGCTGATTTTCTAGCTCGCGGTTGGACGCATAGTCCGTAAAACAGTCCTTACAGACCACTCTGTCTGGTAGCGGTGTAGCCCCACATATCCAGCATCTCTTCTTCCTATAGGTCCTAGGAGAGGGGGGTCGATCACGTCCTCTGGATCTTGACCTCTCTGATCTACGACGTGAAGAATGGGACCTACGCCCTGATGAGAGGGACCCCTTGGAGTGGGTGGGGCTACGGTGTAAGGAACTCACGCTAGACCAGTGAGCGCACTTTTTTTTTTTTAATACTCACGTATAGTTGGTCACATACCTAATAGAAGTGTGAGGATCTTTGCTGCGAGATGAATGACTCATTGCGGAGTTGGGCACAAGGATCAGCTCCAGAAATATAGTAAGAAAGGGAAAAGAATCAGGAGTTTTTGGCGTCACTTTTTTTTTTTTTTTTTTTTAAATAAACATTTTTATATCGTCATCCGTTTTTATTTTTTATTTTATTTTTTAAACATAAACATTTTTATATTGTTATCTTTCTTTTTTTTTAAACATAAACATTTCTGATCGGCAACATTTTTTTTTTGAGAAAATAAAAAGTACCTACCACAAAGCAGCATCAGAGAGACCTAGCAGGGCACAGCTGAGGAGACTGACAGCCATCCCTGAATCTGAACCTAATTAGGCTCAAGGTGCGTGGGCTAATCCCATAAACCACCATTTGGAATTGATTGAAAAAAAGGGCAAATCTAGCCTTCTTTCCAGAATCCAAGATGGCCGCCACTGAACCAAGCGTCTGTGCATGCGCAATCGCAGAAGATCCAGCGTCGCCCAGTACAGAGAGCCGAGAAACTACGGCTCTGTATCACTCCCGAATCGCGCATGCGCAGACGGCGGCGAGGACGCTGCGCCGTGACACTCTCCTACCTGGCGGGACGTACAGAGCACCTGTAGCCCCCCCAAACCCGGAAAAAAGCACCACAATGTTGTTGCACAGAGAGACACCTGCCCTATCCAGGTGCACAGTTTTAAAGGAACAAAAAAGTAAGATAACAATCATTTGAAGGAGCCTAACAAGCAAAGGAAAGGGGAGGGGGAGGGGAAGAGAGGAAAAGAAAGGGGAAAAACACAAATGCCTGGAATAAAAAATGGAAACCACCAGCCTGGGAAGATGGAGCTGATCCTTTTGCGACTTCCACTGCATTCATCATGGATGTGATAGCAGACTGCGTTCCTGTGAGGAAACTCTGCGAAATGACCCCAACAGATCCACAGAGGGGTTCCCAGTCTTATCAGCGCTGTGAGCGGCCCAAGAACAGGGACTGCGCACGGGAAAGGCTAAACCCGGCGGACGCTGCCGACTGCAGAGGTATGGACATACTGCTACTCTTCACCAGCACAAGAAGGTATGAGGAAAAAAAGGAGAATGTTGGGGGAGGGGCTATGCCTTTAATTTATGCTATTCACTAGTCCTGAAGGAGGAGTCGAGGCGGAGCTCTATCACAGGTATGCTGCCATGGATAGGCACCAGGAAAAGGGTTTGGGAACCCGGGTTCTGCACCAGGGGACATGTATCAATGCAAAAAGAAGTTTAAAAAACGGCTGTTTTTCGGAAGCAGTCATTTTAATGATGCATAAAGTGAAAAAAAAAAGAGAAATATTCCTTTAAAAATAGTACCTGGGGGGTGTCTAAAGTATGCCTGTGAAGTGCCACGTGTTTCCCGTGTTTAGAACTGTCCCTGCACAAAATTACATTTCTAAAGGAAAAAAAGCCATTTAAAACTGCTTGCGGCTTTAATGTAATGTCTGGTCCCGGTAATATGGATAAATATCTTTAAGAAAAATGGCATAGCTACCCTATCACACCCCCCCCCCCCCCCACCCCAGCCCATTACCAGCCCCTTTGGGTCTTTTATGGATATTAAGGAGAACCCCGCACACAAAATAAAAAAGGCCCTATATACTCTGAACAGCCGTATACAGGCGGTGCAGACAAGACAGGGACTGTAGGTTTGTTCTTATGTAGAATCTGTTTGTAATTTTGAACAGGTACATTGTTTAAGTGTAGCTCCAGCCAAAAAATCTATTTTTAAGCTTTTTGGAAAACATAGGGAAGGGTTATCACCCCTGTAACATTTGTTTTGCTGTCTGTGCAGTGTGCACCTATTCAGAACAGTTCACCTCACTTTCCGTCCTAATGACAAATGTTTTTAGAAAATTTGGGTTTTTTATTGAAACAAGAATTGGTGATAAAGCATCAGTAGAGAGGAAACACTTTTTTTCCCATATTAACTCTTACAGGAGAGAATTTGCCTTCCTAGGGGTAGATTTCCTCTCACTTCCTGTTGTATCCTTCCGTTTGCAAGGAGGAGTCGTTTGTAAGTTGGATGTTTGAAAGTAGGGGCCTGCCGTATATAGGGATGAGCTTCGAGTTCGAGTCGAACAGCGAACAAATTGGGGTGTTCGCGGCAAATTTGAAAAATCTATGGGAGAAATCTAAAGTGTTAATTATAAAGGCTAATATGCAAGTTATTGTCCTAAAAAGTGTTTGGGGACCGGGGTCCTGCCCCAGGGGACATGTATCAATGCAAAAAGAAGTTTTAAAAACGGCCGTTTTTTCGGGAGCAGTGATTTTAATAATGCTTAAAATGAAAAAATAAAAGTGAAATATTCCTTTAAATTTTGTACCTGGGGGGTGTGTATGATATGCATGTGAAGTGGCGCATGTTTCCCGTGCTTAGAACTGTCCCTGCAAAAAATGTCATTTTTGAAAGAAAAAAATTCATTTAAAACTGACTCGCGGCTATTAATGAATTGTCGGCTCCCGGCAATACATACAAAAGTCATTGATAAAAAAAAAAAAAAAGCGTGGGGGGTCCCCAGAATTCAATTACCAGGCCCTTCAGGTCTGGAATGGATATTAAGGGGAACCCCGCTGCAAATTTAAAAAAAAATTGACGTGGGGTTCCCCCAAATATCCATTCCAGGCCCTTCAGATCTGGCATGGATTTTAAGGGGAACTCCACCCCAAATTAAAAAAAAAAATGGCGTGGAGTCCCCCTAAAAATCCATACCAGACCCCTTATCCGAGCACGCAACCTGGCCGGCCGCAGGGGAAAAGGGGGGGGACGAGAGAGCGGCCCCCCCTCCCTCCTGAACCGTACCAAGCCACATGCCCTCAACATGGGGAGGATGTCCCCATGTTGATGGGGACAAGGGCCTCATCCCCACAACCCTTGCCCGGTGGTTGTGGGGGTCTGCGGGCGGGGGGCTTATCGGAATCTGGAAGACCCCTTTAACAAAGGGGACCCCCAGATCCCGGCCCCCCCTATGTGAATTGGTAAGGGGTACGTTGTACCCCTACCATTTCACGAAGAAAGCGTAAAAAAATGTTTAAAAAAAACACACAAACACCTTGAAAAAGTCCTTTATTAAAAAAAAAAAAAACATTCCAGCGGTGAAATCCAGTGTCCCGCGGCGATCCCGATGTCCAGCGCTGTCCTTCATTGGTTGTGCCTGAGCGGACCTGATGGGGAACTCCCTCTCAGTATTTTAAATGTATAGACCCGCCCCTTCTAAAGTTCCCCATCAGGTCCGCTCCCTCGGTATGTCGGACCCGCCTACGTCATTGGCTTGAGCGGGGAACTTCCTTCACTGTGTAATTTAAATTTACATAGTGAAGGAAGTTCCCCGCTCAAGCCAATGACGTAGGCGGGTCTGACATACCGAGGGGGCGGACCTGATGGGGAACTGCTCTCACTTTGGTAATACATGTATAGACCCGCCCCTTCTCATGTTCCGCATCTGGTCCGCTGAGCGGACCTGATGGGGAACTTTAGAAGGGGCGGGTCTATACATTTAAAATACTGAGAGGGAGTTCCCCATCAGGTCCGCTCAGGCACAACCAATGAAGGACAGCGCTGGACATCGGGATCGCCGCGGGATACTGGATTTCACCGCTGGAATGTGTTTTTTTTTTTTTTTTTTAAATAAAGGACTTTTTCAAGGTGTTTGTGTGTTTTTTTAAACATTTTTTTACGCTTTCTTCGTGAAATGGTAGGGGTACAATGTACCCCTTACCAATTCACATGGGGGGGGGGCGGGATCTGGGGGTCCCCTTTGTTAAAGGGGTCTTCCAGATTCCGATAAGCCCCCCCGCCCGCAGACCCCCACAACCACCGGGCAAGGGTTGTGGGGATGAGGCCCTTGTCCCCATCAACATGGGGACATCCTCCCCATGTTGAGGGCATGTGGCCTGGTACGGTTCAGGAGGGAGGGGGGGCCGCTCTCTCGTCCCCCCCTTTTCCCCTGCGGCCGGCCAGGTTGCGTGCTCGGATAAGGGGTCTGGTATGGATTTTTAGGGGGACTCCACGCCATTTTTTTTTTAAATTTGGGGTGGAGTTCCCCTTAAAATCCATGCCAGATCTGAAGGGCCTGGAATGGATATTTGGGGGAACCCCACGTCAATTTTTTTTTTTAATTTGCGGCAGGGTTCCCCTTAATATCCATTCCAGACCTGAAGGGCCTGGTAATTGAATTCTGGGGAACACCCACGCTTTTTTTTTTTTTTTTTATCAATGACTTTTGTATGTATTGCCGGGAGCCGACAATTCATTAATAGCCGCGAGTCAGTTTTAAATGACTTTTTTTCTTTCAAAAATGACATTTTTTGCAGGGACAGTTCTAAGCACGGGAAACATGCGCCACTTCACATGCATATCATACACACCCCCCAGGTACAAAATTTAAAGGAATATTTCACTTTTATTTTTTCATTTTAAGCATTATTAAAATCACTACTCCCGAAAAAACGGCCGTTTTTAAAACTTCTTTTTGCATTGATACATGTCCCCTGGGGCAGGACCCGGGTCCCCAAACACTTTTTAGGACAATAACTTGCATATTAGCCTTTATAATTAACACTTTAGATTTCGAACGTTCGAGTCCATTGTATTTAATAGGGTTCTAAAGTTTACACAAACATTTTGTCTGTTCGCAGGTTCTGGTGCGAACCGAACAGGGGGGTGTTCGGCTCATCCCTGGCCGTATATACTCTGCTGAAATTTGCCCCTTACATGTTGGTGTTGCCACAACACTGTGAGCCCTCACAGTTACTCTTGGTGAGCGCATTAATGGGCCCTGCTGTGAATTATTAGATCAAGAATTGTAATTGCATGCCCCTGTTGAACAGGGGCTGAAAAATTGGGCCTTTGTTGGTGGTGGTGGTGGTGTTGACACAACACTGTAAGGCCTCACAGTTACTCTTGGTGGGTGCAGGAATGGGCCCTGCTGTGAATTATTAGATCAAAAATTGTAATTACATGCCCCTGTTAAACAGGGGCAGAAAAATTGGGCCTTAGGCACTGGTGCCACAACACTGCAACCCCTCACAGATAATGTACTTGGAGCACAGCAATGAGCCCTGTTGCAAAGTATTGCATCAAAAATTGTAATTACACGCCCCTGTTAAACAGGGGCTGAAAAATTGGGCCTTAGGCACTGGTGCTGGTGCCACGACACTGCAACCTCTCCCAGATACTCTAGTTGGAGTGCAGGAATGATCCCTGCTGCAAAGCATTGCATAAAAAATTGTAATTACATGCCCCTGTTAAACAGGGGCTGAAAAATTGGGCCTTAGCCACTGGTGGCGGCACCCAGAAACAAAAATGTTCTTCCAAGCTATCATCATCAATCGGATCATTGAGGAGGAGGAGGATAGTCAGTCAACATAACAGGACAGTCTCTCAGCATCAGCATCAGTCTTGAAGGGATGTGACATTTGAAAATAAATTAGTCTGTTATATCAGCTTCAGGTGTTTGGTAGCTGATGGTGATCCAAGACTGGTTCATCTTTATGAAAGTCAGTCGATCAACCGAGTCGGTGGACAGGCGCACCCTGTGATCCGTGACAAATCCTCCAGCAGCACTGAATGTGCGTTCTGAAAGAACGCTGGATGCAGGACAGGCCAGTAGCTCAGATGCATACTGTGCAAGCTCTGGCCAGTGATCCATCCTCAAGACCCAGTAAGCCAGAGGATTTTCGGTGGGGAAGGTGTCCAAGTCTGACCTTGCCCCTAGGTATTCCTGCACCATGTATATCAGACGCTGGCGATGGTTGCTGGAACCGATCATACCTTGGGGCTGCGGACTAAAGAATTGTCTGAACGCATCGGTCAGACGGCCACCTTCCCCACCGCTCCTTCTTTGACTGACCGAAGCCTCAGCAACTCGTTGTCCAGGACCAGGAGTTTGTAACCTCCCAGTCTCTGGGAACGCGTTGCACAGACCTTTCTGCAAGGCCTCCCGGAGTTGTCTCATCCTCTGCTCCCTCTGCGATGGTAAGATAAGTTCCGCAACCTTACCCTTGTACCGTGGATCAAGGAGAGTGGCCAGCCAGTAATGGTCCCGCTCCTTGATCCGAAGAATACGAGGATCCTTCCGCAGACTTTGCAGGATCAGGAAGGCCATGCAGCGTAGGTTAGCTGAGGCATTCGGTCCGGAGTCCTCTGGGTCACTAAGGACGACATTATCCGCAGCCACCTCCTCCCAGCCACGTACAAGTCCACGGGTTTCTTGGGACTGTAAATCATCCCTAAAAGACTGCTGCTGATGATGCTGAGTGCCAGGCTCCACCTCCATGCTGACACAATCCTCCTCCTCCTCCTCTTCCTGTGCGATGGGTGGGACAGAAGGAACACTGTCTGGGTAAAGGGAGCCTTGAGAGGCAAGGAAGTCCTCCTCTTCCTGCCTCTGTTCTGCCTCAAGTGCCCTGTCCATTATTCCACGCAGCGTATGTTCCAACAGGTGGACAAGAGGTACAGTGTCACTGATGCATGCACTGTCACTGCTCACCATCCTCGTGGCCTCCTCAAATGGTGCCAGGACAGTGCATGCATCCCTGATCATGCCCCACTGGCGTGGTGAAAAAAACCTGAGCTCCCCTGACCCTGTCCTGGTGCCGTAGTCGCACAGGTACTCATTGATGGCCCTCTGCTGCGTGTGCAGCCGCTGCAGCATGGCCAACGTTGAGTTCCACCTGGTGGGCATGTCACATATAAGGCGGTTCTTGGGCAGGTTCAACTCCTTTTGCAGCTCAGCCAGGCGAGCACTGGCATTATAAGATCTGCGGAAATGCACACAGACTTTCCTGGCCTGCCTCAGGACATCCTGTAAGCCCGGGTACCTGCCCAAGAACCGCTGCACCACCAGGTTAAGGACGTGAGCCACACAGGGCACATGGGTCAGTTGTCCCTGTCAGAGGGCGGAAAGGAGGTTGGTGCCATTGTCGCAAACCACCATTCCTGGCTTAAGCTGGCGTGGCATCAACCACCTCTCGGCCTGCCCCTGCAGAGCAGACAGAACCTCTGCCCCAGTGTGGCTCCTGTCCCCCAAACACACCAGCGCAAGCACGGCATGGCATCTATTTGTCTGCGTACTTGCGTAGCCCCTTGAACGCCTACGGAGCACCGCTGGTTCCGAGGTCAAAGCACAGTAAGAGGCCATGGAGGAAGAAGAGGAGGAGGGGTGGAGGAGAGAGGTGTGTCACAACCAGTAGTAGCATTTTGGAGGCGTGGCGGCGGAACAACCTCCAACACTACTGCACCTTGTCCTGCATCCTTCCCAGCTGCCAAAAGAGTGACCCAATGGGCCGTGAAAGAAAGGTAACGTCCCTGTCCATGCCTGCTGGACCATGAGTCAGCGGTAATATGCACCTTACCGCTGACCGCCCTGTCCAGCGAGGCCAAGACATTGCCTTCCACATGCCGGTAGAGAGCCGGAATCGCCTTCCGTGAGAAAAAGTGGCGTTTGGGAACCTGCCACTGAGGAACCGCACATTGCACAAACTCACGGAAGGGGGCCGAGTCTACCAACTGAAAAGGCAGCAGTTGAAGCGCTAGCAATTTAGCCAAACTAGCATTCAACCGCTGGGCATGTGGATGGCTAGGAGTGAACTTCTTTCGACAGTCCAGCAGCTGGGGCAGGGAAATTTGCCTGATAGAATCGGACGTCGGTGTACTGCTAGCAGAGTGCCCGCAAGTACTTGGCTGTGACACACCTAATTCTACACCTTCATTCCTCTCAGTGCAGGTTTCAGAGAGGACTGAAGGTATAGTGGGGTTGGAGATCCCAGCTGATGCGGTGCAAGGAGAGGTCCGCTTTGTTCTTTGGTGTGGGTCTTTAAGGTAGGCTTGCCAACGAGCTGCATGGCAGGTCAACATATGTCTGGTCAAGCATGTGGTGCCCAAGCGGGTGATGTTTTGGCCACGCGATATACGCTTGGAACATATGTTGCAAACAGCAGCTGTGCGATCTGATGCACTCGACTCAAAAAAGGCCCACACCAAAGAACTTTTTGAATAACGGGCAGAGGCAGCGCCCTGCACAGGCGGAGCTCTGCGGTGTGATTCCGTCGGTGTGCTGCCCTTACGCTGGCCCCCCGAGGGCATCCTGCCTCGTTGGAGATGTGCCTCCTCCTCATCCTCCTCCTCCTCTCTCCTATTAGGCACCCACGTGGAGTCAGTGACCTCATCATCCCCTCCCTCCTCATCACTGGAGCCAATCTGGCAGTATGCTGCAGCTGCTGGAACATGACTGCCAGATTGGTGTCCTTCTTGAGCATCCCCTCTCTCTGCTCTCACGCTACTGCCTTCCTCTAGCTGGGTATCATCATCAGACCCTTCGAAACGCTGGGCATCCTCCTGGAGCATGTACCCAACACTGTGCTCAAACAGTTCGGGGGAATCCTCAGGAGGACATGGTTGGTCTAGGGAAGGAGTGACTGATGATGACATTGATACCAGGGAAGAGGACGCTTTGGCAGCTGCTTTGCCAGTACCCTGAGCCTGGGTGAGAGAGGATGAGGAGGATGAGGAGGGCTTGGTCATCCACTCTACCAAGTCTTGGGCATGATGCGGCTCAACGCGTCCAGCTGCCGAAAAGAAGGACAAGCGTGTCCCATGGCCACGTGCTGATGGCGATGCACCGCGTCCACGACCAGCACTGTTGTCTCCAGACACAGAGCCTGCTTGCCCTCTTTTATTGGCTCCTGACTGTCTGCCTCTTTTTGTTTGCCTTCCAGACATTCTAATGGCCTGCAGGGAGATGGGAAAACCAGCAATAAGGCCTAGCTTCAGGAGTATATTTTGCAGGAATCACACTACGCCTGCTGTAAGTGCTGCAAATGCCTGTTGGTGTAACACACCAGGAAAACACAGCAATACGGGCTAACTTCAGGTGTATAATGTGCAGGAGGCACACTCCGCCCGCTGTAAGTGCTGCAAATGCCTGTTGGTGTAACACACCAGGAAAACACAGCAATACGGGCTAGCTTCAGGTGTATAATGTGCAGGAGGCACACTCCGCCCGCTGTAAGTGCTGCAAATGCCTGTTGGTGTAACACGCCAGGAAAACACAGCAATACGGGCTAACTTCAGGTGTATAATGTGCAGGAGGCACACTCCACCCGCTGTAAGTGCTGCAAATGCCTGTTGGTGTAACACACCAGGAAAACACAGCAATACGGGCTAACTTCAGGTGTATAATGTGCAGGAGGCACACTCCGCCCGCTGTAAGTGCTGCAAATGCCTGTTGGTGTAACACACCAGGAAAACACAGCAATACGGGCTAGCTTCAGGTGTATAATGTGCAGGAGGCACACTCCGCCCGCTGTAAGTGCTGCAAATGCCTGTTAGTGTAACACACCAGGACAGCAATAAGGGCTAGCTTCAGGTGTATACTGTGCAGGAGGCTTAGCAACAATGACACTGACACTGTCCCCTGCCTATCCTTCTCTCTCCCTGCACACAAGGTTTATCAAAGAATATGACACTGACACTCTCCCTGCCTATCCTTCTCTCTCCCTGCACACAAGGTTTAGTAAAGAATATTACATTGACACTGTCCCCTGCCTATCCTTCTCTCTCCCTGCACACAAGGTTTATCAAAGAATATGACACTGACACTGTCCCCTGCCTATCCTTCTCTCTCCCTGCACACAAGGTTTAGCAAAGAATATGACACTGACACTGTCCCCTGCCTATCCTTCTCTCTCCCTGCACACAAGGTTTAGCAAAGAATATGACACTGACACTCTCCCTGCCTATCCTTCTCTCTCCCTGCACACAAGGTTTAGCAAACAATATGACACTGACACTGTCCCCTGCCTATCCTTCTCTCTCCCTGCACACAAGGTTTAGCAAAGAATATGACACTGACACTCTCCCTGTCTATCCTTCTCTCTCCCTGCACACAAGAATAGCACAAAGAATATCAACACTGTCCCTGCCTATCCTTCTCTTTCCCTGCGCCGGAACACACTACACAAGGCCGCCGCGCTGGCGGCCTTTTATAGTGTGGGGCGTGTGCTAAACCCCCTGAGCTATAATTGGCCACAGGCAACCTGCCTGTGGCCAATTATGGCTCTCCTAGCTGCCGGCGCTGTGATTGGCCAAGCATGCGGGGTCACAGTGCATGCTTGGCCAATCACAGCGCCGGGATTGCACTGCGATGGCGCAGTGTATTGTGAGCCGTTCGCGTCACTCGAATTTGGCGCGAACAGCCCAAATCGTTCCATGTTCGTCGAACAGCCGATGTTCGAGTCGAACGTATGTTCGACTCGAACACCGAGCTCATCCCTAGTTGACAGTAACTTGCTTATAGCCCTGCAAATGGCAAGAATAAGATAATGAGAACTAAATGCTGTTGTTCACCAAGAACCTCAAACAAGATTTGTGCAACTTTTCCTGAACCAAGCCCAGACAGCTTCCCTCATCCCTGTTCATAACATGTGGAGTGATCATAGAAAAGAATCACCCCCCTTTAAAATAATTACATGTTGTGGCTTTGCAGCCTGAAATGAAGACAGACACAGTTTTTGTTTTATCCAGCTGTATTTACTTATAATATCCAAGTGAAAGATATAATAACCAACATATCAGAAAATAATAGGAAACATTCAAAAACAGAATCACAGAGTTGGAAAAAGCATCACCCCCCCCCCCCCCCCCCGTATGTCAGTATTTTGTTGAACCACCTTTTGCTTTAATTCCAGCCTTTAGTCTGCTGGGATGTGTCTCTACTAACTGTACATATCTAGATGTTTGTGGACTGCAGTCTTCAAGTCATTCCACAGATTTTCAATGGGGTTTAAGTCTGGGCTCTGACTAGGCCATGCAAGGACATTCATTTTTTTCTCCTCCAACCACTATGTGGTCATTGTTGCTGTGTGCAGGTCATTAACAGGTCATTGTCATGTTGGAAGGTAAACCTTCTTCCCATTGATAACTTTCTGGCAGAGGGCAGCAGATTTTCCTCAAGAATTGTATGGTATTTTGCCCCATCCATTTTTCCTTCTATCCTGACAAGTGCTCCAATCCCTGCTGCAGAGGAACACCCCCATAAAAGGATATTACCCCCTCCGTGCTTTACTGTAGGAATGGTGTTATTTGGATGGTGAGCTGTATTGGATTTCGACAAGACATATCCTTTGGTGTTGAGGATAAAATAATTCAATGTTCGTCTCATCTGACAATAACACCCTTTTCCATGTGGCCTCAGAATCTTCAAGGTGCATTTTGGCTAAGCTCCGTGGTGACTGCAAATGGCCTTTCTTGAGGAGTGGCTTTTTTCTTGCAACCCTCCCATACAAGCCACATTTGGAGAAATTATGATATTTTTGCCACATGCACACAGGGGCGGACCTAGAGACCCTTTACTTTACACCCCCCCCCTATACCTCTGGTCCCCTTTATATTACACAGCCCCCCCATACCTCTGGACCCCTTTACATTACACAGTCCCCCCACACCTCTGGACCCCTTAACATTTAAACAGCCCCCTCCCACACACCTCTGGACCCCTTTGCATTACACAGCCCCTACCCCCGCAGCTCTGCCACCTTCCTACCTTATTCGGGCATGCAGAGCGGGAGACCCAGGAGAGCGGAGCAGGGGGCAGAACGGGAGAGAGAAACCGCAGCGCTGAATAGACAGCAGGAGCTGACGGAGTTAACTTTCCAAGTTAACGAGCAGGTGATTGGTTACTAGGTGGTCCTTGGAAAGTTAACTCCCGCTGTCTATTCAACGCTGCTGTTTCTCTCTCCCATTTTGCCTCCTGCTCCCTGCTCTGCTCTCCTGTGTTAGTAAGTGGTGGAGGCAATGCGGCAGCTGGCCCTGGGTGGCACTCCTAAGCGGCGCCGGCCTGACACTCCCCAACGTATGGCACCCGAGGTGGACCACCCCCCCACCGTTGGTACGCCACTGCATTCACACAATGACCTCTCTTTGTCATAAATTCCTGCAACTGCTGCAGAGTTGCTGTAGGCCTCTTAGTAGTGACGTGGAGATATTATTATCTACCTCACTTACACGCTTAATAATACATAAGAATAAGTGATTAAAACCTTTTGTCTATGTAGCGGACCCCCCAAAATGGGGGTAGTTATGCCTAAATTTAGGGGGTAGCCTGAGCAAATAGTTGGGCTCAGGCTGTTGGAATTCTTTAAATTGGTTTCTGCTCTGAGGTGATGTTGTCTGGCAGTGCAGTTCCCTGTGGCCTCTGGGTGGCGCTGTCGCCCAGGTCTCCGGTTGAACCACAGGTGACATTGCAACACTATTGGGTGTCCTCTCTCGGCGGCCGTGCAGGGTGCGTGGTCTGTGCATGCCGGGAGAGGGTACTTAAGGAGCGGACGCCATTGGCGCGGGGCTCTTCGGCGCGTACCCCACCTTCAGTGGCCCTCATGGCCAGGGGTATGTGTGTGTGTATTCGGTCCCGGGCACCTTTAGCCCGAGGCTGCATCGTTCCAGGTAGGCCCAGCACCTTTACCTGAAGCATACGCCAAAAAGCGGAGTCCCAGGGTGCCCGTGGGAGGGTGACCCGCTCTGAAGGAGAGGGAACCAGGGGAGGACCTATCCAGGGGATTGGTGAAGGAAGTCACTGTCTCGGGAGAGGCCTGGTTACCTGTCAGAGGGAAGGATTCCATTATCCGCCAAAGCCTTGTAACGTGCCCTATTGGCATAAAAGTTCTCAAGTGTTACAAGTGCTGGGAAGTTCAGGACTAAGAGGTTCATATCCTGATCGTATCCTTAGGAAAATAACTTAAAGTGAATATTCGTGCTCCACACCGGCTGCTAGGACCGTGAGAGGGGACTATCCGGGTGAGCAAAACCCACTCAGGCCTGAGTGGCGACAAGGGTAATTAAGTGCTGCGTGCCTGAACCTGCCTCCCTGTTCAACTTTCTCTATTTCCAACTTTTCCTGTCAAGTTGCAAGCAAGTAAAATAAACTTTTTATTGGGTTTAATACTGTCTGGACAATGGCCTTCTTCAAAGAGAGAGAGAATAGACTTTTCCCTACACCAGTGCTGTATTTTGGCCTAGGCCGACAAGGCCCAGGCCTAGGGCGGCACTTTGCGGGGGGCGGCAAAAAAGCCGCCCCCCCTGCACAAAAACATCCCCCCCAACCCGTCCTCCCGAGTCCTGGCTCCCGCGGCCTTCTCCCGCTTACATACAGCCTCCCGTGAGCCCACAGCCACTGAGGTGCCTGACCAGTGGCGGAGTGATCTACAGCCTTGTGTGCTGCGCCGGGGTCTTGGGAGCCTGGATGTATCTTCTTCAGACATCAGGAAATCCCGCCCGCTGCTTCACTATGCAGCGTGACATCCAGGCAGCCCAGACTCAGGTAGGAGGACACCGCTGTAAGGGGAGAGTGGGGAGCCCGAGTGTATGGCAGCCAAGGAGTGAGTAGAAGGCTGTGCAGTCTCATTATGCTGTGTTTGGACTGGTGGCAGCCCGTTTTTGCTGGGACTTGCTTGTAGTGCCCCATTTTTGCTGGGACTTGTAGTGCCCCGTTTTTGCTAGGACTTGTAGTGCCCCGTTTTTGCTGGGACTTGTAGTGCACTGTGGGGGCAGAGATATGGCAGCCATGTTCTTCTGGGACTTGTAGTGCACTGTGGGGGCTGAAATATGGCAGCCTTCTATGCTGGGCCCTGGACTGAGGAATCCTCATTCTGCCACTGAGGGCACTACAAGTCCCAGCAGAGTGGGCTGCCATTCTTCCATCCCCTGTAGTCTAGGGCACTACAAGTCCCAGCATAAGAGGCTGCCTTATCTCAGCCCCCCAGAGGGCACTGCAAGTCCCAGCAAAACAGGAGAAAGAGCTGGGGGGTTGCACTGGGAGGGGAGAGAAGGAGGCACAGGTTTGAGATGAGGGGGGATTTTTTTTCTGAATGTGAGGATTTGCGCTGGAAGGGGGAGATGGGGAGGATTTGTGCTGGAAGGGGGAGAAGGGGGAGGATTTGTACTGGGAGGGGGAGATGGGGGAGGATTTGTACTGGGAGGGGGAGATGGGGGAGGATTTGTGATGGGAGGGGGGATTTATGCTGGGAGGGGGAGATGGAGAAGGATTTGTGCTAAAAGGGGGGATTTGTGCTGGGAAAGGGGAGGTTAAGGCAAGGGTTTGTGCTGAGAAGGGGGATTTTCACTGGAAGGGGTTATTTGAGGGTGAGGATTTGTGCTGAAAGGGGGTATTTTTGCTGCTAGGGGGAGATGGAGGGGGCGGTGGTCTGGAAGGGGTGTGGTTTACAGATGATAGGGCGGGTCTTAAATATGAAGGGGTGTGGTTTTGACAGGAAGGGTGGGTCGTATTTAAATTAGGGGGTGCATGAATTTAGTCAGGCCTAGGGCAGCACAAAACCTAAATACACCACTGCCCTACACTCTAGGGACGAGAACCAATGGAAAGAGGAAACTCGCTGCAGGACCCAAAACTATTAACACCGCTCACCCTCTACAAGATGGAGAATACTGGGCATGTGGCATGGTGTGTCCCATCTGCTGGCGGAGGTAAGCAGCGGAGTTAGGGATGTGTGTGCTACATCTATATAAAAATTAATACAAACGATAGCGGTGCGAAAAGAGAAAACAATTACATTTAATTATACAGAAAAGAAACTTGTATTAATCCGATATTATTAACTATAACATACATGATACCACCTTTAAACCAAAGATGATACCGATGATACAAATAGGAATATTGCTATAACATAAATGATACCACCTTTAAAACTAAGATGATACCAATGATTAGTGATGAGCCGAACACCCCCGGGTTCGGTTCGCACCAGAACCCGCAAACGGACCGAAAGTTCGCACGAACATTAGAACCCTATTAAATACAATGGATGCGAACGTTCGAATTCTAAAGTGCTAATTATAACGCTAATATGCATGTTATTGTCCTAAAAAGGGTTTGGGAACCCGGGTTCTGCACCAGGGAACATGTATCAATGCAAAAAGAAGTTTTAAAAACGGACGTTTTTCGGGAGCAGTCATTTTAATGATGCATAAAGTGAAAAAAAAAAAGTCAAATATTCCTTTAAATATCGTACCTGGGGGTGTCTAAAGTATGCATGCGAAGTGCCACGTGTTTCCCGTGTTTAGAACTGTCCCTGCACAAAATAACATTTCTAAAGGAAAAAAAAAGCCATTTAAAACTGCTTGCGGCTTTAATGTAATGTCTGGTCCCGGTAATATGGATGAAAATCTTTAAGAAAAATGGCATAGCTACCCCATCACCCCCCCCCCCCCTACCCCAGCCCATTACCAGCCCCTTTGAGTCTTGTTTGGATATTAAGGGGAACCCCGCACACAAAATAAAAAAGGCCCTATATACTCTGAACAGCAGTATACAGGCGGTGCATACAAGACAGGGACTGTAGGATTGTTCTTATGTAGAATCTGTTTGTAATTTTGAACAGGTACATTGTTTAAGTGTAGCTCCAGCCAAAAAATCTATTTTTAAGCTTTTTGGAAAACATAGGGAAGGGTTATCACCCCTGTAACATTTGTTTTGCTGTCTGTGCCCCTGTTCAGAACATTTCACCTCACTTTCCGTCCCAATGACAACTGTTTTTGAAATGTGGTGTTTTTATTGAAACAAGGATTGGTGATAAAGCATCAGTAGAGAGGAGACACCTTTCTCCCATATTAATTCTTACAGGAGAGAATTTTCCTTCCTAGGGGTAGATTTCCTCTCACTTCCTGTTGTCTTCTTCCGTTTGCAAGTAGGAGTCGTTTGTAAGTTGGATGTTTGAAAGTAGGGACCTGCCGTATATACTCTGCAGAAATTGGCCCCTTAGGTGTTGGTGTTGGCACAACACTGTAAGCACTCACAGTTACTCTTGGTGGGTGCTGGAACGCCCTGCTGTCAACTATTATATCAGGAATTGTAATAACATATAATTGTTGAACAGTGGTAGTAAAAATTGGGCCTTTGATGGTGGTGCTGGTGCCACAACACTGTAAGGCCTGACAGTTACTCTTGGTGGGCACAGCAATGGGCCCTGCTGTGAATTATTAGATCAATAATTATAATTGCATGCCCCTGTTGAACAGGGGCTGAAAAATTGGGCCTTTGGTGGTGGTGTTGACACAACACTGTAAGGCCTGACAGTTACTCTTGGTGGGCGCAGCAATGGGCCCTGCTGTGAATTATTAGATCAATAATTATAATTGCATGCCCCTGTTGAACAGGGGCTGAAAAATTGGGCCTTTGGTGGTGGTAGTGTTGACACAACACTGTAAGGCCTGACAGTTACTCTTGGTGGGCGCAGCAATGGGCCCTGCTGTGAATTATTAGATCAATAATTATAATTGCATGCCCCTGTTGAACAGGGGCTGAAAAATTGGGCCTTAGGCACTGGTGGCACGACACTGCAACCCCTCACAGATACTGTACTTGGAGCACAGCAATGAGCCCTGTTGCAAAGTATTGCATTAAAAATTGTAATTACACGCCCCTGTTAAACAGGGGCTGAAAAATTGGGCCTTAGGCACTGGTGGCACAACACTGCAACCCCTCACAGATACTGTACTTGGAGCACAGCAATGAGCCCTGTTGCAAAGTATTGCATCAAAAATTGTAATTACACGCCCCTGTTAAACAGGGGCTGAAAAATTGGGCCTTAGGCACTGGTGGCGGCACCCATAAACAAAAATGATCTTCCAAGCTATCATCATCAATCGGATCATTGAGGAGGAGGAGGATAGCCAGTCAACATAACAGCACAGGCACTCAGCATCAGCATCAGTCTTGAAGGGATGTGACATTTTAAAATCAATTAGTCTGTTATATCAGCATCAGGTGTGTGGTAGCTGGTGGTGATCCAAGACTGGTTCATCTTGATGAAAGTCAGTCGATCAACCGAGTCGGTGGACAGGCGCACCCTGTGATCCGTGACAAATCCTCCAGCAGCACTGAATGTGCGTTCTGAAAGAACGCTGGATGCAGGACAGGCCAGTAACTCAATTGCATACTGTGCAAGCTCTGGCCAGTGATCCATCCTCAAGACCCAGTAAGCCAGAGGATTTTCGGTGGGGAAGGTGTCCAAGTCTGACCTTGCCCCTAGGTATTCCTGCACCATGTATATCAGACGCTGGCGATGGTTGCTGGAACCGATCATACTTTGGGGCTGCGGACTAAAGAATTGTCTGAACGCATCGGTCAGACGGCCACCTTCCCCACCGCTCCTTCTTTGACTGACCGAAGCCTCAGCAACTCGTTGTCCAGGACCAGGAGTTTGTAACCTCCCAGTCTCTGGGAACGCGTTGCACAGACCTTTCTGCAAGGCCTCCCGGAGTTGTCTCATCCTCTGCTCCCTCTGCGACGGTAACATAAGGTCCGCAACCTTACCCTTGTACCGTGGATCAAGGAGAGTGGCCAGCCAGTAATGGTCCCTCTCCTTGATCCGAAGAATACGAGGATCCTTCCGCAGACTTTGCAGGATCAGGGAGGCCATGCAGCGTAGGTTAGCTGAGGCATTCAGTCCGGAGTCCTCTGGGTCACTAAGGACGACATGATCCGCAGCCACCTCCTCCCAGCCACGTACAAGTCCACTGGTTTCTTGGGACTGTAAATCATCCCTAAAAGACTGCTGCTGATGATGCTGAGTGCCAGGCTCCACCTCCATGCTGACACAATCCTCCTCCTCCTCCTCTTCCTGTGCGATGGGTGGGACAGAAGGAACACTGTCTGGGTAAAGGGGGCCTTGAGAGGCAAGGAAGTCCTCCTCTTCCTGCCTCTGTTCTGCCTCAAGTGCCCTGTCCATTATTCCACGCAGCGTGTGCTCCAACAGGTGGACAAGAGGTACAGTGTCATTGATGCATGCACTGTCACTGCTCACCATCCTCGTGGCCTCCTCAAATGGTGCCAGGACAGTGCATGCATCCCTGATCATGCCCCACTGGCGTGGTGAAAAAAAAACCAAGCTCCCCTGACCCTGTCCTGGTGCGGTAGTCGCACAGGTACTCATTGATGGCCCTCTGCTGCGTGTGCAGCCGCTGCAGCATGGCCAACGTTGAGTTCCACCTGGTGGGCATGTCACATATAAGGCGGTTCTTGGGCAGGTTCAACTCCTTTTGCAGCTCAGCCAGGCGAGCAGTGGCATTATAAGATCTGCGGAAATGCACACAGACTTTCCTGGCCTGCCTCAGGACATCCTGTAAGCCCAGGGACCTGCCCAAGAACCGCTGCACCACCAGGTTAAGGACGTGAGCCATACAGGGCACATGGGTCAGTTGTCCCTGTCGGAGGGCGGAGAGGAGGTTGGTGCCATTGTCGCAAACCACCATTCCTGGCTTAAGCTGGCGTGGCGTCAACCACCTCTCGGCCTGCCCCTGCAGAGCAGACAGGACCTCTGCCCCAGTGTGGCTCCTGTCCCCCAAACACACCAGCGCAAGCACGGCATGGCATCTTTTTGCCTGCGTACTTGCGTAGCCCCTTGAACGCCTACGGAGCACCGCTGGTTCCGAGGACAAAGCACAGGAAGAGGCCATGGAGGAAGAAGAAGAGGAGGGGGTGGAGGAGAGAGGTGTGTCACAACCAGTAGTAGCATTTTGGAGGCGTGGCGGTGGAACAACCTCCAACACTACTGCAACTTGTCCTGCATCCTTCCCAGCTGCCAAAAGAGTGACCCAATGGGCCGTGAAAGAAAGGTAACGTCCCTGTCCATGCCTGCTGGACCATGAGTCAGCGGTAATATGCACCTTACCTCTGACCGCCCTGTCCAGCGAGGCCAAGACATTGCCTTCCACATGCCGGTAGAGAGCCGGAATCGCCTTCCGTGAGAAAAAGTGGCGTTTGGGAACCTGCCACTGAGGAACCGCACATTGCACAAACTCACGGAAGGGGGCCGAGTCTACCAACTGAAAAGGCAGCAGTTGAAGCGCTAGCAATTTAGCCAAGCTAGCATTCAACCGCTGGGCATGTGGATGGCTGGGAGTGAACTTCTTTCGACGGTCCAGCAGCTGGGGCAGGGAAATTTGCCTGCTAGAATCGGACGTCGGTGTACTGCTAGCAGAGTGGCCGCAAGTACTTGGCTGTGACACACTTAATTCCACACCTTCATTCCTCTCAGTGCAGGTTTCAGAGAGGACTGAAGGTATAGTGGGGTTGGAGATCCCAGCTGATGCGGTGCAAGGAGAGGTCCGCTTTGTTCTTTGGTGTGGGTCTTTAAGGTAGGCTTGCCAACAAGCTGCATGGCAGGTCAACATATGTCTGATCAAGCATGTGGTGCCCAAGCGGGTGATGTTTTGGCCACGCGATATACGCTTGGAACATATGTTGCAAACAGCAGCTGTGCGATCTGATGCACTCGACTCAAAAAAGGCCCACACCAAAGAACTTTTTGAATAACGGGCAGAGGCAGCACCCTGCACAGGCGGAGCTCTGCGGTGTGATTCCGTCGGTGTGCTGCCCTTACGCTGGCCCCCCGAGGGCATCCTGCCTCGTTGGAGATGTGCCTCCTCCTCTCTCCTATTAGGCACCCACGTGGAGTCAGTGACCTCATCATCCCCTCCCTCCTCATCACTGGAGCCAATCTGGCAGTATGCTGCAGCTGCTGGAGCATGACTGCCAGATTGGTGTCCTTCTTGAGCATCCCCTCTCTCTGCTCTCACGCTACTGACTTCCTCTAGCTGGGTATCATCAT
The DNA here is from genome assembly GCA_029206835.1 of Rana muscosa. NCBI lineage: Eukaryota > Metazoa > Chordata > Amphibia > Anura > Ranidae > Rana > Rana muscosa. Next base: position 303,214,344 of record CM055122.1, on the reverse strand, counting down.
CAGATCCTTCGAAACGCTGGGCATCCTCCTGGAGCATGTACCCAACACTGTGCTCAAACAGTTCGGGGGACTCCTCAGGAGGAGGACATGGTGGGTCTAGGGAAGGAGTGACTGATGATGACATTGATACCAGGGAAGAGGACGCTTTGGCAGCTGCTTTGCCAGTACCCTGAGCCTGGGTGAGAGAGGATGAGGTGGGCTTGGTCATCCACTCTACCAAGTCTTCGGCATGATGTGGCTCAACATGTCCAGCTGCCGAAAAGAAGGACAAGCGTGTCCCATGGCCATGTGCTGATGACAATGCACCGCGTCCACGACCAGCACTGTTGCCCCCAGACACAGAGCCTGCTTGCCCTCTTTTATTGCCTCCTGACTGTCTGCCTCTCCTTGTTTGCCTTCCAGACATTTTAATGGATGGCCTGCAGGGAGATGGGAAAAACAGCAATAAGGGCTACCTTCAGGTGTATACTGTGCAGGAGGCTTAGCAACAATGACACTGACACTGTCCCCTGCCTATCCTTCTCTGTCCCTAAACACAAGGATTTGCAATATGCTTCAGCAAGATTGGTTTAGCACAGAATAGCACACTGACACTTTCCCTGAGTGTCCTTCTCTGTCCCTAAACTCAAGGATTTGAAATATGGTTCAGCAAGATTGGTTTAGCACAGAATAGCACACTGACACTTTCCCCGAGTGTCCTTCTCTGTCCCTAAACTCAAGGATTTGCAATATGCTTCAGCAAGATTGGTTTAGCACAGAATAGCACACTGACACTTTCCCTGAGTGTCCTTCTCTGTCCCTAAACTCAAGGATTTGAAATATGGTTCAGCAAGATTGGTTTAGCACAGAATAGCACACTGACACTTTCCCTGAGTGTCCTTCTCTGTCCCTAAACTCAAGGATTTGAAATATGGTTCAGCAAGATTGGTTTAGCACAGAATAGCACACTGACACTTTCCCTGAGTGTCCTTCTCTGTCCCTAAACTCAAGGATTTGCAATATGCTTCAGCAAGATTGGTTTAGCACAGAATAGCACACTGACACTTTCCCTGAGTGTCCTTCTCTGTCCCTAAACTCAAGGATTTGAAATATGGTTCAGCAAGATTGGTTTAGCACAGAATAGCACACTGACACTTTCCCCGAGTGTCCTTCTCTGTCCCTAAACTCAAGGATTTGCAATATGCTTCAGCAAGATTGGTTTAGCACAGAATAGCACACTGACACTTTCCCTGAGTGTCCTTCTCTGTCCCTAAACTCAAGGATTTGAAATATGGTTCAGCAAGATTGGTTTAGCACAGAATAGCACACTGACACTTTCCCCGAGTGTCCTTCTCTGTCCCTAAACTCAAGGATTTGAAATATGGTTCAGCAAGATTGGTTTAGCACAGAATAGCACACTGACACTTTCCCCGAGTGTCCTTCTCTGTCCCTAAACTCAAGGATTTGAAATATGGTTCAGCAAGATTGGTTTAGCACAGAATAGCACACTGACACTTTCCCCGAGTGTCCTTCTCTGTCCCTAAACTCAAGGATTTGAAATATGGTTCAGCAAGATTGGTTTAGCACAGAATAGCACACTGACACTTTCCCTGAGTGTCCTTCTCTGTCCCTAAACTCAAGGATTTGCAATATGCTTCAGCAAGATTGGTTTAGCACAGAATAGCACACTGACACTTTCCCTGAGTGTCCTTCTCTGTCCCTAAACTCAAGGATTTGAAATATGGTTCAGCAAGATTGGTTTAGCACAGAATAGCACACTGACACTTTCCCCGAGTGTCCTTCTCTGTCCCTAAACTCAAGGATTTGAAATATGGTTCAGCAAGATTGGTTTAGCACAGAATAGCACACTGACACTTTCCCTGAGTGTCCTTCTCTGTCCCTAAACTCAAGGATTTGAAATATGGTTCAGCAAGATTGGTTTAGCACAGAATAGCACACTGACACTTTCCCTGAGTGTCCTTCTCTGTCCCTAAACTCAAGGATTTGAAATATGGTTCAGCAAGATTGGTTTAGCACAGAATAGCACACTGACACTTTCCCCGAGTGTTCTTCTCTGTCACTAAACTCAAGGATTTGAAATATGGTTCAGCAAGATTGGTTTAGCACAGAATAGCACACTGACACTTTCCCCGAGTGTCCTTCTCTGTCCCTAAACTCAAGAATTTGAAATATGGTTCAGCAAGATTGGTTTAGCACAGAATAGCACACTGACACTTTCCCCGAGTGTGCTTCTCTGTCCCTAAACTCAAGGATTTGAAATATGGTTCAGCAAGATTGGTTTAGCACAGAATAGCACACTGACACTTTCCCTGAGTGTCCTTCTCTGTCCCTAAGCTCAAGGATTTGAAATATGGTTCAGCAAGATTGGTTTAGCACAGAATAGCACACTGACACTTTCCCCGAGTGTCCTTCTCTGTCCCTAAACTCAAGGATTTGAAATATGGTTCAGCAAGATTGGTTTAGCACAGAATAGCACACTGACACTTTCCCCGAGTGTCCTTCTCTGTCCCTAAACTCAAGGATTTGAAATATGGTTCAGCAAGATTGGTTTAGCACAGAATAGCACACTGACACTTTCCCTCACTGTCCTTCTCTGTCCCTACAAACAAGGTTTAGCACAGAATAACACACTGACACTCTCCCTACCTATCCTTCTCTGTCCCTAAACACAAGGAATCCAGGATTAGTAAAGAAAAAAATGACACTGTCCCTGCCTATGCTTCTCTTTCCCTGCTCCGGAACACACTACACAAGGCCGCCGCGCTGACGGCCTTTTATAGTGTGGGGCGTGTACTAAACCCCCTCAGCAATAATTGGCCACAGGCATCCTGCCTGTGGCCAATCATTGCTCTCCTCGCTGCCGGCGCTGTAATTGGCCAAGCATGCGGGGTCACAGTGCATGCTTGGCCAATCACAGCGCCTGGATGACACTGCGATGGCGTAGTGCATTGTGGGCCGTTCGCGTCACTCGAATTTGGCGCGAACGGCCTAAATCGTTCGATATTCGACTAACGATCGAACAGCCGATGTTCGAGTCGAACCTATGTTCGACTCGAACCCCGAGCTCATCCCTACCAATGATACACAATAATATCAATAAGAATAGGGACTCAGCAGTATATCAGGACAAGTTGTAGGAAAATAAGAGTTACGGGAAAGCAAAAGAGGAGTAAGATTAATCTTAGGCCAAATCTTAAGATAGAATGGAAGTAGGGGGCAGTACAGAGAAAGAGAGAGAGGGAGAGAGGAATACATTGCACAGAGATACTACGTCATCATGTGTCGTTCAGATCAGGTCATCATTCCAATAGACTCAGGATTGTCTGTCTGACTGATTTATACCCCCCTGCCCCTACTCCCCCCCCCCCCCCCCCAGGTTTCAAAATCCCTGTGGCCTCATTGGTTTAGAGTTTCCTCAAATCCTGATTGGCTGTATATGAAGCCTAAGTATTCATTGGTTTAGAGTTGCCTCAAACCCTGATTGGCTGTATCTGAAGTCTAGTGGGCCATCATGCTCCTCACGTAAGCATTAGATTCTCCTCGGTGCCTCTCTCTTTATGATGTGTTAAGCAATCCCCTTTGATCCTTCGCTCACCCAATTCCCACATTAGAATCTCCAGGACCCCTGGCTAAATGGCGACGCAAAGTCTACTCATGTTCTTTATGAAACAAAAGGATAATTTCACGAATTCAATTAACATCTGAAACCATTCCCTGGTTCCCAGAAGACAGGATAAGATAAGGAAGTCTATTTCAAAGCGGGGCCCTTGGTTCATCATATCACAAACATATAAACATTCCAGTAAAAAACATAAGTTCCATCGTATAAATATGAAATGTTCAAAATATCCACCACAGTCCCCCCTAAAGTTCATTCTTGAACTTATGTCCTCCTTCAATGATTTTGTACCCATCCACAACAGCCCAGAAGCCCCGACCCTTCCCACACCACCACTGCCACTTCCTTTCTTGAACACGTCGGAACCCATCAAGGTAGACTTGAGACAGCAAAGAAATCCTGGTGCCTTTGAGACTTCACATCCGAACCATGAGTGTCTGTACTGCAATGTTTCATCGCCCCTCTGCTTTGGAAGAGCGGAATTCCAACATTGATGGCGGGATCCTGGCATATCTAGTCCTGTAACTTGGGAATATGGTGTAATGATTGGATCGGACCGCGAGACAGCACTTTTCGGCATAGTGACGGAAAGTTCAGGAGAGTCTTATTCGTGGCACCTGTCTTAAGAGATGACTTGGTTGTCGTTGCGTCTTCAGGTGGTGGTTGGGCGGGCCTCCGGACAGTCGTGCATGAATACAAAAAGAGAAAGGAGAACGTCAGTGTACAGTTATTGGAGGAATGCCAGACAGGAGCAATGGTGTGGCCATTAAGACTATAAAGCAGTAGGTAGACTAGGGAAGGTTACATAGTTACATAGTTAGTCAGGTTGAAAAAAGACACAAGTCCATCCAGTTCAACCATAAAAAATAAAAAAAATATCGTACAATCCCATATACCCAATTCTATACCCACAGTTGATCCAGACGAAGGCAAAAAACCCCAGCAGAGCATGATCCAATTTGCTACAGCAGGGGAAAAAATTCCTTCCTGATCCCCCGAGAGGCAATCGGATTTACCCTGGATCAACTTTACCTATAAATGTTAGCACTCAGTTATATTATGTACATTTAGGAAAGTATATCCAGACCTTTCTTAAAGCAATCTACTGAGCTGGCCAGAACCACCTCTGGTGGGAGTCTGTTCCACATTTTCACAGCTCTAATTGTGAGGAAACCTTTCCGTATTTGGAGATGAAATCTTTTTTCCTCTAGATGTAAAGAGTGCCCCCTTGTCCTTTGTGTTGACCATAAAGTGAATAACTCAACACCAAGTTCACTATATGGACCCTGTTATATATTTGTACATGTTGATCATATCCCCTTATTCTCCTCTTCTCAAGAGTGAATAAATTCAGTTCCTCTAATCTTTCCTCATAGCTGAGCTCCTCCATGCCTCTTATCAGTTTGGTTGCCCTTCTCTGCACTTTCTCCAGTTCCCCGATATCCTTTTTGAAAACTGGAGCCCAAAACTGAACTGCATATTCCAGATGAGGTCTTACTAATGATTTGAACAGGGGCAAAATTATATCTCTCTCTCTGGAGTCCATACCTCTCTTAATACAAGAAAGGACTTTGCTCGCTTTGGAAACCGCAGTCAGCAAGCCCATTGATGCCACCAAATATACAGACCGAGTCTGCACTTCTGTATATGGGATCATACAGCACAACACCTTTCACAATCCAAACTAGTACAGCCCATCCAGGCATTCGACCACCACTTTGGATTAGTGTAAGCGACGTGTTTTGGCAAAGTCTTACTGAGCGGTGATGTTAACTCATCAGGCCACTGCCCTTCATACAGAGACTGTACAATCAGCTTGATACTGGTTGATAACTCTGCCTGCCCTTGCATGCACACCAGAGCCAATAACATATTTCTGTCCTATGCCATCTCACACTCTCTACCAACCTCTTACTATGGTTGACAAAATCTTGAGCCACTTTGCACTGGGTATTTATGTGACTTTGTTGAATGTTATCAAGGATGCCACCAATCACTGAGCAACAAAGCCGTGCTTATTGTCTGAAGCTATGGCTGCGAGTTTGTTTCTCAGGAGACGCTGTCCCCTCCCTTAATAACACCCATCCCAGCTCCTATTTCCCCAATATAGTGCTGAATACATCCCTCCTCTTTCGGGTTACTCCTCAGAAATAAGCGCCCTGCATGAACCTCATTCTGTGTCCGCACATCTCTGGGAGCAAGCCACTGGTCACTTGATTCAGTGTATACTCAGCACATACAGGGTAACAGGTTTTTATCAACCACTGTGAGATGCTGAAGCGCCATGTGGTGCCTGGTAGCCAGCGTTTATTCCCTTTATTTAACCAGGCATGTTTCTGTATGTAGTCACTGGCATTACCCGTACAGGGATTCAACCTCTCAGGTGAGACATCAACTAGGTGCATCTCTCACATGTCCATTAACCGAGAGCTTCTCTATAGGACTGCTCAGCTTGAGACACCGCCTCTACGAGGAAGTTTCCACCCCATTGATGTGTCACCTGGTACCCTCTAGTCTGGCCAACACACACCTTATTATGCATAGGTGCCAGTCTCCTAGGTACCTGCACCATATTCAGTTATGTCATACATGTCACACATTAAAAAACATTTCATTCTTTCAATTCCTGTCCGGACTCAAAACCCTCAGAACAAGATGGACTCCAGGGTGTAACCCAGTAGAGTCTGATAGGATAGTACCCAAATTGACCGTGATATATGAACAATGTTCCGTCCCTGCCATTAGGGATGAGAATAGTACAAGTTGGATTTCCTAACCCTTCCCTGATATGTAGCCCAGGGCCTCCCAATGTGTTCCTGATTATCTCCAGCTCCATAGTGTTTACGGTACCCAGTGACCCGCCTCCCGCTCCAAAGACAGTCTCCATTAAGCCTCTCTTTTTTCTAAGTATGAAAAATAGTCTGGATACCCGGATTGAAAACCACCTGCCACCAGGTACACCCGATCCCTCATAGAGGCTGCACACCTTCTCCCTCCTCTATCAATTCGGTAATCAGACCATTTTATCCTTCACCCCTACAAAACAAACTGCCTACACTATTCAGACAGGACTCACATGAATGACAGGGGCATAGTGTAACACTGGGGGCACTGGTCTTCTTTGCCTACAAGACACAGACAAGTAGTTCAGGTAAACATGGAGTCTAGGACAGGAAGGACACCTATGGGTATTAACTGAGGAGAATACGGCATGCCCACACATATATCGGAAATGAGGGCCCTTGGCACAGCCAATAGCTGGTAACACCCCATACAATCTTCCTGCACAACTTTTCTCCAGACTCAACCAAAACTATACAATACAAGGCCGGACCTATACACTTTCAACTTGTATGCAATCAGGCTGGCCCTCGTACCACACATCTGCAGGTAAATCTAAAGGAAATTGGACAACAAAAATTGCATAATGTGTATCCAGCTTGAGGAGCTGCTGCCACCAGACACAACTGACCAACAGACCAAGAAAAATCCCTTGCAGCACTGAGGCGCTAAAACCGGAAACTTTAGGAGAGAATAGGATTGCATGGTGACACGGAAGGAAACAGGTGTGAACTACATTTGGGGACACACAGATAGCTAGGGACATTAGCATACCTTAGCCTAAGGCAATGAGCCAACCTTGTACAGCCAGGCATGGTTGGGCGTGTAACTAATTACAATAACAGTGGGGGGGGAGGTTTAAGCAGTCTTACACACAAGTCTACTCAAAGTAACATCAGACCATTACCCTTTGGATCCATAGAACTACACGTATCAGCATGGCTGGTATTTGGGAATCTATGATATGTAACGGATCTATGGCAGATCCAATTCAAACTCTGGAGAATACCCAAAACACTCTTACCACCAAGTGCAGTAGCCCTGATAGAAATTTATAACATTTCTTAGCCTAATATATGTGTTAAAGTGACAATTATCCCCTGCAGTCTTACTCAACTTTTCATTTTAAAAAAACTAAGTGAGAACGGGATATGCGGACTTCAGTTAGTTGGTTCTGCTAATCAGTGGATGAGAACATACAACACACTAGACATGTGCACACTGAAATATTTTGTTTCGGAATTTCGATTTTCGTCCGAAAAATAAATTTATTTAGTTACTCCCGAAATTCGTTTTTATTTATTTTGTTTTGTTAAAAAATGCATTCGTCCGAAAATCCGAATTAATTAAGGTCGAATCTGTCATTGAAGGCTTATAGTGTCTATCGAATGTTCTAAGAAGATATGTTCCGCCTACAAGCTATAGAAGAATTCTAATGTTGTATGACACTAGTAATAATTATATTTATAAATCATTATTACTAGTCAACCAACATTAGAATTCTTCTATAGCCTATGGGCCGAGCATTTGACCGGAAATGTACGATTGTGGCGTCGTACAGTTTAGCTGCTTGTCGAATCTTCTTAGAACTTTCGACAGACACCATAAGCCTTCAATGACAGATTCGACGTTTGTATGTTTTTCGCTGCTTCGTCGCATCTTCGTCGTTCATGTCGAATGGTCTACACCAACACTGTCTCTATAATGTCGAATCTTTCCTCTCTATGTAGAATAATCTTGGACTAATAGAGTTAAGGTTAGGCACATTCGACCACAGGTTCAATAGACACAGATTGCTATTGTCAGCGTCATGTCCAATCTCCTATCTATATCGAACTGTTGTATGTCGGATCTTTCGGATTTCAGATTCTGCGCGTTCGTTTTCGTTTGTTAAAACGATAACGAAAATACCCCAAATTCGGACGAAAATGCATTTGGACGAAAACGAATGCACATGTCTACAACAAACTAGGTGGTCCAAAACATAGCCAAATGGACTGACAAATAGACGTTCCAACTCGATAATGGTGAGGAAAACCTAAAACATTCACATATGAAACCCGACAAACCAGGAGAAAGAAGAAACAATTTTTGTATAAAGTTGTCTATGGAGGCTATGATTTCCTCTTGTTCTGAAAGCCATGAACCCCAATTATCGAATCTGGAGGATAAAACACCAATAAAATTTAGTAATAAACATTCAATTTTTCGCCTGGAAACAAAAACAATGGTTATATAACTGTAACAAGACATTAGCATATGACACACAAATATACATTACATTACATAAACCGTGCACTTGTTTAAAATACCAAAAATTGTTGAGCTCAACTTATTATTAATATGTATTTCTTAATACATATTAATGTCACGTGGCTTTTTGTTTTATGGTATACCAATAATTCTCAAAAAAAAACATATTCACCATGGTGAGAAAAAAACGTAGCCACTCGAAATAAACCTTTTACCGGTACAATTTATCAACCAATCATAATACTTCACCACAACCCTCTTTCAGAACTGTCCCTGGAACACAAACATATAAGTATGTGCACCTTTCAATTCACTAGTACAGATAATTATCTCGGCTCAGGTCATTTGCATGTCAATACAGTACGTTTTACATTCTCATCGATCTGGTCGGAAAGAAGGGGGGGGTCATTTGGGCTGTCAGCAGCTGAGAACACAACATCACACAACACGACATATATTGCATACTACACACACACACACATTCACACACTTAGCTAGGTCAAATATGAACTCTAGACATCACCCAGATCAGCATGTTTTCTATCATAACCTGTACTTCTTCTTAAACCCATAACATTGGTTTTGTAAGGTTGAAATTCTTTCGGAGATCTATCCTTTGTCGGGGTTTTAGATGGGGTGTCAAATTTGGCACCCAGTTGTGAAAAATATTCACCTCATCAGTTCTGTTCATGGATTCTACCATCCCTGGACTCCAAGCATCTCTTTCATTTGTTCGTATCATCTTCCCGTGGTGAGTGTACCACAGGCTTCCCAAGCGTTTGGCTTGAAAGTACCTCTTTTAAAATACCGTTTCCCAGTCTAGCGATCCCAATATTGCATATTTCCCAACCCAAGGTCCATATTTATCTATCATTTCTTCCTTCGGGGTCAAGTGGTAGTGTTCTCCACAGTAAGGCCCCATGCACACGAGACGCTGTTATTTGCTGTTGAACGCGCGTTCAGAGGCAGTTGGACGCTTTTTTCAACTGCTCCTGAACCCATTCAATGTTATCCTATGTGTCCATGCACACACTCTCGTTTTTTGGCGTTTACAAGCAGTTGCGTTTAACCTCGTTTTTCCAGAAGCAAAAAAATGGGTTCAGACGCAAAAGTTTTCACGTTTCAGACGCTAAACGCTGCTAAACGCGGCTAAACGCGGTACCGGCGTTTTGCCGCGTTTGCGTTTATAAGCGTTTTTAAAGGTGACCTATTTTTTAACATTAGAAATCTCAAAAATGATGGCAAATGATGAAAAACTATTAAAAAATATAAAAGAAAACTGTAATTGCTTGCATCGCATTGTGGACAATCCACAACTTGTGTCAGGTAAAGTGGCAAGTGGACAATCAACAACTTGTGTCAGGTGATGTGGCCAGGTGACGTGGCCAGGTGACGTGGCAAGTGGACAATCCACAGCTTGTGGCAGGTGACGTGGCAGGTGACGTGGCCAGGTAACGTGGCCAGGTGACGTGGCCAGGTGACGTGGCAAGTGGACAATCCACAACTTGTGGCAGGTGACGTGGCCAGGTAACGTGGCAAGTGGACAATCCACAACTTGTGGCAGGTGACGTGGCACGTGATGTGGCAAGGTGACGTGGCAAGTGGACAATCCACAACTTGTGGCAGGTGACGTGGCCAGGTGACGTGGCCAGGTGATGTGGCCAGGTGACGTGGCAGGTGACGTGGCAAGTGGACAATCCACAACTTGTGGCAGATGATGTGGCAAGTGATACGCTAAATACAAGTACACTGCTGCTCTCTCAGCTGCTGCTACTCACTCTGGTCTCACAAACTGGCTGAAATGGTTAAAATGTACTGTTTTTTGAGCTTAGGGAGGGTCTATGATGAAACGCTTATAAACGCAAACGCGGTTAAACGCCGCTAAACGCGGCCGCAAACGCGGAAAAACGCGCGTTTATAAACGCCGGTTTCAGCGTTTAAAAACGTGTGTTCAGCAGAGTTTGCACCTGCGTCTCGTGTGCATGGGGCCTTAGACACCCTCTTTGAAGCGATTTTATTACCCATCCTTTACGGACAAAGGACCTTGAACTGATTCCACAACCTAACATAGGTTGCTTTTTCCCAGAGTTAGCTACTCTCTGGCCAATGATTGGGTTGACACTGACAGGATTCCGCCCTTGTCACCCTTGCTGCCTTTTTTTCACTACCTGCCAGAACAATCTCTGTCCTGACTATAGTCCTTCAAAAAATTAGCCCAGAGATTTTCCAAACTAAATAGTTTAATCCCCCCGTGGACTTTTCTGAAGTATTCTAAAAAAAATGCTTAACGAAGGGCTATTACTTCAGTTATAATCAGGACCCTCTAGGAGGGCTGGTAGTACAGGGGGCAGTTAACCGATGCACACCTAATTGCAATATGATTTTTAGCAGTTACAATATAGCCAGTGTTTACAGATCTAATTACAAAGCTTACAATCCCCAGTTAGTAATTGCAAAGAAGAAAGATTCATACCCAAGATCATTCAGTGTGATTTAGTCTCCGTTTCCACTGATGCAATTCGCCATGCGACTTTGGACACAAAGTCGCATTACAAATCGCAGCCCATTGATTTCAATAGCACCCATTCCAATCTATGTGACTCAAAGCTGCAGCGACTCTGAAAGGGTACCTGCACCATTCTGATGTGACTCTGGATCAAAGTCGCATCCAAAGCCACACCACAGTCGCACTATAGCTGCATCTCACAGTCACACTCTGAATCATGTGTCATTGGAGTTGCGCCAGTGGACGCATAGGTGTGTTTCAATCACAAAGATTGGCCTAATCTCATTCAAAGGGTCAACTGAAAATGCTTTATGGCAGAGAGGCACATATCCTTTTCCACTGCCTCCAAGATTCCAAACGGAGCCCTTATCATTCGCACTTACAATTTCCTTTTTTATACATACATTTTTCAAAATCAGTCTCAATCAAAATATTTTAGTACAGATAAAAGGTTATATATATATATATATATATTGTGACAGCAGGAAGGTAAAGTCACCTGGTTGCATCCAGGGGGGTAGATATATTTCGCCCAGATTCAGGCTTTACGCCGACTTATACCTCTAGGGAGAGTGTGGGGCGTCGTGCAGACAGGGAGTTGATGAGACCAGCTGAAGCTTGTCAGCTCATTTAGGCCTCTATAAGAACTCCCAGATTCTTTAGGTGTTTGCTCATGCCTGGAACCAGACCTGTGTGGACTGTCTAGGGAGAGTGAACCCCTGTGCGGTGAGACAAACCTGTGTGGCTATTTGCTTGGACATTTAAAACCAGGGACTTAGGGACTAGGACAGCACTAGGCTGATCCCAGTTGTTAGTTAGGAAACCTGTATGTTTAGTCAGAGGTCAAGTTGACCAGGATTTATTTTATTTATGTTTCTTTTGCTTTGCTGTGTTTTGTCACTGTAAATAGAAAATAAACCGCACCTTTTTGATTTTGAAAACCACAACCTCCGTTTGCTGGGCCTGTTTTTGTGTGGGGAGCCCATCCCGGGGGTCACACACACCCGCGGCCGAGCTAACCCCCTCACAGTTGGTGGAGAATGCGGGCAGTTTTTTTTAAGCCAGCATGGAGGAGATACTGAAACAGCTGGCTCTAGCAAATGCCAATCAACAGCAGACAAATGCAGGTTTGCAAAGAAGCCTTGCAGCCCAGCAGCAAGCTCATCAACAGAGCCTTGCAGCCCAGCAGCAAGCTCACCAACAGAGTCTGGAAGCTCAGCAACAAGCCCAGCAGCAATCTGAGGCCCGCTTCATAGACCTGTTACAGAAGCAAGAGCAGAGACTACAACAAATGGAAGCAGTAATGCAGCAACGTCCGCAGACCAGTGAGGAAAGCCGTCCCACTAATAGCGCGTCCTTTGGGGTGAGTCGTTTATTGACAAAAATGACTGGAGAGGATGATCCAGAGGTATTTTTGACCACATTTGAAAGGACCGCTGAAAGAGAAAAGTGGCCTGAGGAGCAGTGGGCTGGACTGGTGGCTCCTCTGTTAACTGGTGAATCGCAGAAAGCTTACTATGACCTAGAGCCTAACCAAGCAAAAGACTATGTGATGCTAAAAGCTGAAATTTTGGCAAGGCTGGGTGTCACCCAGGCTGTCCGGGCTCAGCGTGTGCATAACTGGACTTTCCAGCTTGGAAAACCCCCCAGGTCTCAAATGTATGATCTCATTCACCTGAGCAGAAAGTGGCTACAGCCAGAGACTTTGTCCGCACCAAAGATTGTGGAACGTGTTGTAATGGATCGGTTTTTGAGAGCTCTTCCTACTGCCATCCAAAAGTGGGTAAGCCATGGAGACCCAGAGACGGCCGATGGTCTTGTGGATCGTGTGGAGAAATACTTGGCTACAGAGAACCTGACGGCCTCTTCCAGAGACACTCGGACTTTCCACCCTAAGACCAGACCATCCCCAGGGGCGGATAAGAGGATTCCAAGGGGTGAGGGTGGAGAGAGTGAGAGGGTGGGAGCTCTACCCCAAGTTTGGCGAGAACAGCCTGGGAAATCAGCGGCTCAAGAGGCGGCAAGAAGGATCGTTTGCTACCGCTGCCGGCAAGCGGGACATATTGCAGCCAATTGCCCGGTTGTGGAGGAACCCATGCAGTGTGACTTTCTGACGGGCAGACGTCAGTCGCTGTGTGCGACAGTCGCATGCACTGCCATTCGAGGAACTGAGAAACATTTATGCAAAATGTGTGTTAATGGTAGAAATGTTGTGGTATTGCTGGATTCAGGTAGCCTTGTGACCCTGATAAAGGCTGAGTTAGTTAAAACAGAGGTCTTTGGGAATAGCAAGGTAGCTGTTATTTGTGTGCATGGGGACACCCGAGAGTATCCAGTGACTACAGTGTGTTTCGAGACCCCCAAAGGTACCCTCTCTCATCCAGTGGGCTTAGTATCTCAGTTACCGCATGACGCCATTGTGGGAAGGGATTTTCCGAAGTTCTGGGAACTGTGGGATGATCCTGAGCCCCCCACTGGTGCCCCTATGTACCAGGAATGTGATAGCCAGAACTCCCCTGAGAGTGGTGAGGACTCTCCGGAATTTCCCTCAACAGTATTGGCAGGGGAGACTCAAGAAACTGGAGAGGAGCCCACCTCCTCAGACGAAAACCTACCGTCTGTGGAGTTTTCTGATCTTGAGGTTCACAGGGAAAACTTTGCCACAGAACAGTTGAAAGACCCCGCCCTAATAAAGGCACGGGAAAACGTAGTGAAAATAGATGGCGAGTTAGTGAACCCAGATAATACCTGCACTTACCCATACTTCAGCGTAGAGAAGGACCTACTGTATCGGGTGGCAAAAAGGGCAGAAGAAACCGTTGAGCAGCTTGTGGTGCCCAAACCTTACAGGAAGTTGGTGTTGGAGTTGGCCCATGGGCACATTCTTGGAGGTCATCTGGGGACAGAGAAAACCCGAGAGAGGGTATTACAGAGATTCTATTGGCCGGGGGTGATGAAGGACATAGAAAATTATTGTTCCTCCTGCCCTGTGTGTCAGAGGTCGGCCCCGATGCCACATTTCCGTAGCCCGCTGGTCCCTCTACCCATCATTGAGGTCCCGTTTGAGAGGATCGCCATGGATTTGGTAGGGCCTATAATCAAGTCCGCTAGGGGGCACCAGTACATATTAGTTATAATGGACTATGCCACCCGTTATCCAGAAGCGATCCCTCTCCGAAATACCTCGGCCAAAACCATAGCCAAAGAGCTATCTCTTGTGTTTAGCCGGGTGGGTATTTGTAAAGAACTGCTTACGGACCAAGGTACACCCTTTATGTCCCGGGTTATGAAGGAGCTGTGTAAATTGTTCAAAGTGACGCAATTACGTACATCTGTGTATCACCCCCAAACCGATGGGCTGGTTGAAAGATTCAACAAAACCCTAAAACAAATGTTGAAGAAAGTGGTGGATAGAGATGGAAAGGATTGGGACTGTCTACTTCCTTATCTGATGTTTGCTATTAGGGAGGTGCCCCAATCCTCTACGGGATTCTCCCCCTTTGAGTTACTGTATGGGAGACACCCAAGAGGGCTGTTGGATATAGCCAAGGAAACTTGGGAAAGTGAGAGTTCTCCCCACAGGAGTGTGATTGAGCATGTCGCCCTGATGCAAGACCGAATTGCACAGGTAATGCCCATCGTGAAGGAACATTTGGCCCAAGCGCAGTTAGCACAGCAGAGAGTGTACAACCGTGGAGCCAAGACCCGTACCTTTTCCCCGGGGGATAGGATACTGGTACTTGTCCCTACGGTTGAAAGTAAATTCCTTGCCAAATGGCAAGGCCCCTATGAGATAATGGAAAAAGTGAGCGAAGTGAATTACAAGGTCAGACAACCAGGAAGGCGAAAGCCCGAACAGATCTATCACGTTAATCTGTTGAAAGCCTGGAGGGATAGAGAGTCCCTAGTCGCAGACACTTGGTCACCAGCTCAAACTGGTTGCGTGATTCCTGAGGTTGGAATAGCAGCCACCTTGTCACAACCCCAACAACAGGAGGTTAAGGAGTTTGTGCTTCGCAACAAGGAGGTATTCTCTGAGCTGCCGGGACAAACATCTGGGGTAGAGCATGACATCATTACCCCGCCCGGTGAAAGGGTGAAGTTAAAACCCTATCGGATCCCAGAGGCCCGACGGGAGGCAATACGGGAGGAAGTACAGAAAATGCTGAACTTAGGGGTGATAGAGGAGTCCCAAAGTGATTGGTCTAGTCCCATTGTGTTGGTGCCTAAACCGGATGGGAGCTGGCGATTTTGTAACGATTTTCGTCAGTTGAACAAAGTTACAAAATTTGACACCTACCCCATGCCACGTATAGATGAGTTGATCGACCGGCTGGGAACAGCCCGATACATGACGACTCTTGACCTCACAAAAGGGTATTGGCAAATCCCCCTGGCCAAGTCGGCCAAAGAGAAAACCGCATTTGTAACCCCAGACGGGGCGTTCCAATATAAAAGAATGCCGTTCGGGTTACAGAATGCGCCGGCCACATTCCAGCGGAAAATGGACCAGATGCTGAGGCCCCATCGGAAGTATGCTGCGGCTTACCTGGATGACGTAATTGTCCATAGCACAGATTGGGCCTCACATCTGCCAAAAGTGCAAGCAGTCCTGGACTCTGTTCGGGAAGCGGGGTTTACGGCTAACCCCAAGAAGTGTACCATTGGGCAGGAGGAGGCCAAATATCTTGGGTACACCATTGGGAGGGGAGTAATAAAACCCCAACTCAACAAAGTCGAGGCCATCCAGAGTTGGCCACGTCCCAACAGCAAGAAGCAGGTACGAGCCTTTCTGGGAATCGCTGGGTATTATCGGCGATTCATTCCCCACTTTGCTTCTAAGGCTGTGCCCCTAACCAACCTGACGAAGGGGAAAGGGTCGGTCATGATTAAATGGACCCCCGAGGCTGAGGCAGCATTCCAATTCTTGAAACAAGCCTTATGTAGCCAGCCAGTGTTGTACTCACCCGACTTCTCTAAAGACTTTGTCGTACAAAGTGATGCGTCAGATGTGGGGTTAGGAGCAGTATTGTCCCAGGTCTGGAACGGGGAAGAGCACCCAGTCATTTACCTCAGCAGGAAGTTGAAGTCCCATGAGGTAAATTACGCCACCGTTGAAAAGGAGTGTTTAGCGGTGAAGTGGGCTCTAGATTCCCTTCGGTACTACCTGCTAGGTAGGCACTTTGACATGGTTACGGATCACGCTCCGTTAAAGTGGATGGCTCAAAACAAGGAAACAAATAGAAGAGTGAATAGGTGGTTCCTGGCCCTCCAGGAATTCAACTTCACAGTAAAGCATCGCCCTGGCGTTCAAATGGGGAATGTGGATGCTTTGTCTCGAGTACATGAATGCCTGATTGCTGGTGTTCCAACCCCGAGGTTAAAACAAGAGGGGGGGGTATGTGACAGCAGGAAGGTAAAGTCACCTGGTTGCATCCAGGGGGGTAGATATATTTCGCCCAGATTCAGGCTTTACGCCGACTTATACCTCTAGGGAGAGTGTGGGGCGTCGTGCAGACAGGGAGTTGATGAGACCAGCTGAAGCTTGTCAGCTCATTTAGGCCTCTATAAGAACTCCCAGATTCTTTAGGTGTTTGCTCATGCCTGGAACCAGACCTGTGTGGACTGTCTAGGGAGAGTGAACCCCTGTGCGGTGAGACAAACCTGTGTGGCTATTTGCTTGGACATTTAAAACCAGGGACTTAGGGACTAGGACAGCACTAGGCTGATCCCAGTTGTTAGTTAGGAAACCTGTATGTTTAGTCAGAGGTCAAGTTGACCAGGATTTATTTTATTTATGTTTCTTTTGCTTTGCTGTGTTTTGTCACTGTAAATAGAAAATAAACCGCACCTTTTTGATTTTGAAAACCACAACCTCCGTTTGCTGGGCCTGTTTTTGTGTGGGGAGCCCATCCCGGGGGTCACACACACCCGCTGCCGAGCTAACCCCCTCACAATATATATATATATAACAATGTTCAAAGAAGCTTGCTAGTTTGAGTGTTCAGACAGGGCATACCGACAAGGACATAAAAATGCTTACCAGCTCTGTCTTCCATATACGAAATAACATTCGCCCAAAACCTTAAACTTTCTCACACATGGGCACCATCTGACGTGGAGATATTAATATCTACCTCACTTACACGCTTAATGATACATAAAAATAAGTGATTAAAACCTTTTGTCTATATAAAAATTAAAACAAATGATAGTGGGGCGAAAAGAGAAAACAATTACATTTAATTATACAGAAAAGAAACTTGTATTAATCCGATATTATTAACTATAACATACATGATACCACCTTTAAACCAAAGATGATACCGATGATACAAATAGGAATATTGCTATAACATAAATGATACCACCTTTAAACCAAAGATGATACCGATGATACATAATATTATCAATAAGAATAGGGCTATAATGGACTCAGCAGTATATCAGGACAAGTTGTAGGAAAATAAGAGTATCGGGAAAGCAAAAGAGGAGTCAGGCCTCGTACACACGGCCGAGATTCTCGTTGAAAAAAACATGTCGTTTTTTTCGACGAGATTCTTGGACATTCTTGAACCCGCGGTTCTTTGAAAGGAGTGTACGCGGTGACGTCATCGACTACGTCGAGCATGCGCTCGTCACATTCAATGCCGTCGCCGCCATCTTGGTATACCCTACGTATGCCTAGGAAGCTACCGCGCATGCGTCAAATTCATTTCGAACATGCGCGGGCTTCCCGGCGGACAGGTAAGTGTACACACACTCACTTTTCTCGTCGAGAAACATGCCGAGGAGAATCTCGACGAGAAAATAGAGAGCAGGTTCTCTATTTTCTCGTCGAGGTTTCTTGTCGTTTTTCTCGACGAGAAACCCAATAGCAGCGTACACACGACCGATTTACTCGGCAAGACCTCTCTGCCAGCAAGTTTCTTGCTGGTTCTTGCCGAGAAAATCGGTCGTGTGTACGAGGCCTCAGATTAATCTTAGGCCAAATCTTAAGATAGAATGGAAGTAGGGGGCATTAAAGAGAGAGAGAGATAGGGAGAGAGAGAGAGAGGGAGAGAGGAATACATTACACAGAGATACTACGTCACCGTGTCTTGTTCAGATCAAGTCTGACTGATTTATACCCCCCTGCCCCTACTCCCCCCCCCCCCCAGGTTTCAAAATCCCTGTGACCTCATTGGTTTAGAGTTGCCTCAAATCCTGATTGGCTGTATTTGAAGCCTAAGTATTCATTGGTTTAGAGTTGCCTCAAACCCTGATTGGCTGTATCTGAAGTCTAGTGGGCCATCATGCTCCTCACATAAGCATTAGATTCTCCTTGGTGCCTCTCTTTATGATGTGTTAAGCAATCCCCTATGATCCTTCGCTCACCCAATTCCCACATTAGCATCTCCAGGACCCCTGGCTAAATGGAGACGCAAAGTCTACTCATGTTCTTTATGAAACAAAAGGATAATTTCACTAATTCAATTAACATCTGAAACCATTCCCTGGTTCCCAGAAGACAGGATAAGATAAGGAAGTCTATTCAAAGCGGGGCCCTTGGTTCATCATATCACAAACATATAAACATTCCAGTAAAAAACATATAAGCTCCATGGTATAAATATGAAATGTTCAAAATATCCACCACAGTAGCCTCTCTGACCAGAGGCTCCTGGCTCTTTCATCCAGTTCGGAGTAACCTCCTGATCCTGGGAGGGTCTGTGTTGTACCAAATACCTTCCACTTCCTAATAATAGACTTCACTGTGTTTCTAGGCATTGATAAAGCCTTTTGTATCCATCTCCTGACTTGTGCCTGTTGACAACTCTATCCCGGAGATCCTGGTGACAATGCCTTGTCACCCATAGTTGATTGTTTGCTTCAGTTGCACTATCAGGGACTGAAATGCTCCAGGAAAGCTCTTTTCGTGCGGAGCTAATCAAAATGACCACAGCTGATCACAGTTAATAGGCTTTGTGTGCCATTGAGAAGGTGATTAGCTACACTTGATTGAGTTTACAAGTCATTTGTAGGAGGGGGGTGATCCTTTTTCAAACTCAGTGATTCTGTTTTTGATTTTTTTTTTCCTAACATGTTGGTGTTATATCTTTCACTTGGATGTTATAAATTGCACTGAGTAAATACAACTGGATAAAACAAATGGTGTCTGTCTTCCAACTTTATAAGCAAAGGGTCAATTTACTGTCCTTTAGGCTTTAGCGGGGCCAGACTGTGGCCAGTGGAAGTAGAAAATGCCCCGGCATCAATGCCCTTTCGTTGGTTTTAATGCGAGGAATAGTGTCCCATTGTTGATATCAATAAAAAGAATAGTGCTCCATCACTGGTGTCAGTTGGTGGAATATTGCCCCTAGGGCCAAATAAAAGCAAGAGAAGGGCCACATCTGGCCCCTGGGCCGCAGTTGGGAGACCACTGCTCTAGACCTATGCTGGATGACCAGCCCCAACTAATCAATACTTCAACTGTTCTGGCCCACTTTCATCAAATTATTCTGCATTAAATTGAACTGTTTAAAGAGGAAGTAAACTCTGATGGGTTTTACTTCCTCTTTAGCCCACTGCAAAGCCTGCAAATGAAAAGCATAATGGGCTAGTATGCATCGCATACTAGCCCATTATGTGCCACTTACCTGCAAAAGAATCCCCAGATGTCCCCAGAGTAGACAGCGTCCATCTTCTGGCCCCTTTTCCTTCCGGGACACGGACTCCGGCTCTGTGATTCGCCAGAGCCGCGTGACTTCACTCCCGCGCATGCGCATGGGAGCCGCAATTCACGGCACAGGCTAGGGAAGAAACGGCACTTAGTTTAGTTTCTTCCCTGCGCATGCGCCGTTGGTATTTACGGCAGACTACAAGTGAGATATCTCCTAAACGGCGCACGTTTAGGAGATATTTCCATTACCTATAGGTAAGCCTTATTCTAGGCTTACCTATAGGTAGAAGTCCAACAAGTGGGTTTACAACCACTTTAAAGTGGAGAGGAAATTCCACTTTAAAGCATTCTCCCCCACTCCTCTTTATAAAATAGTACTTTTTTGGGAGGAGGAGGGAGAGAGCAGGTTCCTGGTTTTGACAGGTACCCGCTCCCACTTTCACTGAGTGGAACTTCTCCTCCCCCCGTCCCTCCCTTCAGTCTTCTGGGACACGTCACAGATCCCAGAACATTGCGGGACCATTCACAATGCGCAGTGCGGCTCACGCACGTGCAGTGGGCACCCTGCTGTAAAGCTGCAAGCTGTTAGTCAGGTGCCCACAGTAAAGATGCTGGTGCCGGGGGCCGAAGACGGGTGGAGAAAACAGCCAGGGTGAGCACAGCGCTGGATCCTGGGACAGGTGAGTGGCTGTTTATTAAAAGTCAGCAGCTTAAACAGCGAAGGAGACTTTCTACATAAACAGAGTGGGCAGTCTAGCTTTACCTCCCCCTACCTCTTTTACCTTACCATCATTTTCAAATTCCCACTCATCATGGATCCTTTCGCTCCTAAAAAACCTTTGACATTTTTACTATAATATATGTGGTTCGCTTCGTATCAGTCCAACGATCCTAACCAAAGCTACAGGCAACTTTCCTTTTTCCTTTCTTTCACTTTTTCTACCCCTCTCCTCCTACCCCTTTACCCTCACCTATGTCATTTTGTATACAGTTCTTATGATATGGTTTGTTGTATCTGATAGCTCCTGAAAGGCCCCCTTTTTGAAAATGTAGCACCCCTGTGTTGCTTAAGTGCTAGAATTCTAGGCAAATGATCCATGCAGGCTTGGCTGGCAGCCAAGCCTGTCTGTGTTTTGTCCTGGGTTGGGCAGAAATCCAGGGAGAGCTGGATGACTCATAGGCATCATCACTAAGGCTGCATTCACACCTGAGCGTTTTGTAGCCTGAAGCCTGAAGCTACAAAACGCTAGAGGGGAAAAAATCCATTATTCTCTATGGAGATGGTTCACATCTCCACTCCAAAACGCCTGAAGCCGAACGCCTGTAGCTCAAACAAGTTCCGGACCCTTTTTTGTCGCGCGAATCAGGCAGATTTGGGCGTTTTTCTGCTTTTTACATTGGTGACCCTTGGATCTGTACAAAATCGCAGCAAAAACGTGGTAAAAAACGCTGCAAAAACCGCCGCAAAATCGCTGTAAAATTGCGCGACTTTCTGCCTGAAAACGCCACGTTCAGTGTGAATGCAGCCTACCTCCCCCTACTTCTCGAATGTTCTGTAACCTTCTGGAAGAATAGAAGGGGAGGTAAGGTGAAGTTGCCTGGAGTATTCTGAGGGCCCTGACCAATCCCCAACTTGGATTGGCAGGGGGCAGGCCCCCTCAAATACTCATGATCAGCCTAGCTGGGGAGCAGTTGTGTTTGGGTGGAAGCTGAGATGGGGTGTTAGGCTGTCTTGGACTTTGAGGGAGTTTGCCAGTCTGAGGGGGGGTGACCTTGGGCCTGTGCTCGTGTGCGGGCGGGACCCTTTCAAAAACTATGGAGGTGTCCTGGCCAGGAGGCACTGGGAGCAAAAAGGACAGCAGGGGAACACTGCCGGGCAAGTCTCCAGAAGGATAAGGAACAGCCAAGAGGGCTGGTGAGTGACACACAGTCAGGAGGACTGGGAGGCAGCCTGAGAGGACTGGGATGGAGCAGTCTGGGATGGTGCAAAGCCAGTCAGGAGCACTGTGGTGGCACGGGCAGTGGAGAGAGGCAGCTGCAGCCAGGAGGTGCTGGCAGGGCCTGAAGAGTAGTGATGAGCCGAACACCCCCATGTTCGGTTTGCACCAGAACCCGCGAACGGACCGAAAGTTCGCACGAACGTTAGAACCCTATTAAATACGATGGACGCGAACGTTCGAAATCTAAAGTGCTAATTATAACGACTATTATGCATGTTATTGTCCTAAAAAGGGTTTGGGAACCCGGGTTCTGCACCAGGGGACATATATCAATGCAAAAAGAAGTTTTAAAAACGGACGTTTTTCTGGAGCAGTCATTTTAATGATGCATAAAGTGAAAAAAAAAAAGTCAAATATTCCTTTAAATATCGTACCTGGGGGGTGTCTAAAGTATGCCTGTGAAGTGCCATGTGTTTCCCGTGTTTAGAACTGTCCCTGCACAAAATAACATTTCTAAAGGAAAAAAAGCCATTTAAAACTGCTTGCGGCTTTAATGCAATGTCTGGTCCCGGTAATATGGATGAAAATCTTTAGGAAAAATGGCATAGCTAACCCATCAACCCCCCCCCCCCCCCCACCCCAGCCCATTACCAGCCCCTTTGGGTCTTGTATGGATATTAAGGGGAACCCCGCACACAAAATAAAAAAGGACCTATATACTCTGAACAGCCATATACAGGCGGTGCATACAAGACAGGGACTGTAGGTTTGTTCTTATGTAGAATCTGTTCGTAATTTTGAACAGGTACATTGTTTAAGTGTAGGTCCAGCCAAAAAATATATTTTTAAGCTTTTTGGAAAACATAGGGAAGGGTTATCACCCCTGAAACATTTGTTTTGCTGTCTGTGCAGTGTGCACCTGTTCAGAACAGTTCACCTCACTTTCCGTCCTAATGACAATTGTTTTTTGAAAATTTGGTTTTTTTATTGAAACAAGAATTGGTGATAAAGCATGAGTGGAGAGGAGACACATTTTTTCCCATATTAACTCTTACAGGAGAGAATTTGCCTTCCTAGGGGTAGATTTCCTCTCACTTCCTGTTGTATCCTTCCGTTTGCAAGGAGGAGTCGTTTGTAAGTTGGATGTTTGAAAGTAGGGGCCTGCCGTATATACTCAGCTGAAATTTGCCCCTTACATGTTGGTGTTGCCACAACACTGTGAGCCCTCACAGTTACTCTTGGTGGGCGCATGAATGGGCCCTGCTGTGAATTATTAGATCAAGAATTGTAATTGCATGCCCCTGTTGAACAGGGGCTGAAAAATTGGGCCTTTGGTGGTGGTGGTGGTGGTAGTGTTGACACAACACTGTAAGGCCTCACAGTTAGTCTTGGTGGGCGCAGGAATGGGCCCTGCTGTGAATTATTAGATCAAGAATTGTAATTACATGCCCCTGTCAAACAGGGGCAGAAAAATTGGGCCTTAGGCACTGGTGCCACAACACTGCAACCCCTCACAGATACTGTACTTGGAGCACAGCAATGAGCCCTGTTGCAAAGTATTGCATCAAAAATTGTAATTACACGCCCCTGTTAAACAGGGGCTGAAAAATTGGGCCTTAGCCACTGGTGCTGGTGCCACGACACTGCAACCTCTCCCAGATACTCTAGTTGGAGTGCAGGGATGAGCTCTGCTGCAAAGCATTGCATAAAAAATTGTAATTACATGCCCCTGTTAAACAGGGGCAGAAAAATTGGGCCTTAGGCACTGGTGCCACAACACTGCAACCCTTCACAGATACTGTACTTGGAGCACAGCAATGAGCCCTGTTGCAAAGTATTGCATCAAAAATTGTAATTACACGCCCCTGTTAAACAGGGGCTGAAAAATTGGGCCTTAGCCACTGGTGCTGGTGCCATGACACTGCAACCACTCCCAGATACTCTAGTTGGAGTGCAGGAATGAGCCCTGCTGCAAAGCATTGCATAAAAAATTGTAATAACACGCCCCTGTTAAACAGGGGCTGAAAAATTGGGCCTTAGCCACTGGTGGCGGCACCCAGAAACAAAAATGTTCTTCCAAGCTATCATCATCAATCGGATCATTGAGGAGGAGGAGGATAGTCAGTCAACATAACAGGACAGTCTCTCAGCATCAGCATCAGTCTTGAAGGGATGTGACATTTGAAAATAAATTAGTCTGTTATATCAGCTTCAGGTGTTTGGTAGCTGGTGGTGATCCAAGACTGGTTCATCTTTATGAAGGTCAGTCGATCAACAGAGTCGGTGGACAGGCGCACCCTGTGATCCGTGACAAATCCTCCAGCAGCACTGAATGTGCGTTCTGAAAGAACGCTGGATGCAGGACAGGCCAGTAGCTCAATTGCATACTGTGCAAGCTCTGGCCAGTGATCCATCCTCAAGACCCAGTAAGCCAGAGGATTTTCAGTGGGGAAGGTGTCCAAGTCTGACCTTGCCCCTAGGTATTCCTGCACCATGTATATCAGACGCTGGCGATGGTTGCTGGAACCGATCATACCTTGGGGCTGCGGACTAAAGAATTGTCTGAACGCATCGGTCAGACGGCCACCTTCCCCAACACTCCTTCTTTGACTGACCGAAGCCTCAGCAACTCGTTGTCCAGGACCAGGAGTTTGTAACCTCCCAGTCTCTGGGAACGCGTTGCACAGACCTTTCTGCAAGGCCTCCCGGAGTTGTCTCATCCTCTGCTCCCTCTGCGACGGTAAGATAAGGTCCGCAACCTTACCCTTGTACCGTGGATCAAGGAGAGTGGCCAGCCAGTAATGGTCCCTCTCCTTGATCCGAAGAATACGAGGATCCTCCTGCAGACTTTGCAGGATCAGGGAGGCCATGCAGCGTAGGTTAGCTGAGGCATTCGGTCCGGAGTCCTCTGGGTCACTAAGGACGACATGATCCGCAGCCACCTCCTCCCAGCCACGTACAAGTCCACTGGTTTCTTGGGACTGTAAATCATCCCTAAAAGACTGCTGCTGATGATGCTGAGTGCCAGGCTCCACCTCCATGCTGACACAATCCTCCTCCTCCTCCTCTTCTTCCTGTGCGATGGGTGGGACAGAAGGAACACTGTCTGGGTAAAGGGGGCCTTGAGAGGCAAGGAAGTCCTCCTCTTCCTGCCTCTGTTCTGCCTCAAGTGCCCTGTCCATTATTCCACGCAGCGTATGTTCCAACAGGTGGACAAGAGGTACAGTGTCACTGATGCATGCACTGTCACTGCTCACCATCCTCATGGCCTCCTCAAATGGTGCCAGGACAGTGCATGCATCCCTGATCATGCCCCACTGGCGTGGTGAAAAAAACCCGAGCTCCCCTGACCCTGTCCTGGTGCTGTAGTCGCACAGGTACTCATTGATGGCCCTCTGCTGCGTGTGCAGCCGCTGCAGCATGGCCAACGTTGAGTTCCACCTGGTGGGCATGTCACATATAAGGCGGTTCTTGGGCAGGTTCAACTCCTTTTGCAGCTCAGCCAGGCGAGCACTGGCATTATAAGATCTGCGGAAATGCACACAGACTTTCCTGGCCTGCCTCAGGACATCCTGTAAGCCCGTGTACCTGCCCAAGAACCGCTGCACCACCAGGTTAAGGACGTGAGCCACACAGGGCACATGGGTCAGTTGTCCCTGTCGGAGAGCGGAGAGGAGGTTGGTGCCATTGTCGCAAACTACCATTCCTGGCTTAAGCAGACCGAACCTCTGCCCCAGTGTGGCTCCTGTCCCCCAAACACACCAGCGCAAGCACGGCATGGCATCTTTTTGCCTGCGTACTTGCGTAGCCCCTTGAACGCCTACGGAGCACCGCTGGTTCCAAGGACAAAGCACAGGAAGAGGCTGTGGAGGAAGAAGAAGAGGAGGGGGTGGAGGAGAGAGGTGTGTCACAACCAGTAGTAGCATTTTGGAGGCGTGGCGGTGGAACAACCTCCAACACTACTGCACCTTGTCCTGCATCCTTCCCAGCTGCCAAAAGAGTGACCCAATGGGCCGTGAAAGAAAGGTAACGTCCCTATCCATGCCTGCTGGACCATGAGACAGCGGTAATATGCACCTTACCGCTGACCGTCCTGTCCAGCGAGGCCAAGACATTGCCTTCCACATGCCGGTAGAGAGCCGGAATCGCCTTCCGTGAGAAAAAGTGGCGTTTGGGAACCTGCCACTGAGGAACCGCACATTGCACAAACTCACGGAAGGGGGCCGAGTCTACCAACTGAAAAGGCAGCAGTCTACCAACTGAAAAGCCAAGCTAGCATTCAACCGCTGGGCATGTGGATGACTGGGAGTGAACTTCTTTCGACTGTCCAGCAGCTGGGGCAGGGAAATTTGCCTGCTAGAATCGGACGTCGGTGTACTGCTAGCAGAGTGCCCGCAAGTACTTGGCTGTGACACACCTAATTCTACACCTTCATTCCTCTCAGTGCAGGTTTCAGAGAGGACTGAAGGTATAGTGGGGTTGGAGATCCCAGCTGATGCGGTGCAAGAAGAGGTCAGCTTTGTTCTTTGGTGTGGGTCTTTAAGGTAGGCTTGCCAACGAGCTGCATGGCAGGTCAACATATGTCTGGTCAAGCATGTGGTGCCCAAGCGGGTGATGTTTTGGCCACGCGATATACGCTTGAGACATATGTTGCAAACAGCAGCTGTGCGATCTGATGCACTCGACTCAAAAAAGGCCCACACCAAATAACTTTTTGAATAACGGGCAGAGGCAGCGCCCTGCACAGGCGGAGCTCTGCGGTGTGATTCCTTCGGTGTGCTGCCCTTACGCTGGCCCCCCGAGGGCATCCTGCCTCGTTGGAGATGTGCCTCCTCCTCATCCTCCTCCTCCTCCTCCTCCTCTCTCCTATTAGGCACCCACGTTGAGTCAGTGACCTCATCATCCCCTCCCTCCTCATCACTGGAGCCAATCTGGCAGTATGCTGCAACTAGTGGAACATGACTGTCAGATTGGTGTCCTTCTTGAGCATCCCCTCTCTCTGCTCTCACGCTACTGCCTTCCTCTAGCTGGGTATCATCATCAGACCCTTCGAAACGCTGGGCATCCTCCTGGAGCATGTACCCAACACTGTGCTCAAACAGTTCGGGGGACTCCTCAGGAGGACATGGTTGGTCTAGGGAAGGAGTGACTGATGATGACATTGATACCAGGGAAGAGGACGCTTTGGCAGCTGCTTTGCCAGTACCCTGAGCCTGGGTGAGAGAGAATGAGGAGGATGAGGAGGGCTTGGTCATCCACTCTACCAAGTCTTCGTCATGATGCGGCTCAACACGTCCAGCTGCCGAAAAGAAGGACAAGCGTGTCCCATGGCCACGTGCTGATGGCGATGCACCGCGTCCACGACCAGCACTGTTGTCTCTAGACACAGAGCCTGCTTGCCCTCTTTTATTGGCTCCTGACTGTCTGCCTCTCCTTGTTTGCCTTCCAGACATTCTAATGGCCTGCAGGGAAATGGGAAAACCAGCAATACAGGCTAAGTTCAGGTGTAATATGGTCAGGAGGCACACTCCGCCCGCTGTAAGTGCTGCAAAATCCTGTTGGTGTAACACACCAGGAAAAAGCAGCAATACAGGCTAAGTTCAGGTGTAATATGGTCAGGTGGCACACTCTGCCCGCTGTAAGTGCCGCAAAATCCTGTTGGTGTAACACACCAGGAAAAAGCAGCAATACAGGCTAAGTTGGCTAAGTTCAGGTGTAATATGGTCAGGAGGCACACTCCGCCCGCTGTAAGTGCCGCAAAATCCTGTTGGTGTAACACACCAGTAAAAAGCAGCAATACAGGCTAAGTTCAGGTGTAATATGGTCAGGAGGCACACTCCGCCCGCTGTAAGTGCCGCAAAATCCTGTTGGTGTAACACACCAGGAAAAAGCAGCAATACAGGCTAAGTTCAGGTGTAATATGGTCAGGAGGCACACTCCGCCCGCTGTAAGTGCCGCAAAATCCTGTTGGTGTAACACACCAGAAAAAAGCAGCAATACAGGCTAAGTTCAGGTGTAATATAGTCAGGAGGCACACTCCGCCCGCTGTAAGTGCCGCAAAATCCTGTTGGTGTAACACACCAGGAAAAAGCAGCAATACAGGCTAAGTTCAGGTGTAATATGGTCAGGAGGCACACTCCGCCCGCTGTAAGTGCCGCAAAATCCTGTTGGTGTAACACACCAGGAAAAAGCGGCAATACAGGCTAAGTTCAGGTGTAATATGGTCAGGAGGCACACTCCGCCCGCTGTAAGTGCCGCAAAATCCTGTTGGTGTAACACACCAGGAAAAAGCAGCAATACGGGCTAACATCAGGTGTATAATGTGCAGGAGGCTTAGCAACAATGACACTGACACTGTCCCCTGCCTATCCTTCTCTCTCCCTACACACAAGGTTTAGCAAAGAATATGACACTGATACTGTCCCCTGCCTATCCTTCTCTCTCCCTGCACACAAGGTTTATCAAAGTATATGACACTGACACTCTCCCTGCCTATCCTTCTCTCTCCCTACACACAAGGTTTAGCAAAGAATATGACACTGACACTCTCCCTGCCTATCCTTCTCTGTCCCTACACACAAGGTTTAGCAAAGAATGGATTTGACACTGTCCCTGCCTATCCTTCACTTTCCCTGCTCCGGAACACACTACACGAGGCCGCCGCGCTGGCGGCCTTTTATAGTGTGGGGCGTGTACTAAACCCCCTCAGCTATAATTGGCCACAGGCATCCTGCCTGTGGCCAATCATTGCTCTCCTCGCTGCCGGCGCTGTGATTGGCCAAGCATGCAGGGTCACAGTGCATGCTTGGCCAATCACAGCGCCGGGATTACACTGCGATGGCGCAGTGTATTGTGGGCCGTTCGCGTCACTCGAATTTGGCGCGAACGGCCCAAATCGTTCGTTGTTCGCCGAACACGCGAACAGCCGATGTTCGAGTCGAACCTATGTTCGACTCGAACACCGAGCTCATCCCTACTGAAGAGGTGGTACTGGGAGCAGTAGTCACATGTGGGACAGTTAGCACTAAGAACTACTACCATTTTTCTACACCATAGGTGTCCGCAGTCCCTGCCTGCAGAGGGCATTTGCTTTGGGCCTGGCTGAGCCAGTGTCAGGCCCCAACCTCAGTGCTAGTTGGTCTCAGGAGTAATAGTCTGCAAGCAAGTGTATGTACTGGAGGAGAAGAGAAGAAGTTGTATATACCGGTGGTGTATATAGTTTCAGTCCCTAAATTTCTTATCTTCAATCAAATGGGCATCCCATATGTACCCTATCCCCATCTAAGTTCTCTTCCCCTAAAAAAACAAAACAAAGTACAAGGGCTGATTCTTGACTGAGGTATGTCTGGAGGTATGTCTGGAAATTCATGTGCCTGGCTGTGCAGGGTGGGAGAAGAACCACATTCACCATCATTCCCTTCCCTTTCTTTCCTTCTGTGCCCGTATATACTTTGATTCTTTATTTGCAAAACCATTAATAAAAAATATATTCAACCTAAGAGTCAGCAGCTACAGTTTTTGTAGCTGCTGACTTTTATTTTTTACAAGTGTAGCGCACCAACCCCAGACTTTACCTGCTTTTCTTCTGCTTGGCTCCTTCGCAGGAAAGAATGAGGCACACCGCACCACAAGCCCGTAGCCTCCTGGATGGGGAGGTTGAGCGGTGTTAGTTTCTCAGGCCTGCTTGCAGCCAGTGTTTAAAAACCTCCAGTGCTGACCTCGTTTCTGCGGTAATCAGAAACAAATCTTTAGTTCTCCCCAGTAAGCAACTGTCCACACCAACTGAAAGGTCCAACTCTTATTTATTTTTCTCAGCACAATAAACAGTCTCTTTGAGAGCAGACAGGTTGGGACAAGACACAGGTCAGATAAGGTGGGAGGAGGTCCAGGCACAAACTTGAATTGGGTTTTCTCCTGTTCTGATTAGCACGAACAGGCTTGGTGCACGGTCTCTGCCATAGACCATGAAGTTGGTCACTGCCACTGACCGGGTGAAAAAGATGATGAAAGCCACTGCCACTGACCTTGGGTGCGTAGTGTCACTGCCACTGTGACCTAAAGAACACGCACTTCCTTCCGTTAGTGAACTGGCCCCTTTTTAGGACAAGAACATCCCTCCGGAGAGTTACCAGAGGCCCCCTCTGTCACCACGACTCTGCGCTGGGTCTTCAGAAAGGGTCACCTCCCTGGCCTCCTCGTCCTGGATACGGGTCCCCTCGCAAGGCAGATCCTTGGGAGTCTCCGTCCCCGGCGGATCCCAGCCGAAGGCTGCTGGGCTCTGGGCCTTTCTCCAAAGTACCTCACCCCAGACCGAAGGTGTCTGAGATGGAACAGCAGCTTCGTCTCCGGGCCAAGGGCACCCAGAGACAACCCGACCAGGCCTCCGGGCCAAGGGCACCCGGAGGCGACACACATGCACCCAGGCCTAAGGTGCCTGAGCGCGGAACCAACGACCCCTCTGGAAGATGGCCGCCCCCTTTTATATCCTCTCCAGACAGGCACAGCAGGTTCCCCGCCCCGCCGTACTACTGCCAAGAGGGGACAAAAAAAGGCACAACCTTGCACTGCGGTTCAACCCGGGCCCATGGCAACAGCGCCACCTATAGGCCCCAGGGAACTACTCACCAGTACCATCTCCCAGGGACAGAAATGGTCCATGAAACCTAACAATTAGTGCATCTGAGCCTAGTTACCACTCAGATGCTTCCCCCTAAATGTAACCACCCGCTACACAAATATGACTGGAGTATATAGATGTAGCGCTACTCCCTAAAGGGCCGCTGGATTTTAATCCTGCACAGCCAGGCAACACACATTTTCCCGGCTTGCATTCTCAGTCAGTAACCAGTCCATGAGCTTGTTTTTATGTTTTATTTAGGGAATATATACTTGGATGGGGATAGGGGGTTATTGTGGGATGCCCAAACTGAGTTTAGCAACAACTTGGAAGACAACTTCTCTATGTACAACTTGCAGCAAAGTGGATCTTAGACTGTACACCCTCTGGAATAATGTCAGTCCTTAATGGATCAGTGGTGAATATCCCATCTGCTTTCAGGAGCTCTATGTCCCCTTATTGGAAAAAAGCAAACTCCCAAATGTATGCAGGAGCTCTATGTCCCCTTAGTGGAAAAAGCAAACTCCCAAATGTATGCAGGAGCTCTATGTCCCCTTAGTGGAAAAAGCAAACTCCCAAATGTATGCAGGAGCTCTATGTCCCCTAAGTGGAAAAAGCAAACTCCCAAATGTATGCAGAAGCTCTATGTCCCCTTAGTGGAAAAAGCAAACTCCCAACTGTATGCAGGAGCTCTATGTCCCCTTAGTGGAAATACGAAAAATCCCAACTGCATGCAGGAGCTCTGTGTCCCCTTAGTATAAAATGCCAGTGCATTTGGCTTCTGTGAGTGAACTTATAACTTGTGTACTATTGAGATTTTGGTATCTTCCCCTCTCATCCTCTTCTGTTTAGAGCTAGTTAGTTTAGTCCTATCTAGACCCTCCCCACTTGTTCCATGTTCCCTCAGTCGGTGTTAGTTCCTGAGAGACAGGGCTCAGAAACGTCATTGCCTTTTTCTGTTCAAAAGACTGACAAATCATCCTCTGTACTGCAATTGTCTAAAGTAAAATTGCACTGGATTAATCTTCTGTGTCTTATTGAAGAGTTAAGCTGCCTGTGGATGGTGCCAAGTCAGCAGGTGCCCATAATGTCTGGACAGACTGGGTCTAGGGAGGAATGACAATACATAAAGCAGCATTTAAAACAGAACAGCAACAAAAGTCAGGGAACTGTCCCTGAGGAAATTAAATCAGAGATACTGGACAGCAAGTTAGTCATGGGGTGTATTTTAAAACAATATGCAGAGCTATTCATCCTGTAAAACTGCATGGTTTTGTGTGAATGCTGGCAAGATCAAATGTTACTAGGCTATTTTTTCTCCAGGTTGGATGTTCTTCCTTCCAATAAGTAATGTCGGTCAAATTCTGCATTATGGCCACTAGATGGAGCTGCTGATCATGGTAAATCCTATGATCATCAGCTCCTTTGAGTGGCCATATTGCGGTTCTTTATTTTTTAGCATGACATCCAGCTATTAATTGTTTTGGTCTGATCTTGGTCTCACGAACTGCAGGTTTGATTGCTTCTCCCAACTTTTTGGAAGGCCCCACAACATAGTAGTGGAGCAAGTCAAATGAGCAGTCTGAATATTTATGGAGCCTCAGCCAATCCCTGGGGGAGGTGTGCCCAGTAGGTGTTGAAGAGCACATAAATAGTCTGGGGTCTGGAACAATGGTGTATTTTCTAGGAGGAGCAGTCTACAGCCTGAAGGGCTGCTGCCCTTCTCGCCAGCTCAGCTGAAATTATACATGTATCCATCAAGGTCCCAGCTAGTACAGTGCTGGGGGGCCTACTTTTCTGAGAATCTTTGGAGCCGATCGAGGGATTTCACTAAGAATCTGGTCTGGGAAGCTCAAATGTGAATTTCTGTCTAATAGGAGGTGACCAATGGTACAGGGACATTGAGTACAGACCTGAGCCTAGAATACTAGTGACTAGGGATGGGCCGAACACCCCCCCCCCCCCGGTTCGGTTCACAATAGAAGATGCGAACAGACAAAAAATTTGTGCGAACATACGAACCCTATTAAAGTCTATGGGACATGAACAGGAAAAATCAAAAGTGCTAATTTTAAAGGCTTATATGCAAGTTATTGCCATAAAAAGTGTTTGGGGACCCGGGTCCTGCCCTAGGAGACATCTATCAATGCAAAAAAAATGTTTTTAAAACAACCGTTTTTTCAGGAGGAGTTATTTTAATAATGCTTAAAGTGAAACAATAAAAATGAAATATTCCTTTAAATATTGTGCCTGGGGGGGGGGTCCCCTTAGTTTTACTGTAAAGTGGCGCATCTGTGTGCTGTGTTTCACAGTGCCGCAGCAAAATTACATTTCTAAAAGAAAAAAATGTAATTTAAAATTGCTTGCAGCTGTAATGTATTGCCGACTCCCAGCAATATAGATAAAAATCAAGGAAAAAATCAGGGTGGGTTCCTCCCCCCCCCCCAGTCCATATCAGGCTCTTAGGGTCTGGTATGGATTTTAAGGGGAATTCCAGGCCAAAAAAAAATGTTGTGGGGTCTTCCTCAAAATCAATACCAGACCCTTATCCAAGCAAGCAGCCTGGCAGGCCAGGATGGGGGGGGGGAACAATCGAGCGCCACCCCCCCCCTCCTGAACCATACCAGGCCAATTGCCCTCAACATGGGGAGAGTGCTTTGGGGTCCCCCCCAAAGCACCTTGTTCCCATGTTGATGGGGACAAGGGCCTCGTCCCCACAACCCTGGCCCGGTGGTTGTGGGGGTCTGCGGGCAGGGGGGCTTATCGGAATCTGGAAAAGCCCCCAGATCCCACCCCCCTACGTGAATGGGTATGGGGTACATTGTACCGCTACCCATTCACCAAAAAAGTGTAAAAAAAAAAATTACAGTTTTGGACCATTCCTTTATTAATAAAAGTAAAAAAAGCATCCCGCCGACTGCTGTCTCTTGCTGGCTCGGCAGGATCTGGTATGGATTTTGGGGGGGGACCCCACGCCAATTGTTTTTTAAATTTTAGCGTGGAGTTCCCCTTAAAATCTATGCCAGACCCAAAGGCCTGGTATGGACTGGGTGGGGGGGAACCCATGCCATTTTTTGTTCTTAATTCTGTCATAGGGTTACCTTTAACCACTTCAATACACTGTATTATATACTGTACACTGACTGCACTGTATATATATATAAATACTAAACTGCCTGCACGCCACTATTTGCCGCAAATTTGCCAAATTTGCCGCGAAAGCCCCATGATGTTCGGGATTCAGCAAACGGGCGAACACCCGATGTGCGAGTCGAACTTACGTTCGACTCGCACATCGGGCCCATCCCTACTAGTGACTGTATTGCATCAGTGGCAGTATCGATTTCCTGGTGCACTTCAGGGGACCAGTTCTCTGTGATAGTGCAGCACAGATGTCAGAAAAGGTAAGAAGATTTGTGATTTCATTAAAATCGAGTTGAACCCTTGCTATACCTTACTGTAAGGTTCCGTTCACACCATATAGTTGCAATAGCGTACACTCGTTCCCACATATGGGAAATATATACAAAACAAGTCACTGACCAAAATCGTGCTGCCCCAAACCATGCGCGGGTTAGCAGGTGCATGGGGTGCCATCAAGAATTAAAAATGATTGGCAAAGCCACATATCTACTAAAGGGCACACTTCTGTGTATGCCAGGAATTTTCACGCAATTTTGTGCGCATTCCCAACACACACAAAGTGTGAATGTGGCCCAATGCAGTGATAAATCTGAAACGCTTTTACTTTTTATTTAGCTGCAGCAAGGGTTGAAATATCCTCTGCTGGCAGCACATAGGAAAGTCGAACCATGGTTCTCTTCTCTCTAAAAAAGCAGGAGCTTGGCTCTCCAGTGGTCCGACACTCCCTCTGACCACTGATCCAATCAACAGTGCTGCTCAGAGACCAAAATGCTTTTGACTGGTGCAGTATTCAGGGGGTGGAGTATGTTGGTCCACTGGTGGTGAACTGGAATTTGCGTTGTGTGACAGACCGGCGGTCCGACTCTATGTCGTGATGTCCCTGTCATTGCTTTGTGTGACAGACCGGTGGTCCGACTCTATGTCGTGATGTCCCTGTCATTGCTTTGTGTGACAGACCTGAGGTCCGACTCTAAAGCGTGATGTCCCTGTCATTGCTTTGTGTGACAGACTCACAGTCCGAATCTAGGGCGTGATGTCCCTGTCATTGCTTTGTGTGACAGACTCACAGTCCGACTCTAGGGCGTGATGTCCCTGTCATTGCTTTGTGTGACAGACTCACAGTCCGACTCTAGGGCGTGATGTCCCTGTCATTGCTTTGTGTGACAGACTCACAGTCCGACTCTAGGGCGTGATGTCCCTGTCATTGCTTTGTGTGACAGATACGCGGTCCGACTCTATAGTATGATGTCACTGCTTTGTGTGACGGACCCACGGTCTGACTCCAAATTATTATGTCCCTGTCACTGCTTTGTATGACGGACCCCACGGTCCAACTCTCTTATGTACTGCCTGCATGGAGTATTTTAACCCTTGCTGCAGCACTTACTATCATTATTTAATATATTGTAAATGCATCCTGACTCCATTAGCGAGGGTTGAACTTGCCTCTAAATTTTTTTTTATAATGCATAAGGGTCTCTTTAACATGTTTTAAATGAATGTTATTAAAAATTCTGCAACATTTTATAAAATGTATCATATTTGCATGTAGTCACCCTTTAAGCTTCCCGAACTCTTCAGAGAAAAAATGGGAAGTGGAAAGTTGGATAAAGCACATAGGTTTCTTTGGAAGCCGCGATGACATCATGGTTTCCTGGTAATGTTTATCCATGTAGTGGTGTGTATGCAGTCCTCGTACATTAGGAGAGATGTACAGTGAGCAGGATACGTTACACCCTTCTCAGGCTCTGAGAAAGTAAATATTGTATTTGACATATTGCAGCACACAGAAAACACTTCTCTTCACAGGACTTGAACTGCATTCCCTGTATACACATACTGTACACGCCTACATCAATGGCTTCCCGTGTTAACTGTTGGTGATCTCATTAAAGATGTGGCGCACCCCCTAAGGAGCCGCAAGTAGAAAGGGATTCCCCACCCTGCACAGCCAGGCACACCACATTTTCACAGCACACTTGAGGCAAGGAACAGTCCAGTGCTTTGTTTTGTATTTGTAGCGGGGTCCTAAATTTAGGGAAAGTGTTTGAGTGGTAGTGATGCTCAAACACCCCAATTGTCAGGATTCTGTCAACCATTTTTATCCACAGGGAGAGTATTGGTGTGTAGTTCCCTGTGGCCTGCAGGTGGCGCTGCCATAGTAGGCCAGGGTTGAACCGCTGATACAGTGCTGTGCCTTGTGTGTCCCCTCTCAGCAGCTGTACAGTTGGTGTGGCAGGCCTGCTGTGCATGCTGGGAGAGGATATAAAAGGGGCAGACGCTGCCTGTTCGGGGTTCTGTCCATTCTGTCGTGGTCGGGGGTCCTACCCCAGGAGTGTGTTCCTGTCCGCCCTGGGCACCTTTGGCCCAGGGGCGGAGGTCGGTGGATCAGTCCCAGGCACCTTTAGTCCTGGGACTGCAGCAAAGGCCTTGGGCCCAGCACCTTCGGCTGGGGCCCATCAAGGATTGAGGAATCCCAGGGTGCCGCCTTGCGAGGGGACCCGCATCTTAGACGAGGAGGCCGGGGAGGAACTGTTCCAAGGGACCGGTGAGAAGTCACGGTGAAGGAAGGGGCCCGGTAACTCTCTGGAGGGTTGTCTTCTCCTTATAAAGAGGTCAAGCTTTGAAACACCAAGTTCACCAGGTCTGTGGCAGAGACCAAGTTCACCAGGTCTGTGGCAGAGACCAAGTTCACCAGGTCTGTGGAAGAGACCAAGTTCACCAGGTCTGTGGCAGAGACCAAATTCAACCCAGTCTGTGGCAGAGACTGTGCGGTTAAGTTAGAGTACCATTTGGCTGCTAGTCCCTTCCTAGGGAGACTATCCATCTGGGCTGAGTCTGTTTGAGAAGCTGAGCAGTGAAGTGATTGTGTTTGTGCCTGGACCTCTCCCACACCTTGTGCTGTCCTGTCCTTTATTCCAACCTTTTCCTATCAGAGACTGTTATTTTACTAAAGAGAAAATAAACTCTGCGTTGGAGTTGCAGCTGGTGTGGACATTCAAGTTACTGAGGGGGGGGGGGGGGGGGACAAGGACTTATCTCTCTCATTCATGGAGGTGAGAAACATTCTCTGACTTTCTGACTGTGGAGACCCATCAACAACACCGCTCAACCTCCTCACACAGGAGGGTACGGGCTTGTGGCGTGGTGTGCCCTCTCTACCTGTGAGGAGCCAAAGACAGGTAAAGGGGGTTTAGGTCGCTACATATTTTTTTAATAAGGGGTTCAATTTGGATAGGGAAAAGGGTAAAAGGGAGGCCCACTTGACCTTAGCAGAACTTTCAGGGACAAACTTCTTCTGTACAGCTTTTTACACTCCTCAACTTCCTCCAGCACAACACTTTCTTGAAGCACTACAACTCTCAGGAACAGCTGGCACACTGTTAGGTGATCTGACACTTGGGCTCAATCAGATTAGTAGCAAATGCCCTTTATAGGCAGGGACCGCAGGCCATTTTGGTAGTGTAGCAAAGTCTTAGTGCCCAGCTGCCCTTCTGTGGCTACTGATCCCAGCACCACCTCTTCAGATACGTCCAGCCTGCCTGGCTGCAGCTGTCCCTTTCTCTAGGCCACCTGGCTAATCTTCCACAGTCCTCCCAGACTGACTCTGCATCCATCCCAGACTGCTTTCACCCAGTCCCCTAAGGCATGCCTCCCAGTCCTCCGGACACTCACCAGCCCACCTGGCTGTCTTCCTCCCTGGAGATTTGCCTGGCAGTGTTCTCCTGCTGTCCTTTTCGTGTTCCCGTGCTTCCGATCAGGACACCTCTATGTGTTGTGAAAAGCCAAGCCTGGACAATTTTCCTACATGAACAAAATCCTATGCCAACACACTAGAGGGTGCTACAAAGAGAAAGAGTAATGTGTTTTTTAGTGAGTGTGCGTATTTTCAGTTAGTCTTGCAGTGTTGTCATTTATTTTTATTTAACTTCACATTTTTTAATCCATATTTCACTTTTTTCATTAAAGGGGTTGTAAAGGTTCGTTTTTTTTTATTTTCTAAATAGGTTCCTTTAAGCTAGTGTATTGTTGGTTCACTTACCTTTTCCTTTGATTTCCCTTCTAAATGTTTTTTTTCTTTGTCTGAATTTCTCACTTCCTGTTTCTCCTCAGTAAACTTCCCCCCATCATCCGAGTGGTGTTTAGTCACCCAGAACAGCTTACTGAACAGCTTACTGAGGAGGAACAGGAAGTGAGAAATTCAGACAAAGAAAACAAAGGAAAAAAAAACATTTAGAAGGGAAATCTAAGGAAAAGGTAAGTGAACCAACAATGCACGAGCTTAAAGGAACCTATTTAGAAAATAAAAAACAACCCCTTTAAATATAAATATTTGGAGATAAGCCACTAGAGGGAGACAAGTATCCAAAATGGTCAAGTTGCTTATCTCTATCATACAGTTCTGTTCCTTTATCATTTTTTTTATATTGTGAAAGATAATGTTACTCCGAGTAAATTGATACCCAACATGTCACGCTTCAAAATTGCACCCGGCTGTGGAATGGCGACAAATTTTGACCCTTAAAAATCTCCATAGGCGACGTTTAAAATTTTCTACAGGTTACCAGTTTAGAGTTACAGAGGAGGCCTTTTGCTAAAATTATTGCTCTCACCAGAACGATCGTGGTGATACCTCACATGTGTGGTTTGAAAACTGTTTACATACGTATGCGTTCGCTTCTGCGCGCTAACTTGCCGGGACAGGGTGCTTTAAAAAAATAAAAATATTTTTTTTTTCTTATTTATTTTACTTTTTATTTTTACACGGTCCCTTTAAAAATGGGATCAATCATACAGTTTGTAGTGTACATAGATTTGCAAAACAATGGGATTCCTGAACTTTGTTTTATATCATTGTTTCATGTGAAATTGTGTGAATGCATCAATGTAGTACATGTTATCTCAGCTTGCAGAGCTTGGATTCATTGAATGTAAATATTGCAGAATATACAGCCTCATGCTCCATAACTAAGCTCCATTTCATGCTGAATAAACTAAACGAGTAATGTATCTTAAAGGGGTTGTAAAGCTTCGCGTTTTTTTCACCTTAATGCATCCTATGCATTAAGGTGAATAAACATCCGATGCTTACAAGCCCCCCCAGCCCCCCGGTTTACTTACCTGAGCTCTCGAAAGTCCCGCGCCATGAACGCACTGACTACTGGCCCCAGTCTTCTCGGCTGTTCTCGGCTTTTCATTGGAGATTGATAGCAGCCATTGGCTCCCACTGTTGTCAATCTAATCAATGGCGCGGCGCGCCGCCGGCTGTATCACGGGAGCGCACCCGCAAGCTAACCCCCTTGGAAGAGTGCTTCCCATGAAGGGGGTTAACTCTTGCGGGGAGGAGCCGAGAGAGTCGCCGAGGGACCCCAGAAGACAAGGATCGGGGACACTCTGTGCAAAACGAACTACACAGTGGAGGTAAGTATGATATGTTTGTTATTTAAAAAAAAAAAGAACCTTTACAACCCCTTTAAATAGAAAACCATCTTTAGATATTTTTTTACTCCAAAAGCATTTTATTAAAATAAATTTGATAAAAATAAAAAAAATCTGATTTAAATAAAAAAAATATATGATTTAAATAAAAAAACATTTTTTTTTTTTTTTTTTTTTTTAAATCATTGATTTATATCCACCCTGGTTTGGGAAACTCACATCCAATTCGCAATAGTGTGAGTCCAGCCTTAAAGTGATTGTTATGCCGCATACACATGACCGTTTTTCCTGTCATGCAAAGAAACTATGTTTTTCTCAACGTGATTCGTTGTGATTCCTCTCAAGCCTGCCTTACATACACACATTCATGAAAAAAAAAAAACGCTCAAGCAAAACGCGGTGACGTACAACACATACGACGGCACTATAAAGTTTGTTTTGCACAGTGGCGAGTGGCCCCCGATCCTCGACTTCTGGGGTCCCCTGGCAGCTCTGGTAACTCCTCCCTGCATCGTATAACCCCCTAGGACAGTGGTTCTCAACCTTCTAGGGCCGTGACCCTTTGATAAAATTTCCCAAGTTGTGGGGACCCCTAACAATAAAATTATTTTCGTAGCGTGGGTTGTCAGCACCCAGGGCAAGTCAAGTAATTTGAGCCCACGGACATTTAGCGCTCCCTGAGTCCCTTCCACTCCTACAGTATTAAAACCCCTTTCCTCTACCTTCCATGTATTCTCTATTTTTATTCCTTCTCTTACTCCCTGGTGGGGGGGGGAATGTGGGGGGATGCGTGGCAGTGCTGGTGGGGAGTTGGGATCAGTGGCAGTGCTGAGAGGAGTTCTGATCAGCCAACTTAGGTGCTCTTGATCAAGGTCATCTGCTGATCTACGAGCTGTAGTGGGGACTGTTAATGGCAACTATAATCACAGGTAGTGTTACTCGCTGTGCCTCCAGATTCACTGTGTCTCTGACTTTGTGGTGTCTCAGAGCAGTGACACCTATGCCGAAATCAGGAGATGGGGTCTCCTCCAGCTCCTCCCACTTCAC
Source organism: Rana muscosa (assembly GCA_029206835.1). Lineage (NCBI taxonomy): Eukaryota > Metazoa > Chordata > Amphibia > Anura > Ranidae > Rana > Rana muscosa. The sequence continues at coordinate 303,174,276 of CM055122.1, read as the reverse complement.
ATTCCTCACCAATCAGCTGACCTCTAGTCTCTGCCCCCCAGCCATGCCTTGAACTGAATGGGCGGCTGCGAAGAGGCTATGTTGGCAGCCGTGGGCTCCAGAAACAGCCCTGCTGGGCGGTCGCAAAAAGGCTGGGAGAGAGGTGCGGGCTTCAGGAACTGCCCAGGATTCGGCGACCCCTGGAAAATCGTAATTTGACCCCCGAGGGGGTTCCCGACCCCCAGGTTGAGAAGCACTGCCCTAGGAGAAGCGCTCTCCTGGGGGGTTACCTTGCGGGTGCGCTCCCTAGGGTTGCCACCTCATCCCTTTAAACCCGAACACATATGAATTACACAGGTTCTGAGGCTAATTTAATGCAGACAAGGCACCAAGTGAGTTTAATTACCACCTTAATCAGCCACAGAACCTGTGTAATTCATATGTGTTCAGGTTTAAAGGGATGAGGTGGTAACCCTAGCGCTCCCGAGTCCAGCATTTGCGTTCATAGACACAGAATGCCAGACTTGGCTCCGCCCCCCGGTGCCCATGTCATTGACAGCAGCAGGAGCCAAAGGCTGTGCTGGTACCAATCTATCCAATCAAGAGCCGAGACAGAGGGGAAGAGCGTGTCTCCGGCGTGGCAATACAGGACTCATGTGCAGACATCTCAAGTCTCTCGCGACTCGCGGGAGTCTCCTGCCTTTGACGGCGGGCTCACAGACACCCGCGAGTGCGGCACGATCTCCCGGCTGACAGCCGCAGCAGCCCGAGCCGCTAGGGTGCCCAGGACTGTCCGGCAATTTACATCTCTGTCCCAGGTCCCGGGCACCTTCTTTCCAGGACAATACAGTGTTCCGGAATGAAATAGAGGACACACAGCCAATGGCAGCCACCCTAACTGATCACCGGCGGAACTGGTTGCTAGGGCCGTCCCACTTGGCGTCTAGCAACCAGTGACGTCACGCACACACACAGGCTCTCAGAGTGAGGCCGTGTCAGGAGCGAGGCCCATGTTAGTGCTGCAGTGGCTCAACCCACCTTCTCTGGCGCCCGTGGTCCACCACCTGGTGACATGATCATGCAGCAGAAGGACTAGTCTGGGTCCTGACCTGGGACTCTGGTAGTGACAGGAGCGCAGCAGCCGGGAGTCGAGTCCTGTCTGGAGACTCTGGTCTGGAGTACTGTTTGCAGTGTGGCTGTTATGATCGTCATCTTTCTCTGTGTTCTGTCCCTGTGTGGCACTGGAACCTGGCTCAGATCAACAGCTGCCCGACTTTTCCTCTTCTGCTCTGCCCCACTTTGTAAGCAGTGCTTCCAAAAATATATGTCCACAGGGGTGGTTGCAGATACAGTCTAAAAACTAAGCACCCCCTGCTTACATGCTTCTTACCTATGTTTGCATATTTATTCCTCTTTCCAAATGTGTAAGCAAAGGTGTAACTATAGATCAGGTAAGTGCTATAGGGCTCATAAGTATGGTGTCCGCTCTCTCCAGTCCAGTACATGGCTTGGCTATGGACTCCTAGCCAAGCCATGTACTGGACCAGAGTGAGCGGACAGTCAGACACCATGCTTATGAGCCCCATAGCAGTTACCAGATCTCTAGTTACACCTTTGCTTACACCTCTGGAAAGAGGAATAAATATGCAAACATAGGTCCAAAGCATGTAAGCAGGAGCCAGGAGGTGCTACAGTAAGGCCCCTTTCACACAGAGGGTCCGTTCAGGTCTGCCTGTCAGTTTTTTAGGCGGACCTGGACGGACGCTTCATGTAGCCCTATGGAGCCACGGATGTCAGCGGTGACATGTCCGCTGACATCCGCTCCGCTCCGCTCCGCCAAAGTGTGACGGAGGAAAACCCTATTTTTCCTTCCGTCGGCTGAGCGGATCGGATGAACACGGACAGAGACGTTCCGTGTTCATCCGATCTCCCCATAGGGGAGAGCGGCGCTCTGACAGGGCGGTCCCTGCACAGTGTGCGGGGACCGCCCAGTCATCCGCCGGCTCAGCGGGGATCAACTGAGCGATCCCCGCTGAGCAAGCAGAGCTTCACGGGGCGGATCATGACTGATCCGTCCCGTGTGAAAGAGCCCTAAAGGGGAACTCTTCAGACTCTGATGGTGGGGGGGGGGGGGTTGCACGGAGCAGTGCGCCGAGCGGCATCACCTCCCTGAAATTAGTTTTTGCAGGTTGGGATGTCTGCAGGTGAGTAAAACGGGGTAGGGGGCTGGGGGGCTGGTCAGTGACAGAAGTTTTTCCACCTTAAAGCGGAGGTTCACACAAAAAGTGAACATCCGCTTTTCGGAACCCTCCCCCCCCCCTCCGGTGTCACATTTGGCACCTTTCAGGGGGGAGGGGGTGCAAATACCTGTATAAAACAGGTATTTGCACCACTTCCGGGTTCTGACTCCCGCGGGAGTCCCGCCCCTTCGCGTCATCCCCCCGCTGTCTTCTGGAAAACACACTGTTCCCAGGAGAGAGCGGGGACCAGTGACGGCTAGGGTTGCCACCTGTCCAGGATTCACCCGGACAGTTTTGTGTGTCCAGGTTTCCACATGCCTGAAACCCGAAAACATTATTCAAACCGGACTATGGCTTCCCAGCAGGGTTGTGGCTTCAGCTGTCTAAGCTGAGAGTGTCTGTTACACTCTCTTTCACACTGCCCAAAGCCAGCACTAACAATCCCTCCACATACAGATGGGAGAGGAGAGAGGGCTCGATCTGCTCCTCTTCCTTCTGCCCCACCCCTCTATGTCTGCCCACACTCCAATCCCGGCACTGTGCCTCTGAAAAGGAAACTGGAGGGCCGGAAATTTGAAGCCCAGCAGCCTCAGATACATCTGGTTGAGAGGTGCTGACTGCCAAGGGGTGACTGAAGTCTCCCCCCTTCTCTCTCCTGCCTCTGAGTGAGTACTCTAAGGTAAATCAGGGTTCTCAGAGCACCCCTTACATTAGTGTGCCCCCCTTACATCAGAGTCCTCTCCGTGCATCAGAGTTCTCAGTGGTCCCCTTAAATCAGGGTTCTCAGAGCACCCCTTACATCAGTGCCCCCCCCTTACATCAGAGTCCTCTCCGTGCATCAGAGTTCTCAGTGTTCCCCCTTAAATCAGGGTTCTCAGGGCATCCCTTATGTTAGAGTCCCCAGAGTTCTTCCTTACATCAGAGTCTGCAGAGTCCCCTTTTACAGTAAAAGGGAACTCTACGAGTTCAGATGTAAAAGGGGAACTCTGTGGACTCTGGTGTAGTCTTGTGATTAACTTCATATGATTAGAAATGTTATTTAATTGCAAAATATATGTATAGTTTATACTATAAAAAACTTTGCTGTGCGCCGCTAAAGTGTTCGTGTTTGACTTCAAGAAAAGGTGGCAACCCTAGTGACGGCGCGCCGCGATACACGCGCATGCGCAGTAGGTAACCGGGCAGTGAAGCCGCAAGGCTTCACTTCCTGATTCCCTCACCGAGGATGGCGGCGGAATCATCCGAGGACCGAGCGATTGCTCAGCCTCGTCTGCTGACATCGCGGGCGTGCTGGACAGGTAAGTGTCCATTTTTTATAAGTCAACAGCTGCAGTATTTGTAGCTGCTGGCTTTAAAAAAATAAAAAATAAAAATCGGGTGGACTTCCTCTTTAAAGCGGAGCTCCGCCGGAAAAAAAAATATTAAAAGCCAGCAGCTACAGCTACAGCAGCTGCTGGCTTTTAATATTTGGACACTTACCTGTCCTGGAGTCCAGCGACGTCCGCAGCAGAGGATGAGCAATCGCTCATCACTCTGCTGCTCCCTCCGGCATCCTCGCTGAGGGAACCAGGAAGTGAAGCCCTGCGGCTTCATGCCCGGTTCCCTATGGCGCATGCGCGAGTCGCGCTGCGCCGTTCTGATTCGTCCTCCTGTGTTCTGGGAGCCGAGTGTCTCCCAGAACACTATGGGAAATCTGGGGGAAGTGACGTCACTCCCGCAGATTCCCGGAGAGAGGACTCCCGGATGTGGGTGAAAATAACTGTCTTAGACAGGTATATTCACCCCCCTGAAAGGTGTCAATTGTGACACCGGAGGGGGAGAGGGTTCCGATTACCAAAAGTGAAAAATTAGGGTGGAGCTCCACTTTAACCACTTCCCACCCAGTCAATAGCAAATTGACATCCGGGAAGTGGTTCTGTTATCCACACTGGACGTCATATGACGTCCTGCGGGATAACAGCCGCCGCGCGCCCGGGGGGGTGCGCATCGCGGCGATCGGTGGAGCGGTGGGTCAGTCTGACCCACCGCTACACTGATCTCGGTAAAAAGCCTCCGTCGGAGGCTTTTTACCATATGATCAGCCGTGTCGAATCACGGCTGATCAGGAAGTAAACAGGAAGAGCCGTTGATCGGCTCTTCCTCACTCGCGTCTGACAGACGCGAGTAGAGGAGAGCCGATCGGCGGCTCTCCTGACAGGGGGGGTTTGCGCTGATTGTTTATCAGCGCAGCCCCCCCTCGGATACCCACACTGGACCACCAGGGAAGCCCCCAAGGACCACCAGGGAAGCCCTAAGCATGTGGATGGACCCCATGGCCATCCACATGTAGTAAAAAAAAAATATATAAAAAAAAAACATAAAAAAATATGCCAATCAGTGCCCACACATGGCACGATCATGGCAAGAAAATAATGTGTGGTGGCTGGCATTGCTAGGCAGCAGTGTCACCAGTGCCACCTACTAGTGTCCATCAGTGCCACCTATCAGTGCCCATAAGTGCCCACCTATCAGTGCCCGTCCGTGACACCCATCAGTGCCACCCATAAGTGCCCATCAGTGCCGCCTAAAAGTGCCCATTAGTGCCGCCTATGAGTGCCCATCAGTGCCGCCTATGAGTGCCAATCAGTGCCGCCTATGAGTGCCAATCAGTGCCGCCTATGAGTGCCAATCAGTGCCACCTATAAGTGCCCATCAGTGCCACCTATAAGTGCCCATCAGTGCTGCATACCAGTGCCGCCTATCAGTGCCCATCAGTGCCGCCTATCAGTGCCCATCATCAGTGCCCATCAGTGCCACCTCATCAGTGCCACCTCATTGGTGCCACCTCATCGGTGCCCATCAGTGTCGCCTTATCAGTGCCCTTCAGTGCCGCCTTATCAGTGCCCGTCATTGAAGTAGAAAAGGTACTTATTTACAAAAAAAATTAACAGAAACAAAGAAAAACATAGTTTTTTTAAAAAATTTCGCTCTTTTTTTATTTGTTGCGCAAAAAATAAAAATCGCAGAGGCGATCAAATACCACCGAAAGAAAGCTCTATTTGTGGGAACAAAATGATAAAAAATTTGTTTGGGTACAGTGTAGCATGACCGCGCAATTGTCATTCAAATTGCGACAGCGCTGAAAGCTCAAAATTGGCTTGGGCAGGAAGCTGTATAAGTGCCCTGTATGGAAGTGGTTAAGGTGAAAAAACACGAGGGTTTACAACCCCTTTAAAATCCCAATAGGCGTTTTCTTTTCAACCTGTGACTCAGAAAGCACAGATATTATTGGCTTAGCATGACAGCCGAGCTAATTAGCGTTTTTATATGTAGAAATGGCAGCCTACCCATTACCCTTGTTTCCTTTACGTCTATAAATACAATCCTATAAAAACTCATTCACTTTCTGTGCGCGGCCACTAGATGTCAGCAAAACATTTCTTAGTTTGGACGAGCCACCAAAAAAAAGCCAAAATCTGTTGCAAAATACGACACTTTGTAAATGAAATACACAATGGTCTAATAAATAACGTTTGGAAAAAATGTGATATTTGGCAAATTAAATTTGAGATTCATAATGTAATGAAAAAATAAAAAGTATTTCAGTCTACTCGTAGCATTTAATAAAATATATAATTTTCTTCGTTCCTCGTTCAAGAATCAAGATCCAGAGCTTTGTCCAGTTTTGCTCACCATAGATATAGTTACACGGATCTTCTGGCTGTCTCCAGGGCTTGTACTTATTTTTCATTCGCTGCCTCCCCCATTTACCTGTCAGGACCCGGGGATTGGGAATAATCAATACTTCTGCCCTCTCCACCTCTGTAGACTACAGAATAACCCTTGTATTATAGAGATGAGGAGAGGGGATCTGTTCTGTAGTCCAAACCTACTTCCCATCCAAAGTTATTATCCCTGCCCAGTTCACCTCTGCGGACTACAGAAACGCTCTCACCTCTTTGTTACAGAGATGAAGAGGAGAAGTGTTCTGTGCTCCTAACATACTTCCCATCCAAAGCATTATTTCATCATTACCCAGTTCATATCTTTAGACTACAGAACACCCCCACCTCCAAGTTAAAGAGATAAAGGGGGAGGTGTTCTGTGGTTCCAATATAATTCACCTCTGTGGACTATAGAAAATCTACAGGCCTCCATGTTAAAGCAATGAAGAGAGGGGGAAGTGTTCTGTAATCCTAACATGTTTCCCGTCTAAAGCAACGTTATCAGCCCTGCTCAGTTCACCTTGGTGGACTACGGAAAATCCCCCCACCTCCTCGTTCTAGGGCTGAGGAGAGGTGTTCTGTAGTCCTAACATACTTCCCGTCCCAGGGAGACAATAGTGTTGCTCCATAGACACAGTACAGTGAGTGAGTGTTGTCACCCTGGGACAGGAAGTGTGTTACTGGCAGGATCACCAGGAGAAAATAAAGACAAAAAAAGGCAAAAAAAAAATAAATACATTACTGATCGCTGAGCCTGGGAACCATCTGGCGCCGACAGTGTCTTGCCATAGAGATAAGCGATGGTAAGATGGCCACCGCTCATCTCTATGCCCTTGGAGGACCGGAGTGACATCATTCTTTTTTTCTGATCTTTTGTTTTTAAGGGTAGAGAAGAGTTCTCTCCATAAAGAGGACCTGTCATGCTGTATTGTTATCCCAAGGGATGTTTACATTCCTTGCGATAGCAATAAAACTGATTACATTTTTTTTTTTTAAAGGGAAAGTGTAAAAATTAAAAAAAGTAATACAAATAAAATGTTATTTTTTTAAAGCGCCCTCGTCCCCGTGTGCTCAGTAGTGAACACATACGTAGGTCACACCCACATATGTAAACGGTATTTGCACCACACATGTGAGGTATCGCCACAAACGTCTGCATGAGAGCAATAATTCTAGCACAAGAAAGACCTCCGGTGTAACTCTAAATTGGTAACCTGTAGTAACGTTTAAAGTGTCGCCTATGGAGTTTTTTGAGTACCATAGTTTGGCGCCATTCTACGAGCACGCACAATTTTAAAGCATGACATGTTGGGTATCTATTTACTCGGGGCAACATCATCCTTCATATTATATAAAAAAATTGGGGTATATGTTATGTTTTTTTAATTTATTAAAGTGTATTTTTTCCCCAAAAAATTGTGTTTGAAAAAACACTGCGCAAAAACCGTGTGACATACAAATTTGCAACGACCGCCATTTTATTCTTTAGGATCGCTGCTAAAAAAAAAAAATTATATATATATATATATATATATATATATGTAGCGGGGTGTTCCCCTTTAATGCAGAGAGACAAGAAGTTCCAGGTGAGAGGTGAGTCGGGAGGAAGTAAAGAGACATTATGGAAGTGAAAGCAGAGGAGAGAGAGACTACATCTCCCAGTACATCTTGCAGCACCCAGGGTGCATTGCTCCAGAACAGAGACTGCTGGGGGAGACTTTATAAAGGGGAGGCGGAGTTTTGGTCGGGCTTTTTTTTGGACACCCCTCTCCTAGCAAGAGGATGTCTGTGCTGAACTGCTGTGTGCACAAGGCCTGAAGCCTGGGCCATGTGCTCCTTTCCAAAGAGCCCTCTGCCAGCCTAGCAGAGCCTTAGAGACATCTAATCCTCCTTGCTGCAGTACACCAGAAGGATTGAAGACTTGGATGTCGGTGGATTCCTGTTCCGAGACGAATCGATGGAGGAAACGGACTTTGACTTGTCCAGGTGGTGAGAGCTGTTTAAAGACAGATACTTTATCTTTACTATTCGTTGGGATTACAAAGTTGTTCTTCAAGTGCACCACCGAAAAGATTGCTAGCGAATATTGTTTCACTGAACTTCCATCTAGATCAGTCAGGCCTGACTGCATAGGTAGACATTGCTGGGTGTTAGTCTACCCATGAGGGGAAGTAGCTGTAAAAGGGCAGCGCTAGAGTTGCATAGCAATACTTTATTATTCTGATTACTCTGTTTATCTTTATTACTGTTTATTGCAGGGATCTGCAACTTGTTATACTGTTGTTTATTACTTGCCCATTAGCCTCAGTAAAATATCTGGGTAAAGTACATTTGGTGTCAGTTCTGCTTACTTTAATAGGAGTTTTAAAGTATATTCTGTGTATGTTTGTTATAGGACTGCGTCACCAACAGTTGCGGTCACGCGGTCCTATCCCTCTATCACCAGCTGTGCCACGGGAGGTTAGAGCCGATTGCCAGGGGTTGACAGCAGTGCACTACAGGGCCCAAATCAATATCAGCGGCTCTCTTAACTGGGGGTAGCGCTACACGTGGGGGCTCGAGTCCGGGATCCTTGTACGTTGCACGCTGCAATCAAGCCGGTCAGAAGTACCAGCATGGACCCGCTGGCAATGTCACAGTGGTGCGCAGCGATTGGCGCCGATCCAACCGCGGCGGTAGTCATTGTACTCCCGGGGGAAAGATTGAAGGAAGAGGAGATAAAACAGCTCGTATTGTTACTGTCTCCGAGCCACAAAGCATGGGTGATGGATTTTAGGCCAGATCCAGTGATCTCGTTTACATACGCACTGGTAGAATGGAAAAACGAAATCCCAGAGCATTTTAAAAGTCAGAGTATACAAGCCATAGATAATCAGATCTATCACTTGATACATACGCTGCCAGTGAAGGAAGAATGGTTTCAGACACCAAAGCCATCACTCCCACAATTATCTCCACCACTATCCCCTAAAGCAGAAAAGCTTAAGGAACTATTAAGCCCGGGATCACCGCTGGCCGCTATAGGGCCTGAATTGTTGAATGCTCTAGGAGACCTTGTAATTAAGTGCCAGAAAAGCAGTACGGTGCATGTGGAGGCCGGTTACCGGAAGCTTAGCACCTTCTCAGGGAAGCTCCCCGTCCCTGCGGGGGAGGAAGATTTTGACACTTGGGTGGAACAGGCATTGCAGGCAGTAGAAGCATGGGAGGTGCCTGAGGCACAGAAGAGACAGCGAGTCTTAGAAAGTCTGAAAGGTGCCGCGGCAGAAGCGGTGAAGAGCTTCCGGTTTGGAAATGAAAACTGTACAGCTCAAGATTGCCTGGCCATGCTGCAGGAAGAGTTTGGTCAGCTGGAGAAGGTGTCAGAGATGATTTATCAAATTGAACACACTCTCCAGCAGCCGAATGAGAAACTGTCAGAATATGTTAGAAGGCTGAACAGGCAGTTATGCAAGATTGTACTGAAGAAGGGAATGCTGCCCAAAGATGCAGATGAAGCACGCATGAAGCAGATCATGAGGGGAGCGCGGCGCTCAGACCCGGTCTGGCTGCACCTGAAAACCTCAGGAGGAGGAATGTCACTAACCTACTCTGATCTAATAAAAATTATTAGGGACGAAGAGGCGCTGGAGGAAGATCAGCAGGTGGCCAAGGCGAATGTCACACCTGTACCAGTGTTGGTCCATTCGGTCAAGAGCCCAGAAAGAGATGCGGAGGTTGACACTCTGAAATCGCAAATGGCCCAAGTGTTGGAGATGCTGACCTCTTTGATGGAGAAAGATCAGAGAAGACGAGAGAAACCAAGCCCAAGAAAGGAGTTGTTCCCGAACACCTCAGCACCGGCCTCCCTACAGGACCGAGAAGAGGTGATTTGCTATAACTGCGGAGGGAGTGGCCACTTTGCTAACGTATGCTCCAGCCCAAAGAAGAAGAGAACAGATAATTGCAAGCCGGCGGGAAACTCCAAAGGGGCCCCGGTGAAGGAGTCAACCGGGTGCCCATCATCTTCAGTGCGCTCCAAACTAAAAAAAAAGGCCAAGAATGGAGGAGACAAAACTCCTAGGAGGAGGTATAGTACACCCCCACCAAGATGTACCCCAGAGGGAGGGGGCAAGACCCCTCAGTGGAAGTACAGCACCCCAAAGAAGGAACATCCACCTAAAAGGAACAATAACATCCCTCAGCGGGTTTGTGCCCCCATTGAGAGGGAGAAAGTCAATGCATGCCAGGCTCAGGAAAAATTAAAGTCCAAAAGGAGCAGGGCAAGGGTCGAAAGCAAAAAAAAAGAGGTGACCCCAGTCCGGCCATACCCAAAGGAACTGGTGGGCCCGTCTCCTACTGTGCCCATTCAAGTGGAAGGAGTCTATACTAAAGCTCTTTTGGACACCGGAGCACAGGTGACTTTACTATACCGGGACTTCTATGATAGGCACTTGAGTCATCTGCCTATCCAGAAGATAGAAGAGCTGGAGATATGGGGACTTGGAACCCAGAGTTTCCCTTATGATGGGTACCTGCCCATAAAGATGACTTTCGACCCATCCGTGGCTGGGAAGGCTGAAGTGTTTGACACCCTGGCAGTTGTGTGTCCCCGGCCGCCTGGAGCCAGCAAGATTTCCCTGATCATTGGGACAAACACGGATCTAGTCAGGAGACTCCTGACCCCTCTAGTGAAAGAGAGAAACCATTCAGCCACCAAAATCCATCCCATGCTAAAGATGGCCTACCAACGACTGGTCTTAGAGCAGAAGACCCCGGGAGAGGGGATAGGGAAGGTGTGGAGACTTGGCAGAGAAGGAGTAGTGCTACAGCCCGGAGAAGTAACCTGTCTTAGGGCCACTGTGAAGCTTTCGTGGGAACAACCTGGCCCCTTTGTCATGCTGGAATCAGACCCAAGGGAAGAGTCCTCAGGCCTGGAAGTGATACCAGAAGTGATTCCGTTCAAGGCCCTGAAGAAGGCCCATGGCAGAGTTCCGGTGAGTGTTAGGAACACTACGGGAGGACCCATGGAGATCCCTGCCAGAGTGTTGCTTGGTCAGGTGAGCCCTGCTGCCCCGGTCACTTGGTCCGAAGTCAAGGGGACGGGTGACGGAGGAGATGTTTGGGAGAAACTGTCCGTGGAAAACCCGAACCTACCCAGGGCTTGGAAAGAAAGAGCCAAGGCCCAGCTGACCAGGTGGGAGAAGATCTTTTCCGAAGATGAATTCGATGTGGGGTGTGCAAGAAGTGCCACCCATCGGATCCGCCTCCAAGAAGATAAGCCCTTCCGAGAGAGGGTCAGGCGGGTCCCCCTGGCAGATCTGGAGGATCTGAGGGAACAACTTGTAGAACTAAAGAAGACTGGTGTTATCCGTGAGTCTAGAAGTCCCTATGCCTCCCCAATCGTGGTGGTCAGAAAGAAGAATGGGTCGTTGAGGCTTTGTATCGATTACAGGACTCTCAACAGGAGAACCATCCCTGACCAATACACCACGCCAAGGATAGAAGATGCCCTACAAAGTTTGTCTGGAGCCAAATGGTTCAGTGTGATGGACCTCAAGAGTGGGTACTATCAAATCCCTATGCACCCAGAAGACAGGGAGAAGACAGCCTTCATAACCCCGGTGGGATTCTTCGAATTCAATAGGATGCCTCAGGGTCTGTCTGGAGCTCCTGCTACCTTTCAACGCCTTATGGAGAAGACTGTTGGAGACATGAATCTTATAGAAGTCCTTGTGTACTTGGACGATGTCATTGTCTTTGGAAGAACCTTGGAAGAACATGAAGCCAGGTTGGAGAATGTATTGAGAAGACTCAGCGAAGAGGGACTTAAGCTTTCCCCCGAGAAGTGTCGGTTCTACCAGTCTTCTGTGAACTATCTGGGGCACATAGTGTCTGAAGAAGGGGTGGCCACAGATCCTGAGAAGTTGGAAGCAGTCACTTCCTGGCCACGACCCACCACAGTAACAGAGCTCAGATCCTTCCTGGGGTTCTGCTCCTATTATAGGAGGTTTGTGGAGGGGTTTGCTCGGATTGCCCGCCCGTTGAATGAATTGCTAAAGGCAGAAGGGGAAGAGGATGACTCAGGGCCCAGGAGGCCTGGTGAGTCAGTTCAAGATCAGTGGAACCCAAGGTGTGAAGAGGCCTTTCATGCTCTGAAGAGAAGCTTAACCACTGCCCCAGTCCTGGCCTACGCCGACCCTACCAGACCTTATGAATTACATGTGGATGCCAGCCATGAGGGTCTAGGTGGTGTACTCTACCAAGAACATGAAGGACAACTGCGACCAGTGGCCTATGTGAGCAGGAGCCTGACCCCCTCAGAAAAGAATTACCCCACTCATAAGCTGGAATTCCTGGCCCTCAAATGGGCGGTAGTAGACAAGCTAAAAGACTACTTGTATGGGGCAGAGTTTACTGTGAAGACAGACAACAACCCCCTGACCTACCTCTTCACCACCGCGAAACTAGATGCCACCGGACACAGGTGGTTGGCCGCATTGTCTGGATTCAACTTCAGTCTGAAGTACAGACCAGGAGCCGGAAATAGGGATGCAGATGCCCTGTCCCGGAGGTCTCATGCCACGACAAATGACTGGGAAGATTGGACCCAAGTGGCACCGGACGGGGTGCGGGCCCTTTGTCAAGGGGCTGAATTCCAAGCCAGAGGAGGCTCCAGAGCAGAAGAAATAGGGGTTACCATGGTAGGAGTCCCCAAACACTATTGTGGGGTAACTCAACTGGAGGAAGACAACCTACCGAGACTGTCCAAGAAGGAGTTGAGGTGTGACCAATTGGAAGACCCCATGGGGAGATTGGTCCTCGAAGCCCTGGAGAATCAGGATCCCAACAAATTCCTACATCACCCCTCAAAGGAGGCTCGCCTGTTGAGGAAGGAATTGGACAGGCTACAGGTACATCAGGGAGTGGTCTACCGAAGGGGCCCCTCTGATGACTCAGAAGATAAGTGGCAGTTATTTCTTCCAGAGAAGCACCGAGAGACTGTACTAATTGCCCTGCATGACCATCATGGTCACCTAGGGGCAGAAAGGACCTTCCAGCTCGTCAGAAATCGGTTCTATTGGCCCTGCATGAGGGCAGAAGTAGAGGAGTATTGCCATTCCTGTGCACGATGCATTCAGAGAAAGACCCTACCCCATCAAGCTGCCCCAATGGGCCACTTACAGAGTCAAGGCCCAATGGATCTGGTATGCATTGACTTTCTCTGCCTCGAACCCGACCTGAGTGGATTGGGGAATGTTCTGGTAATAACCGACCATTTCACCCGCTATGCTCAAGCTTTCCCAACCAAAGACCAGAAGGCATCCACCGTGGCCAAGATACTTATGGAGAAGTATTTTGTCCATTACGGACTACCACAGAGACTCCACTCAGATCAAGGAAGGGACTTTGAGAGTCGGTTGATCCGAAGACTTTTGGATTCATTAGGAATAAAGAAGACCAGAACCACGCCTTACCACCCACAAGGAGATGCTCAGCCGGAGAGATTTAACCGGACCCTGCTCAACATGTTGGGAACCTTAGAAACAGAGAAGAAGCAACACTGGAGTCAGCACATATCAGCCCTAGTACATGCCTATAACTGTACCACAAGTGACGCCACTGGCTACTCCCCTTATCGACTTATGTTTGGGAGAGAAGCAAGGCTACCTGTGGACCTGGCCTTTGGCACTTCTATAGACAATACCTCAGCTACATCCCACAAGGGATACGTGGACAGACTTAGACGTAGCTTGCAGGTGGCCTATGAACAAGCCCAGGCGGCTTCGGATCAAAGGGGGGCCCGCAACAAGAGAAATTTTGATCTGAAGGTTCGAGTGCAAGATCTGCAGCCCGGGGACCGAGTACTGCTACGCAATCTGGGGGTCCCTGGAAAACACAAGCTTGCCGACAGGTGGAGATCTGAGCCCTATGTTGTCTGTAGGAAGTTGCCCGGTTTGCCTGTCTACAAACTAAAGCCAGAAGGAAAGGTGGGTCCACTGAAGACGTGGCATCGGAACCACCTGCTCCCACTTGCTGAGGCAGTCAGAATACCTCCCGTGAGAGACTCCCCTGAACCGGCCTCTATCCTGGATATTCCTAGGCCGAACACTCGGTCCCAGACCTCTCGAGCCAAAGATGGGGAGGCCTCCCAATTGAGTACAGAAGAAGGTGGAGAACTGGACTGGCTGTGGCCTCCCTCGACTCTGGGAACGTCCGCCATAGATCTCCCAAATGGAGGGGATACCCCAGATGCAACGCTGAATCCGGAGGCTACTGAATTCATACCCTTCAGTCCCTCAGCTGATTACTGGGAAGATGTTCCTGACACTTGCGCAGAGGAGGACTCTAGAGATTCCATACGTCAGTCGACTTCTGAATCAGAGGTTCCAGAACCAGCAATGTTACCTGAACTTACTCCTGAAGAAGAGCCTGTGGTGCCAGAGTCAGAAGCACCAAGAGAGCAGAGGGCTCGCAGAGTCATCAGGCCTCCCAAGAAACTAACTTACCCCCAAATGGGGACGAGCTCAGAGGACTCTGTTGTAACGGCTAGGAGAAGTGTTGAACAACCTGATCCTTCCACCGTCCATTTGGTGGAGGGCAACCCCAGCTCACTCTCTGGCACAGTTAGGCAGGCCACTCATGGTAGTGTGACCTGTGGGCAAGAGAGTTCCATCCCAAAGTTTTGGTGGGAATTCCCTATGCCAACATCATGCTCGACATTGTCCAAAATGGTAAACAGTATTTGTTGAAGTTTATCTTTGGGGACCAAAGAGTTCAAGTGGGGGGAGTGTGTAGCGGGGTGTTCCCCTTTAATGCAGAGAGACAAGAAGTTCCAGGTGAGAGGTGAGTCGGGAGGAAGTAAAGAGACATTATGGAAGTGAAAGCAGAGGAGAGAGAGACTACATCTCCCAGTACATCTTGCAGTACCCAGGGTGCATTGCTCCAGAACAGAGACTGCTGGGGGAGACTTTATAAAGGGGAGGCAGAGTTTTGGTCGGGCTTTTTTTTGGACACCCCTCTCCTAGCAAGAGGATGTCTGTGCTGAACTGCTGTGTGCACAAGGCCTGAAGCCTGGGCCATGTGCTCCTTTCCAAAGAGCCCTCTGCCAGCCTAGCAGAGCCTTAGAGACATCTAATCCTCCTTGCTGCAGTACACCAGAAGGATTGAAGACTTGGATGTCGGTGGATTCCTGTTCCTAGACGAATCGATGGAGGAAACGGATTTGGACTTGCCCGGGTGGTGAGAGCTGTTTAAAGACAGATACCTTTATCTTTACTATTCGTTGGGATTACAAAGTTGTTCTTCAAGTGCACCACCGAAAAGATTGCTAGCGAATATTGTTTCACTGATCTTCCATCTAGATCAGTCAGGCCTGACTGCATAGGTAGACATTGCTGGGTGTTAGTCTACCCATGAGGGGAAGTAGCTGTAAAAGGGCAGCGCTAGAGTTGCATAGCAATACTTTATTATTCTGATTACTCTGTTTATCTTTATTACTGTTTATTGCAGGGATCTGCAACTTGTTATACTGTTGTTTATTACTTGCCCATTAGCCTCAGTAAAATATCTGGGTAAAGTACATTTGGTGTCAGTTCTGCTTACTTTAATAGGAGTTTTAAAGTATATTCTGTGTATGTTTGTTATAGGACTGCGTCACCAACAGTTGCGGTCACGCGGTCCTATCCCTCTATCACCAGCTGTGCCACGGGAGGTTAGAGCCGATTGCCAGGGGTTGACAGCAGTGCACTACAGGGCCCAAATCAATATCAGCGGCTCTCTTAACTGGGGGTAGCGCTACATATATATATATATATATATATATATATATGTGTATATATATATATATATATATATATATATATATATATATAATGTTGAGAGGGGAGGAATTGGGGGAAAGGGATAAGAGCACTAGATAAGTGTCTCCATCCCTAATCAATGTATACATAGAGGGGGGAAGTTCGGGACTTTGAGTGAGGCACATAAGTGGAACAACAAATAATTTTTGAGAAAAGGCAAGTTTTAATAAAATCGCATAGGTTATACGAATATCTTGGCCTCAAGGCTCCATATAAAGACATAAATTAACAAAGTTATTGGAAATAGCTAAATCACAGCATTTTGTGGTAACATAATGCATCTAGGATAGCCTAAGGTACTAAAAGGCTCATTGGCTTGGCGCGTTTCGGCGACTGATCGCTTCATTAGGAGCAGATGCATTTAGTCTGAAAAAACATTAAAAGCAAGTATGAGGGCCAATAAATGGATCTCGAAAAAATAGAATAAGAAAAAGTATGGAGAAAAAAAAGGGGAGACAAAAGTGGATATGGAGGAAAGGAAAAGGTTCAGCCTCCTACTTACATATATCAACACGTGGTCAACAGGTGGCGCCATACCGGCGGCAAACGTCAAGGGGCCCTCCCGGGAGCTGAGGGGACGAAAAGCCCAAAGGAAACTGGACAACAAAACCAAGCCCCCAACGCAATGATGATGCCCAAACTGACACTGGCGGCGATGCCGGGATATGACTTGACTTAACTTATGTCTTTATATGGAGCCTTGAGGCCAAGATATTTGTATATCCTATGCGATTTTATTAAAACTTGCCTTTTCTAAAAAATATATATATAATGTTTTGGGGTTCTAAGTAATTTTCTAGCAATAAAATCCAGATTTTTACTTGTAAACAACAAATGTCAGAAAAAGGCCTGGTCCTTAAGTGGTTAAACAAAAAACATCCAAAAAATTGAGAATATTTTGGAAGAATATAATTCTGAATATGATCAAACTTTCCAAGTACATAAAAAAAAAAGAATAACAAAAAAAATCAACGCACAGAAGATCTGCTGAACAATTAGGAGAACCTAACGCCAAAAAGTGGACCTCAAAGTGTAAATGTAAAAGACGGGAGATCGTAACCTCGGCTGGACCCAGCGATGGCCTCACATAGCAGACAACAATGCCTGGAAATACAGCGAGTGTGATTTCATCTCCTGTTATGTTGTAACACGTGCAGCAAAATACTCCCCCCGACTCCGGGGACCTGCCAGATGTCAATGAACAGCAAGCAACAGCATGCCATTGACAGCAGCTAGCAGTCACAAGGCATGGGAGTGTGGGTTGCATGCAATACTGAATGTGGCCAGAGGTGGGGGGGCGCCAGAGAGACTCGGAATTACAGTGGAACCTTGGATTATGAGCATAATCCATTCCAGGAGAATGTTTGTAATCCAAAGCACTCGCATATCAAAGTCAGTTTCCCAATAAGAATCAATAGAAATGAAGAAATTTTGTTTTGCATTGACTTCTATTGCATGCAATACTGAATGTGGCCAGAGGTTGGGGGGCGCCAGAGAGACTCGGAAATACAGTGGAACCTTGGATTACGAGCATAATTCATTCCAGGAGAATACTTGTAATCCAAAGCACTCGTATATCAAAGCGAGTTTCCCCATAGAAGTCAATGGAAGTGAAAATAATTTGTTTCCGCATTGACTTCTGTGGCATGCAATACTCGGGGACAGCTCGGCTGAACTCGGAAACCCTCGGGAACTGAGTATTTCTGAGTGTTTCCGGGTATTTCCGAACGTCTCCGAACGTCTCCGACTGGCACCGGCGCCCCCGCACCTCTGCCAAATGCGGTACTGCACACCACATAGGCTTGAATTCTGCTCGTGTTGCGAGACAACACTCGCAAACCGAGTCAGGATTTTTAAAAAAATGCTTGTATTGCGAAACGCTCGTTAACCGCGTTACTCGCAATCTGAGGTTTCACTGTACTCAGAGATCGTTCGTATGCAGTCGGAAAGGCTCGGAAACACTCAGGAACAGAGTATTTCCTGCCCCAGGGGACATGTATCAATGCAAAAAAAAGTTTTAAAAACGGCAGTTTTTTCGGGAGCAGTGATTTTAATAATGCTTACAGTAAAACAATAAAAGTGAAATATTCCTTTAAATTTCGTACCTGGGGGGTGTCTATAGTATGCCTGTAAAGTAGCACATGTTTCCCGTGTTTAGAACTGTCCCTGCACAAAATGTAATTTCTGAAGGAAAAAAGGTAATTTAAAACCACTCGCGGCTATAATGAATTGTCGGGTCTCCGGCAATACAGATCAAAGTCACTGAAAAAAATGGCAGGGGTCCCCCCCACAGTCCATTACCAGGCCCTTTGGGTCTGGTATGAATATTAAGGGGAACCCCCCAAACCCAAAAAAAAGCGTGGGGGTCCCCCCCAAATTCCATATGAGGCCCTTCAGGTCTGGTATGGATATTAAGGGGAACCCCGCACCAAAATGTAAAAAAAAATGGCGTGGGGTCCCCCCAAAAATCAACACCATACTCTTATCCTAGCACGCAACCTGGCAGGCCGCAGGAAAAGAGGGGGGGGGACGAGAGAGCACCCCCCCCTCCTAAACCGTACCAGGCCACATGCCCTCAACATGGGGGGGATATCCCTATGTTGATGGGGACAAGGGCCTCATCCCCACAAAGCTTATCGGAATATGGAAGCCCCCTTTAACAAAGAGGACCCCCAGATTCCGGCTCCCCCCTATGTGAATTGGTAACGGGGTACATTGTACCCCTACCATTTCACAAAGAAAGTGTAAAAATAAAACACACAGACAGAGTTGGGAAAGTCCTTTATTAAAAATAAAAAAATAAAAAATCTGAAAACCATTCCAGCGATGTAATCCAGTCTGTCCAGCGTTGTTCTCTATGTCCCGTGGTGATCCAACGTCCAGCGATGCTGCAGTCTCCTCCAGTCTCCACTCACACGAAACCCTCATGACGTAGGAGGGGGCAGGGTCAGTTTATAGTCCATATAAAAAGATTATAGCAATGTGATAAGTTGTGTAACCATAAAATGTCCATCCACAAATGGAAGCCTCCACAAGGGAATTGGAAGCAAAATCCAGCAGGAGCTACAGAGTATAAAAGAGAAGAGAGGCGCCTCTAAGTGTAGCAATATGGTTACATTTAATGAAGGTACAACATTTAGCAACTCACATGGTTGATGATTAAAAGAGGCACATCTAAGTATGCAGGCATCCGGGGTAAAGCAATCCACATAGACCGTCCTCCTCACCACTTTCAGTCTGCAATCGTGACCGGGAAGACTACCCTGCAGTAGAGCGATCTGAAAGCGAGGCTTGAACGCTTGTGGAAAGGGACGATGTTGATGGTGGTGCAGAGGACGGTCTATGTGGACAGCTTTTCCCCGGATGCCTGCATACTTAGATGTGCCTCTTTTAATCATCAACCATGTGAGTTGCTAAATGTTGTACCTTCATTAAATGTAACCACTTAGAGGCACCTCTCTTCTCTTTTATACTCAGTTGTGACGTGATGTTACTCTTATATCAAGACATCGCTTGTATATCAAGTCAAAATGTATTTAAAAATTTTGCTTGTCTTGCAAAACGCTCTCAAACCAAGTTACTCTCAAACCAAGGTTTTACTGCATTCTGTTGTCATGTGGTAAAAAGTAAGTTAGTATAGCAAGTCAGCATATTTAAGAAAATTAAAACTCAAGAATGTGGACATGAAGTATTTTGATGTTTCCAGGAGACTGTGACATGTGAAAAAATAACAAAAATGTGTTTGAAAGGTGTAATCATAACTGAGGTCTTGTTCACCAAACCATGGGATCTACCACTTCTCCCCTATCACAATGGTAAGGCAAGTGAAAGGGGCAGATGTAAGATGTTGTGAATAGGTGGTCTTCCATAGAGATATGAGATATATGGGCCAATTTATAAAGATCAAATCAATAGAATTTCATGGGAAATATTCATTTCAGAGGTGTCACCTAATTATAATGCTACTCAGGACAAGTTCTGTGCTTTCTTATATTTTTACAATTAACCTTTTTGTTTCCTTTGAGGACCTGAAGGGCCGTCATGGTGTGGACAATAAGTTTTGGACCCTGACCCTGGAGCTCACGGAATCTCCTCTGGAAGAGTTACTATCCTATTCAGCGCTTTCTAAGTTGGTGATTACTTTTTACGGCCACCTTCATGTGGCTGGAGACAACCCTTTTCAGAATTCCCATTGAAAATGGGTTGTTTTGGAACCTGGGCTTTCTGAGGAGGGTTGGGTGGAGGCCACTGAGGTTTGTTTTCAGGATGTGATTAGTACGGCTGATGAGCTTATTCAATTTCAATTTAAGTTTATTCATCTTCATTACACTCAGGCCAGATTGGCTCGCATGGGGTTTGAGTCTGCTGCCACTTGTTCCCGTTGTGGACTTGGGGGTGCAAAACTTTTCCACATGTTTTCCACTGATAGACATGTGCACTGCTGAAAAAAAATTTGTTTTCATTTCATTCGTTTTTTTGCTTTTTTCGGAAATTAGAAAATTTGGAAATTCAAAAATTCGGAAATTAGAAAATTTGGAAATTCGGTAATTTGAAAATTTGGTAATTCAAATATTCGGAATTCCGAAATTCGGAAATTTGAAAATGCTAATTTTCGAATTGCCGAAATTCGGAAATTTGAAAATTCCAAAGACCAAATTTTCGGAATTTCAAATTTACGAATTTTCTAATTATTGAATTACAGATTTTTGAATTTCCAAATTTCAAATTTTCAAATTTACGAATTTCCCGAATTTCCGAATTCCCAAAATTTTGAATTTCCAAATTTCCAAAATTTTGAATTTTCAAACTGAATTTTAGATTTTGCTGCTTCACCCTTCCAACAGCTCTTTCATTTAGTTAATGCTGATCTACCTAAGTTTAAATTGAGCTATAAGGGTTGGGCATGTCCTAAGAAGTTTACCAAAGTATGGCAGCCTTGGTTGGACATCTCTGAGTCTTTTTGGGGGAAGATTTCTTTATCCCAACAATCCTAATTGCTTCTGGACTGCTTATGTTGGTTCTTATTTATATGGTTTGTAACTCTGTCTAGGTCGATTATTTACTGAGCATATACAAAATATGGGGATTGTGCGCTGGTGTGTGTGTGTGTACGAGTGTGTTCTGGGTTCACGTTAGGGCTGCAACTAACGATTATTTTCATAATCGATTAGTTGGCCGATTATTGTTTCGATTAATCGACTAATCGGTTAATAAACGTAAAAAAAAAAAGGTAATTTTGCTGCGATTTGCATTTTTTTTAAAATCTTTTTTGCCCAATTTGTTGTTGAGCAGATTACAAAACACAAATTGCCGCAAAAACACATTACATGCTTTTCTGCAGCTTCTCCATTGAAGTATATTAAACCAAAAAAAACAAAATAGCACCGTTTTGCATTAAAAAAAGTCCTTGCCCTTTCCAAATACGCAGCAGCTGAAAAAATCATGGATGTGAACGTGTCCCATAGGAAACCATGTAAATGAATTGTAGTGTGTTTCTGCAAAAAGCACCAAAAAACAGAGGAGTGACCCAGGCTTAAGATGTTTAGTAACATAATGGGGTTAAAAAAACTAAAATTAGTACAAAAAGAGCAAATAATCGCTACTGTAAGGGGTTAATTTTTTACTGTGGGACAGTGAAAGTAATATTTACAGTAGCGATTTGCTCTTTTTGTACTATAAAGGGCTAATTTTAGTTTTTTTTTAACCCCATTATGTTACTGGCCGATTAATCGATTATGAAAATTGTAATAGATTAATTTCATAATCGATTAGTTGTCGATTAATCGATTAGTTGTTTCAGCCCTAGTTCACGTACTTATTTTTTCTGGTGATTTATTACTGTCACCTAATTTTGTTATAGGGCTGTGTGTAGTCCTTTGGATTTGTAATGTCCTTGCTCCCCTTGGGTGCAGTAATCCTGTCTGTTATATGCATGCTATGTATATTTTCTTGTCTTTTCTTATTAATCCATTTTGTATGTTTATGCAAAATCTTAAATAAACACCTCTACAAAAAAAAAAAGATAAAGTATTCACATGTCTCATTCCATCACACATCCCAAAAATAAGATGATTGTACTCCGTTCAGGACAGTGGGCAGGGTCATGCAAATTATCCATCCGCCAGTATCATATCCAGAGCTGTTGGTGTATACACCAAATAGATACTATATTTACTGTCAGACCCCTGATGAAGGAGACAGCATTTCCGAAACGCGTTGGACTCAGGAAGTTATATTTTTCATTGCATTTTTTTATTAATGTATCCACGTCTATGTGCAATATTTGTATGTTTTCTAATAAATATTAACCACTTCCCTACCCAGCCATAGTCAAATGACGTCCACAGATGAGATCTCCCATCCTGGGGGGACGTCATATGACGTCCTGGCTTTGTAGGGGGATATCTGAATGATGCCTGCAGCTAGAGGCATCATTCAGATATCCTTTTGAAGTGCCAGCGATTCTGTGCACCATAAGAATGATCATAGTGGCGGTTCCACCGCTTGATCGTTCTTATAGGCGGCGGGAGGGGACATCCCCCTCCCGCCGCCATCCGGTGCTTCTCAGGGCTCTCCCGTGCGATTGGGGAACCGGAGAGAATCTTCCAGGGCCGTTGGTGGGTCACGTGACGAGCATAGAGATGACTGGTGACCAGATGTTCACCAGTCATCTCTATGATCGTCGGAGGCCCGGTCGCGATGTGATGACGTCACGCCCGGGTCCTCAAATGTAAACAAAGCCGCCATTGCGGCTAGTAAGTATGAGATCAGTGAACATTTTTTCACTGATCTCATGCTTTCCAGCCTGGAGGAGAGATGTGGGGTCTTATTGACCCCGCATCTCTCAATAAAGAGGACCTGTCACATACATTCCTATTACAAGGGATGTTTACATTCAAAAAAAAATAAAGTAAAATAATTGTAAAAAAAATTAATAAATAAGTAAAATAAATAAATAAATAATAAAAAAAAATTAAAACGCCCCTGTCCCCGGTAGCTCGCGATCAGAAGCGAATGCACACGTAAGTCGCCCACATATGTAAACGCCGTTCAAATGTTGGGTGTCTATTTACTCGGCGTAACATCATCTTTCATATTTTCCCAAAAAATTGGGCTAACTTTACTGTTTTGTTATTTTTTAATTCATGAAACCATTTTTTTTTTTAAAAAAGGCGTTTGAAAAATTATTGCGCAAAAATCGTGCAAGAAAAAAAGTTGCAATGACCGTCATTTATTTCCCTAGGGTGTCTGCTAAAAAAATATATATAATGTTTCGGGGTTCTGAGTAATTTTCTAGCAAAAGAATGATGATTTATACATGTAGGAGAGAAGTGCTAGAATAGGCCCGGTATGGAAGTGGTACAAAAAGCCCTGTATTGAAGTGGTTAAATAATACTTTACAACAGTACTCTATATTGTTTGTATTGGTAGTGCCCTCAAAGTCCCACCCCAGGTTTTTTTTTCTTTATTTATACACCAAATATAGTCTAATATTTTAGAGCCATTTTTCCAAATTGCATACAGCTGTTTCAGGATTTTTTACCATCATCGGTGCAGTGTATGGAAAGCACAGCTTCTATGGGGTAGGGCTTGGGACCCAACGAGACAGTATAACCGTACAGGTAATCGTGAGAATGGGCAAAAGGAGTCAAAAAGACCTCCTACCAAATCAGTGCATAGCACAGTAAAGTCTTTTTAGAACAGAAGATATTCACATGTCTCATTCCATCACATATCCCAAAAATAAGAGGATTTCAGGAGAATGGGTAGAGTCATGCAAACCATTCCTTTATTTCCGGGATATAGGATGAAATGGGGGGGTGTGGATACCTTCTGTTCTAAGAAGGCTTTACTGTGCCATGCACAAATTCAGTTGAGGGGCTTTTTGTTTCCTTTAGGCTTTTCTCACGATAATCAGTATGGTTATTCTGTCTTGTTGGGTCCCAAGCCCTACTCCATGGAAGCCATGATTTCCATACACTAGAGGGCTTTTTGGGTCCCAAGCCCTACTACATGGAAGCCATGGTTTCCATACACTAGAGGGCTTTTTGGGTGCCAAGCCCTACTCCATGAAAGCCATGGTTTCCATACACTAGAGGGCTTTTTGGGTCCCAAGCCCTACTCCATGGAAGCCATGGTTTCCATACACTAGAGGGCTTTTGGGTGCCAAGCCCTACTCCATGGAAGCCATGGTTTCCATACACTAGAGGGCTTTTTGGGTCCCAAGCCCTACTCCATGGAAGTCATGGTTTCCATACACTAGAGGGCTTTTTGGGTCCCAAGCCCTACTCCATGGAAGCCATGGTTTCCATACACTGGAGGGCTTTTTAAATCTATTAGAAAAGCCTGTCCCAACCAGAGTCCCTCCAGAGGTTGCTAGGATTTCCCTGGATCAATGAGCAATTTCTGTCTTCTGTCTTGTTGGGTCCCAAGCCCTACTCCATGGAAGCCATGGTTTCCATACACTAGAGGGCTTTTTGGGTCCCAAGCCCTACTCCATGGAAGCCATGGTTTCCATACACTAGAGGGCTTTTTTGGGTGCCAAGCCCTACTCCATGGAAGCCATGGTTTCCATACACTAGAGGGCTTTTTGGGTCCCAAGCCCTACTCCATGGAAGCCATGGTTTCCATACACTAGAGGACTTTTTTGAGTGCCAAGCGGCCCTACCCCATGGAAGCCATGGTTTTTATACACTAGAGGGCTTTTTGGGTCCCAAGCCCTACTCCATGGAAGTCATGGTTTCCATACACTAGAGGGCTTTTTGGGTCCCAAGCCCTACTCCATGGAAGCCATAGTTTCCATACACTAGAGGGCTTTTTGGGTCCCAAGCCCTACTCCATGGAAGTCATGGTTTCCATACACTAGAGGGATTTTTGGGTCCCAAGCCCTACTCCATGGAAGCCATGGTTTCCATACACTAGAGGGCTTTTTGGGTCCCAAGCCCTACTCCGTGGAAGCCATGGTTTCCATACATTGGAGGGCTTTTTAAATCTATTAGAAAAGCCTGTCCCAACCAGAGTCCCTCCAGAGGTTGCTAGGATTTCCCTGGATCAATGAGCAATTTCTGTCTTCTGTCTTGTTGGGTCCCAAGCCCTACTCCATGGAAGCCATGGTTTCCATACACTAGAGGGCTTTTTGGGTCCCAAGCCCTACTCCATGGAAGCCATGGTTTCCATACACTAGAGGGCTTTTGGGTGCCAAGCCCTACTCCATGGAAGCCATGGTTTCCATACACTAGAGGGCTTTTTGGGTGCCAAGCCCTACTCCATGGAAGCCATGGTTTCCATACACTAGAGGACTTTTTTGGGTGCCAAGCGGCCCTACCCCATGGAAGCCATGGTTTTTATACACTAGAGGGCTTTTTGGGTCCCAAGCCCTACTCCATGGAAGTCATGGTTTCCATACACTAGAGGGCTTTTTGGGTCCCAAGCCCTACTCCATGGAAGCCATAGTTTCCATACACTAGAGGGCTTTTTGGGTCCCAAGCCCTACTCCATGGAAGTCATGGTTTCCATACACTAGAGGGCTTTTTGGGTCCCAAGCCCTACTCCATGGAAGCCATGGTTTCCATACACTGGAGGGCTTTTTAAATCTATTAGAAAAGCCTGTCTCAACCAGAGTCCCTCCAGAGGTTGCTAGGATTTCCCTGGATCAATGAGCAATTTCTGCCTCTCAGATACGTAACCACTGACACCAATAATCTTTTTAGATATCTGTAAGAGGAGGACTCTTACTACTGTCCACAAATGTCAGGAGCATCCTTCCCACTGACTAGCATGCTAATGTACTCTGAGCTGTAGATATAGTAATTATTAGCAGGGGCTCCATGTTAAAGATGTTGAGAAAGTCTTAGATCCTTCGCACCATAAGCTTTATAGTCTCTCAAAGATAAAAAAAGAAAAATAATCTATTTTATGGGTGGGCTTTATTATTACATTCTGATTGAGTTTTAGGGTCCATTCACACCGGGTGTGGTGGGACTACATTGGGCAGCTATTCCAGTGCAGTTCTTACGCAAACCAAGGCAAAATACAATACACTAATGCCACATACACACGATCGTAAATTCCGACAAGAAAAGTTTGTTGTGAGCTTTTGGTCGTAAATTCGGACCGTGTGTAGGCTCCATCTGACTTTTTCTGTCGGAATTTCCGCCCACAAAAATTTGAGAGCTGGTTCTCAAATTTTCCGTCAAGAAAAATTCTTGTCGGAATTTCCGATCGTCTGTATGCAATTCTGACGCACAAAAAAACACGCATGCTCAGAATCAAGCAGAAGAGCTGAACTGCCTATTGAATTTAATTGATCTCGGCTCGTCGTACGTCACCGTGTTATTGACGGTCGGAATTCCGGACAAGATTTGTGTGATCGTGTGTATGCAACACAAGTTTGAGCAAACATTCCGTCGGAAAAAAATCCACGGTTTTCTTGTCGGAATTTCCAAACGTGTGTACGCGGCATTACTTACATTGATGATTCCTCCAGCAGCCCCATAACGAATCTCAGTATGGACCTGCAGTTGAAGGGATAGTCTGCAGGAGCCTGCGCGTTGCACCCATGATCCACTGATTGTGGGGTGCAATATTTTGCAGGCTTCAGTGCAACAACAAAAAAAAGAAAACATAAAATATCTATATTCCCATTTCTGAAATGTGGCATCTTTGGAATAAACACTGCTTCATAGGTCCACAAAAGCTGTACTATATTAGTGCCAGCCTAATTTAAACCTTCCAAGAAATCATTTAAAATGTTGGCATCGATGGAACACTGCTCAGTGGAATTCCTCTTTATTACATGTGTTAATTGAAAAACAGCGTGTCGAAATTATTACCCAGACTTTACAAGGTCAAGGAGTCATTGTTTGTTCAGTTGAAAAATGCATTCAAGTGAACAAGTGGTCAACAATTTTGTGTAGTCACCGGTGCTTGAGGAGAGTGCCCAGTCCTAAACTGTGCATTTTATGGGCAGATAGATAAATATACTAACAGCATGTGTTGCTATAAATCTTTTTTCTTTTTTTTAACTGTCAAAAAATGAAGATTAGGGATGAACGGTGTAATTGTAGCTGAATCAATTTTTGCCACAAAATTACTGAATCAGTGGAAATTCTGAATTTTGTTTATTGAGCTGTTAGGTAAAATCTTACTTGAAAATAATCCTTTTTTTTTTTTTAATATATATATTTAACCACTTGCCGACCGCCTCCAGTAGATATACGTCGGCAGAATGGCACGTACAGGCACATCAACGTACCTGTACTCCCCCCTTTAACTGCCTGATGTGGAGGTCGCGTGCGCGCCGCCGCCGGCGCGCTCGCGACCCTGCTGCCTTCCCCGTGAGTCGGACTGTGAGTCCTGCGGACTCGATCGCCGCGGGGATCCCCGCGATCGTCTCACGGCGGCATAGAGCAGGGAGATACTTGTGTAAACAAGCATCTCACTGCTCTGCCTAGACAATGACACGGATCTCAGCTCCGTGTACTCGGAGCGGAGATCAGTGTCATGTGACACAGAGCCCAACCCCCCCCTCAGTTAGAAACACAATGCAGGGAACATTTAACCCCTACAGCGCCACCTAGTGGTTAGCCCCTTCACTGCCAGTGTCATTTTCGCAGTAACCAGTGCATTTTTATAGCACTGATCGCTGTGAAAATGACAATCGTCCCAAAAATGTGTCAAAAGTGTTCAATGTGTCTCCCATAGTGTCGCAGTCACGAAAAAAATTACTAGTAAAAAAAAAAAAAAAATTATAAAAATGCCATAAAACTATCCCCTATTTTGTAAACGCTATAACTTTTGCGCAAACCAATCAATAAACGCTGATTGCAATTTATTTTTTTACTAAAAATATGTAGAAGAATTTGTATCGGCCTAAACTGAGGGAAAAAAAATGTTTTTTTTATATATTTTTGGGGGATATTTATTATAGCAAAAAGTTAAAAATATTGATTTTTTTTCAAAATTGTCGCTCTATTTTTGTTTATAGCGCAAAAAATAAAAACCGCAGAGGTGATCAAATACCACCAAAAGAAAGCGCTATTTGTGGGCAAAATTGTCAGTTAAAGTGACGCAGTGCCGAATCGCAAAAAGGGGCCTGGTCTTTAACCAGCCAAAATAGTCCAGGGCTAAAGTGGTTAAAGGCTGCATTACTTTTTCTTTTACTATATTTAAAGGCTATGTTCTTCAAAAAATGGTCCATTGAGTCTGCCCTTTTTTTTTCTGTTTATTTAATGTTGATTTTTAATTTTTTTGTAGTGCTCCCCCCCAAGGAGCCGCTGGAAATATGCCCAAATTCTTTTTCCCAGTACAGTGGAACCTTGGATTACGAGCATAATCCGTTCCAGGATAATGCTTGTAATCCAAAGCACTCGCATATCAAAGCGATTTTCCCCATAGAAGTCAATGGAAACAAAGATAATTTGTTCCGCATTGACTTCTTTGGCATGCAATACCGCATGTTGCCAGAGGTGGGGGGGCGCCGGAGAGCCTCGGAAATACTCGGGGACAGCTCGGCTGATCTCGGAAACCCTCGAAAAGCCTTGAAAACACTCGGGAACAGAGTATTTCCAAGTATTTTTGAGTTATTCCGAGTATTTCCGAACGGCCCTGAACCGTTCCAAGTGTCACCCCCGCCCCCGCACCTCTGGCCAAATGCAGTACTGCATGCCCCATTAGCTTGAATTCTGCTCGTTTTGCGAGACAACACTCGTAAACCGAGTCGGGATTTAAAAAAAGTTGCTCGTCTTTCAAAGCGCTTGTTAACTGCGTTGCTCGTAAACCGAGGTTCCACTGTAATTGCCCCACAGCCAGCCACACGTTCGCAGTCATTCTTTGGCTCAATGACAAGTTTAGAGGTGTTGTTTTTTTTATTGGGGGGGGGCTGGAAATTCGATAGGGTTCGGGGATTTGACTGGGATACTCCAAAAATAACTAAGATGAGGACAGTAAACTTCCTTCTGAAGAGCTGAAGCAAAAGTGCTTGCAGAAACCAACTGTGGACTTGGCTTTGTAATAGAAGCAGTTAGGCCAGCCATACATGGTTCGAGTCTTGGCCGGTACAGCAGGAACCGGCCGAGATTTGAACTGTTAATGTGCAGACTGAATGTACCAAGTTGATCGATTGATGGAAGAATTGTGTGAATTTCTTTCCCGCAACCCATGGTTGAAGGAAAGAAATTTGCACCGTGTATGGCTGGCCTTACAAGCACAAAAGCTTCTTATATACAGGAATTAGAGCAGAGTCCCTTCACAGAGAATACGATAGATTGGGCTCTTAAGGGCAGCCCAAAAGTCTCTAATGCCGCGTACACACGATCGTTTTTCACGCCGTTAAAAATGCCATTTTTTAAATTGGGCATTAAAAACGATCGTGTGTAGGCTCCAGAGCATTTTTAACGACGTGAAAAACGGGCATTAAAAATTTCGAACATGCTCTATTTTTTCACGTCGTTTTTCATGTCGTTTTTTTTAACGTTGTGAAAAACGGTAGTGTGTATGCTTTTATGAGGGGAAAAAAAAGCGCATGCTCAGAATCAAGTGTAGCGGCCTCACCCCGTCCTCTTTAGCTAGGGGTATGTCACGCGACAGAGTGAGGTGCGCTACGGCCCATGTCCTCCCCATAACTGTGGGTGAGGTGAAGGCCAATATCTGATGTTTCCTCGGGCCGGTGTGTCTTGGGCATGTACCGAGTCTGCTGTGCAGAAAACCACCAAACCACCCTTTGCTCCCATTAACAGAGTCCATACACCGATCACAGTCCAACTGTTGGTTTTATTTCGTATCTCCACATACAGGCAATGCGATGGCAGGATACGGTGGGATGAGCAGGTCGAGGCACTATACTGATCTGGGTCCCTACACCCCCTATGCTATGACCAAGGGTTGCAGGAGTCTTAATTCGAATACCTCCGCTGCGTTGCAGCCCTTATCAGGGGAAGATGTCCTCCAAGAGAGTTACCGGAGGCCCATCCGTAACCGGGTTGACGCTGCACCGGAATCTTCGGACGGGTGACCTCCCCAGCCTCCTCACCTCAGATGCGGGTCCCCTCGCAAGGGGCACCCTGGAATCACTTCACCCTTGCGGGACCCAGTCGGAGTCACTGGGTCCCAGGCCTCCTCAATAGTACCTCATCCCAGGCTGAAGGTGCCTGGGATGGAATCCCAGCTTCATTCCGGCCAGGCCTAGGGCGCCTAGGCCGGAACCTTGAACCGCCCGCACCCAGGCCGAAGGTGCCTGGGTGCGCGACGAGATGATCCCCCCGAAGACCTCGTGGCGAGGGCGTCTCCCCCTTTTATCTCCTCCCATCAACACCACGGCGGGTTCCCCGCCCCCAGCTGTACCATCTCCAGGAAGGGACAAAAAAGGGGTAGCACTGTGGTGAATATTCTACCTGAAGCCTGTAGGTACTCCGCCACCCACAGGCAAAGGAGAACATTACATCCCCCAATCCTCCACGAATAACAAAAAGGGGTCTAAACCCTGACATAATTACACACCTGGGTCACACTACCCCCAGGTGTATCCCACTAAATCTGAAGACCCCGCTACACACTCCCTCCTGTGATTTGACGCTGGTCCCCAGCGTCAGGTGCACACCCATGTCTCCCAAGGAGTGGTGACATGGAGCAAGCCCCAGAGGCTGTCCCCAAATTTGTGAATACTAAGTGTGCCAAGACCTGCTCAAAAGGGAAAGGAAAAATATAAAACGATAAACTTTTGCATAAAACATCTATTCTGTACATATGTACAATCCCTCCCATCACTGTCTAAGAACCACCCCACACTCAGTAGTCTTGACCGATGAATCTCCTGCAGAAGGGAAACAAAAACAACATCCTAACAATCTGTTTTAACTTGGAATGAATAGGTCTGTCAGCCGAGAGACCCACTCACTCCAATAAGCAAAGTGATGCGTGTGTAAAATTTTCAAACAGTCGTTGCACAACACTGCCACCTGTTGACAGCGCCGCGGTCATGACACTTGCCGAGATCTTCCTTCTTCCTGCTTTTCTACGCTAACTTTTACCCCCAGAGTCTCTGTCTTTGGCACATGAAGAAGAGGGAGCAAAACAACAGCTCCCAAGTCTCCAGTGAGTGAAAGAAAAGCCCAAATCAAAACAAAAGTAGGGCGCAGTTCTGAGCGTCTGGGAATGTTCCTTCCAGAAAGTTCAACAGCAAACAAAATAGGAGCTCACTTCCCCTACAAGTAAAACCTTGGATCCGGCAAAAACAGGGGCTTCAGGTGCTTGTCAAACACTTCCACCGAATATTCGACATCCTCTCCTTCTTTCCTGCAGATGAGCACCTTATCGGCATGAATATGGCGCCCCAGTCTCCAATCAGCTCTACAGTCTCTAAACTTTTTAGATACAGGCGGCGAACACGACAGGTATCGCCGGGCATGAGGCACTTTGAGCTTTTCCCATACAAACTCGTTGTACCACCTTTGTCGCAAAACTTCGACTTCATACAATAAGTCCCGAGGCAAGTAGGGGTACTCCCACCCATATTCACGGGCGACTCTTTGGGAGAAAAGTCTCTGCAATCTGGCTAGAGGTGTCATACATCTTGGCGGGAAGGTAGTCTCTAGTAGACGGAAGGCTACCCTCCCTTGCGGGCTCCACCGGCTGTGGACTCCCGACACCTCCAACCAACACCACAGTCCCAGCCCCTAGCTCACCTGGACCTTCTGAAGAACTGGGATGTCTGGGACTCTCTTCTCTACCGGCGCCATCTAGGCCAGGCAAGCGGCGGGGTGAAGCTCGACCACGACCATAGGATGCCTGTACCAGGCCGACTTTCCTCTTCGGAGGTGGCAGCAGGGAATCTGTGGTGACCGAAGCAGTGTCCTCGGATTTCTCTCTTTCCGTCTCTGGTTGGGCAGTCACGTCGCCCTGGTCAGCGCGTACGGGGACCTCCGCAAAGGCCTGGATCTCTCCCTCCGTAGTAGCGGTTCCTGTGATGCAGTTGAGGCGAAGGGCCCGGGGCCTTACTGTGGATGATTCGACCTCAAAAAGAAACTCTTTGCACGCTTCACATCGCCCGAACGGCTTTAGTTGGACCACCAGTCCCGAGCATCCGGGACAGATCACACCGAGGGCCTCCGTGTCTCTGCATGAATACAGAGCCAACTGTCCTCGGGGCCTGAGCCTTATCCCTGTGTCTGTCAGGGGAGCAGCAAATGCAGTCATCTTCATAGGGTAAGATACCGGCATCCACGGAGAGCTTGAATTCATTCCGACCACTTGCTGCTCCATCACGCGCTGACCACGCGCCGGAGTCTCCACGTGTATCTCCACACGTGGCCAGACTCCTCCCATGACGTGCACGTTTTCGCGGGCTTCCGCCAGCCTCCGCCCACAAATTTTGCAGTCATGGGGTGCCTCGTGGCGCAGTGCATTAACAGTCCCCACATGTAGTACTTCACACGGCTGGACCTCTCCCTTTTTACGCTCCTCCGCGTGGGCCTTTCCCGACTTAGGGTCATGTCCACAACTCCGAGCAGGGATGCACTTTGGCCAATCACATGGCCGACCTGCTCGGAACTCCTCCGGGCAGCAAAGTTCAAACACAGACGTTCTCAGTTCCATCGTTGAGACACACACAATCCCGGACGAGCCCCCACGTGTAGCGGCCTCACCCCGTCCTCTTTAGCTAGGGGTATGTCACGCGACAGAGTGAGGTGCGCTACGGCCCATGTCCTCGCCATAACTGTGGGTGAGGTGAAGGCCAAGATCTGATGTTTCCTCGGGCCGGTGTGTCTTGGGCATGTACCGAGTCTGTTGTGCAGAAAACCACCAAACCACCCTTTGCTCCCATTAACAGAGTCCATACACCGATCACAGTCCAACTGTTGGTTTTATTTCGTATCTCCACATACAGGCAATGCGATGGCAGGATACGGTGGGATGAGCAGGTCGAGGCACTATACTGATCTGGGTCCCTACACCCCCTGTGCTATGACCAAGGGTTGCAGGAGTCTTAATTCGAATACCTCCGCTGCGTTGCAGCCCTTATCAGGGGAAGATGTCCTCCAAGAAAGTTACCGGAGGCCCATCCGTAACCGGGTTGACGCTGCACCGGAATCTTCGGACGGGTGACCTCCCCAGCCTCCTCACCTCAGATGCGGGTCCCCTCGCAAGGGGCACCCTGGAATCACTTCACCCTTGCGGGACCCAGTCGGAGTCACTGGGTCCCAGACCTCCTCAATAGTACCTCATCCCAGGCTGAAGGTGCCTGGGATGGAATCCCAGCTTCATTCCGGCCAGGCCTAGGGCGCCTAGGCCGGAACCTTGAACCGCCCGCACCCAGGCCGAAGGTGCCTGGGTGCGCGACGAGATGATCCCCCCGAAGACCTCGTGGCGAGGGCGTCTCCCCCTTTTATCTCCTCCCATCAACACCACGGCGGGTTCCCCGCCCCAGCTGTACCATCTCCAGGAAGGGACAAAAAAGGGGTAGCACTGTGGTGAATATTCTACCTGAAGCCTGTAGGTACTCCGCCACCCACAGGCAAAGGAGAACATTACATCCCCCAATCCTCCACGAATAACAAAAAGGGGTCTAAACCCTGACATAATTACACACCTGGGTCACACTACCCCCAGGTGTATCCCACTAAATCTGAAGACCCCGCTACACAAGTATGAGACGGGAGCGCTCGTTCTGGTAAAACTAGCGTTCGTAATGGAGATAGCACATTCGTCACGCTGTAACGGACTGAAAAGCACGAGGCTGAAAAGCGTGAATCGTCGCTCAACAAACTTTACTAACATGAAGGGTGGCACCATCCGAACGGAACTTCCCCTTTATAGTGCCGTTGTACGTGTTGTGCGGCACTGCGCTTTGCTCGAGCGTTTTTTTTAATGAACGTGTGTATGCAAGACAGGCTTGAGAGGAAACAAGAAAAATCACGTCGAGAAAAACTTTGTTTTTTAAAATGACATTAAAAACGGTCATGTGTACGGCATAAGATCTCTCACAGCAGTCTGTACTCACAAAATTGTCCTTGGAAAGTTGTTTGTCTCCTTACAACATCCATGCGACACCTTTCTCCAGTGATACCAGACTAGATCTTCGGACGACAGCTCCTCAGTCAGTTCTCTGTAATTTCAGCAATGCAGGCCCCTCAGCTAGTGCAGCTTAGACCTCTGGTATAGACATGTGCGATCCGTTCCGTTCTGAATCGAAATTTGTAAGTATTTTTCGTTATTCAGAAATTCGGATGTATCCGATCCGAATTCCGAATCACAATAGTAACGAATGTAAATTAATTTGTCTGAAATAACGAAACGAAATTCGTCTGAAATAATGAAATAAAATTTTGATTTGAATTTGGAAACAAATATGAAATGTAAACATATTGAGATTGTTAGATGTGAAAAAAACCCCCAGAGGAGCACACGGAGGGGGACCAGAGGAGGAGGAGGAGGGGAGGGGGGGAACAGAGGAGCATACAGAGAGGGACCGGAGGAGGACAAGGGGGGATCGGAGGAGCACAAAGAGGGGAACCGGAGGAGGACAGGGGGGGATCGGTGGAGCATACAGAGAGGGACCGGGGGAGGACAGGGGGGGATCGGAGGAGCACAAAGAGGGGGACCGGAGGAGGACAGGGGGGATCGGAGGAGCATACAGAGAGGGACCGGGGGAGGACGGGGGGGATCGGAGGAGCATACAGAGAGGGACCGGAGGAGGACAGGGGGGGATCAGAGGAGATTACAGAGAGGGAATGGAGGAGGACAGGGGGGGATCGGAGGAGCACAAGGAGGAGGACAGGGGGGGATCGGAGGAGCACAGAGAGGGCGACCGGAGGAGGACAAGGGGGGATCGGAGGAGCACACAGAGGGAGACCGGAGGAGGACAGGGGGGATCGGAGGAGCACAAAGAGGGGAACCGGAGGAGGACAGGGGGGGATCGGTGGAGCAAACAGAGAGGGACTGGAGGAGGACAGGGGGGATCGGAGGAGCACAAAGAGGGGGACCGGAGGAGGACAGGGGGGATCGGAGGAGATTACAGAGAGGGAATGGAGGAGGACAGGGGGGATCGAAGGAGCACAAGGAGGAGGACAGGGGGGTATCGGAGGGGCATACAGAGAGGGACCGGGCGAGGACAGGGGGGGGGCCGGAGGAGCATACAGAGAGGGACCGGAGGAGGACAGGGGGGGATCGGAGGAGCACACAGAGAGGGACCGGAGGAGGACAGGGGGGATTGGAGGAGCATACAGAGAGGGACCGGAGGAGGACAGGGGGGGATCGGAGGAGCACAAGGAGGAGGACAGGGGGGGATCGGAGGAGCATACAGAGAGGGAACGGAGGAGGACAGGGTGAGATCGGAGGAGCACACAGAGGGGGACCGGAGGAGGACAGGGGGGGATCGGAGGAGCACAAAGAGGGGGACCGGAGGAAGACAGGGGGTTGATCGGAGGAGCATACAGAAAGGGTCCGGAGGAGGACAGGGGGGATCGGAGGAGCACTAGGAGGCGGCCCGGGGGGATCGGAGGAGCATACAGAGAGGGACCGGAGGAGGACAGGGTGAGATCGGAGGAGCACACAGAGGGGGACCGGAGGAGGACAGGGGGGGATCGGAGGAGCACAAAGAGGGGGACCAGAGGACAGGGGGGGGTCGGAGGAGCACAAAGAGGGGGACCGGAGGAGGACAGGGGGGGATCGGAGGAGCACAAAGAGGGGGACCGGAGGAAGACAGGGGGGGGATCGGAGGAGCATACAGAAAGGGTCCGGAGGAGGACAGGGGGGATCGGAGGAGCACACAGAGGGGCAGAGGGGGACCGGAGGAGGACGGGGGGGATTGGAGGAGCACAAAGAGGGGGACCGGAGGAGGATGGGGGGATCGCAGGAGCACACAGAGGGGGACCGGAGGAGGACAAAGAGGGGGACCGGAGGAGGACAGGGGGGGATCGGAGGAGCACACAGTGGAAGACCACAAGAGCACACAGAGGGGAAACGGAGGAGGACATGGGGGGGACCAGAGGAGCAC
The DNA here is from genome assembly GCA_029206835.1 of Rana muscosa. NCBI lineage: Eukaryota > Metazoa > Chordata > Amphibia > Anura > Ranidae > Rana > Rana muscosa. The sequence continues at coordinate 303,138,524 of CM055122.1, read as the reverse complement.
ACGGAGGGGAAATGGAGGAGGACAGGGGGGGACCAGAGGAGCCCATAGAGGAGCACAGAGGAGGACACAGAGGGGAGCTGGAGGAGGATACAGGGGACATTCAGGGATGATTGGTGCAGGATTAAAGCAGCTGAAAGCCGCGGAGGGGAGAGGAGGAGAAGCGGCTGGCAGCTGCTTTAATGAAAGCCACACAGGAAGATCAGTGATTATAACTTCCCCCATCGCTGCACCAATCATCCCTGAGTGTCCAGGTATCGGACTAGGCAACGGGAGCATTTGCACGAGTACAAGTACTCCTGCAAATATGCAGTATCAGGACCTATACCGATACTAATATCGGTATCGGGACAACCCTAGTCTCAGGGCCACCCTCCCTGGAATTGGCCAGGTCTGTATAAATACACTATATTGTCAAAAGTATTGGCACGCCTGACTTTACACCTCAAACCCATAAAACAACTTTGGGATGAATTAGAGCGGAGACTGCGAGCCAGGCCTTCTCGTCCAACATCAGTGCCTGACCTCACAAATGCTGCGCTTGTGGAAGAATGGTCAAACAACTAAACATTAGGTGGTCGGCGGCAGCAGCGGAACAAGCCCCCCCCCCCCCGCGCGCGCAATGTCCCTTCTGTCTCCCCACTTATCCTCAATGTCCCACCTGTCGCCCCACATATCCGCAATGTCCCTCCTGTCCTGCCACTTATCCCCAATGTTCCTCCTGTCCCCCCAATATCCCCCCTGTCCTCCCACTTATCCTCAATATCCCTCCTGTCCCCCCTCTCCTCCCACTTATCCTCAATGTCCCTCCTGTCCCCCCACATATCAACAATGTCCCTCCTGTCCCCCCAAAGTTCCTCCTGTCCTAATGTTCCTCCTGTCACCCAATTATCCCCAATGTCCTTTCTGTCCCCCAATGTCCCCCCTCTCCTCCCACTTATCTCCAATGCCCCTCCTCTCCCCCAAGTTATCCCCAATGTCCCTCCTGTCTCGCTATTAATCCCAAATGTTCCTCCCTCTCCTCCCACTTATCCCAAATGTTTCTCCTCTCCCCCACACTTGTTCCCAATGTCCATCCTGTCCTCCTAATGTTCCACATGTCCCCTCAATGTTCCTACTGTCCTACCACTTATCCTCAATGTCCTTCCTATCCCCCCAATGTCCCTCCTGTCTTCCCACTTATTCCCAATGTCCGTCCTGCCCCCCCCCCAATGTTTCTCCTGTCCCCTCACTTATCCCCATTATCCCACTTATCCCAAATGTCCCCCCTCTCCTCCCACTTATCCCAAATGTCCCCCCCCTTTCCTCTCACTTATCCCAAATGTCCCTCCCTTTCCTCTAACTTATCCCAAATGTCCCCCCTCTCCTCCCACTTATCTCCAATGTCCCTCCCTCTCCTCCCACTTATCCCAAATGTTTCTCCTCTCCCCCCACCTGTCCCCTCAATGTTCCTACTGTCCTACCACTTATCCTCAATGTCCTTCATATCCCCCCAATGTCCCTCCTTTCCCCCACTTATCATCACTGTCCCTCCTGTCCCCCCAATCAGTGGCGTAGCGTAGGGGGAGCAAGGGGGCGGTCGCCCCGGGCTCAAAATTTAGAGGGACGCAGCGGCAGGTTACCTGCAGCTCTTCTCCTGCGCTGTGCAGTCTAGGAGACTGTGAGCTCTTCTGCTTCGCTATGAGGAAGAAGTTGCAGTGTAGTCCCGGCTTAGACTCCAGCGGTGACACTGACACAGCAGTGAGTAAATGAACACTGAAGACCACCCATGATAATCCCAGGGATTGTGACCGTGTGAAGACTGGGGGGAAGGAGGAGGGCAGGAGACTCACGAGGCATCCTCTCCATTACACGCCACTCCCCACACACGAGGTCCACGTGCGACATGCTGGACTTCTGACCACCACCGCTTCTCCTGAGTCCTGCATGTGCCTGTCAGCGTGCTGCTATGCAGCCCCGGCACTCTGACCCTGCACTGACCACCCTAGGACTGGAGGAAACCGGGTCGGGAGGAAGAGGATGAGACATCATCCACACAGACAGAAGCCCCACCTTACCGACAGCTGCACTGACATTGTGAGTAGGCCTCTACAGAGGAAAGCTCTGTACTGGATGATGGCAGCCGGAGGGGGGGGGGGGCTGGAATCTGTGGGAAAAAGAGCTTTGTTTTTGGGGGGGGGGAGATGCACACAGCACACCCTCCTCAACACCTGCTACCCACACACAGCGCACCCCCCTCAACCCTGCACGCCGCACACAGTGCACCCCCCTCAACCCTGCAAGCCACACACAGTGCACCCCCCTCATCCCTGCAAGCCACACACAGCGCATCCCCTCAACCCTGCAAGCCACACACAGTGCACCCCCTTAACCCTGCATGCCACACACAGCGCACTCCCCTCAACGCTGCACACAGCGCACCCCCCTCAACCCTGCACGCTACACACAGCATACCTCTGAACCCTGCATTCTATACAAAGCACATCCCTTAGCCTTTCACTCCATACACAGTGCACCCCTCAACCCTCATTGCTAATAATTAGTTCTATTTCTTCTTTTCTGTCTATTGGTGGGTCCCGTCACTTCTGCAGTCTGTGGTGTGCAGGCAGTGAGATGATCTGCTGTAACATTAAGCAACAAATCAGTCGGTTGTAATGATGTGCTGTAACCTCTAGCAACCAATCAGTGAGCCGTAATGATGTGCTGCAATGTCTAGCAACCAATTAGAGAGCATTAATAATATGCAGTAACCGCTAGCAACCAGTGAGTGGTAATGATGTGCAGTAACCTTCAGCAACCAATTAGTGAACAGTAATGATCTGCTGTAACCTCTAGCAACCAATCAGTTTGTAGTAATGATGTGCAGTAACCTCTAGCAAACAATGGATAAGCGGTAATTATGTGCAGTATCGTCTAGCAACCAATCAGTGAGCAATAATAATGTTTATAGTGGACAGTGTAGGAATCAGGTGGGTCAGTGTAGTGGTCAGTATAGGAATCAGGTGGGTCAGTGTAGTGGTCAGTATAGCAATCAGATAGGTCAGTTTAGTGGTCAGTGTAGGAATCGGCAGGTCAGTATAGGAATCAGGTAGGTTAGTATAGTGGTCAGGTAGGTCGGTGTAGGAATCAGGTTGGTCAGTACTACTGTACTAGCAGAAGGGACTCAAAGAGTGCTAAAAATCTGTGGGTTAGGGGGCGCAAATCTCTTGCCCTGCCCCGGGCGCTGACAACCCACGCTACGCCACTGCCTCCAATGTCCCTTCTGTCTCGCCACTTATCCCAAATGTCCCTCCCTCTCCTCCCACTTTTCCCAAATGTTTCTCCTCTCCTCCCATGTATCCCCAATATCCCCCCTTTAGCACCAATGTTCCAACTCTCCCCCAGGTTTGAAATTAGCACATTGCCACCCCTCCCATTTAGCACCAATGCCCCTACAACTGTAAGGGGTAGCTGCTCTTGTGTGGCAGCCCCTCTCTCTGATACTTTGTAGGTGGGGAAGAGAGGATTTGGGGGAGGGAGGGAGGAAAGCTCTGTACTGGAAATGGGGTTGTAAACTGTCCTGTGAGACATGCATTCCTGAGCCCTGCAATCTGTACATAGCACACTCATGAACTTTGTAGTGCACTCTCTACGCAGTGCATTTCTGAACTCTGCTTACTCTGTGTAACACACTTCTGAACTCTGTGCACTTTTGAGCTCTTCAATCTATATGTAGTGCACTCCTGAACCCTGCACTCTGTACCTAGTGCTGTCCTGAACTTTGCACTCTGTACATAGGACAGTCCTGATCTATTTCACTCAGTACGTAGTAGAATATTAATATTTTCTCTTTGTAAATAGCACACTCCTAATCTCTGCACTCTGTACGTAGCACACTTCTGAATTCTGCATGGTGTACGTAGTGCACTCCTGAACTCTGCATGCAGTGCACTTTTGAGCTCTTCACTCTGTATGAAGTGCAAACTCCAAACTCTGTACCTGATGCTCTCCTAAACTTTACACTCTGTACGTAGGGTATTCCTGATTTTTGCACTTGGTACGTAGCATAATCTTGATCTTTGCACTTTCTATGTAGCACACTCCTGATCTTTGCACTCTGCACTCTGTGCAGAATGCAAAAGTAGTATTTAACAATGCCACATTAAGACTCTCCCACTGTTAGGCAGTGGTGGTTTGGTTAAGTTCCAGCACATATTCTCTGAGAAAAAAACGCCCTGCCTATAGTATGTTTGCAGTCTCTGACCATCTCCTCTAGTATGTCTGTAGTCTCTGACCATCTCCTCTAGTATGTCTGCAGTCTCTGACCATCTCCTCTAGTATGTTTGCAGTCTGTATACTCTGTGCTGTGATGCTGAGCTGTATAATCCTGACACTATGAGTGGAAGCAAGTGGAATACAGGGGACGGAGTGGGTGGATTCTATAAGAGATGTGGCTTATGAGAAGTGGGAGGGGCCAAACGTGGAGGGGCGGGGTCTTGCACCCCCCATCCTAAAACTTCACCAGCCGCCACTGGGTGGGATTATCCACAAAGCGGACGAGATCCCAGACAGTGGATGTGATCTGGGTGGAGCCACCTGTAAGGTGGGCATATCAAGTGTGGGCTGTGGTCAGGGTTGGCACTGGGAAGAATATGTTGGCAATCATGGTTTTACATACACTTCAACTATAATAAATATATTCCCTATTTTTCAATTATAAGTCAGCAGTTGGCAAAGCATTTACTCTAAAAGGATAATTCCATAATGAGATTAAAATGTGAAGGGTGCAGTAACTGGAGCTGTCAGGTTTTATCTGCTTCTTCTGCTCCGGATTACTTGTACTTATGTCCCTTTCCCTTAGATGTTTTTATTATAGCTCAGGGCAGTATTTAACCACTTAAGACCAGGCCATTTCTGGCACTTTTTGTTTACATGTAACAATCAGTATTTCTTGCTAGAAAATTTCTTAGAACCCCCATAGTGTATATATATATATATATGTATATAGATAGATAGATAGATAGATTTTAAGAGCAGAGGCCCTAGAGAATAAATTGATGGGTTTTGCACAATTTTTTATGTCACGCGGTATTTGAATACGCAATTTTTTTTTTTGAAAAAATATGCTTTTTTAAATTTGAATGCAAAAAAAACACAAACCATAACCATTTTTTTTAGTTAAAAAAGAAAAGATGATTTTACACCGAGTAAATAGATACCAAATATGTCACACTTTAAAAATGCAGCATTGCGGCGACAATTTCAAAGAACTTAAAGCTTGCCACTTTAGATTTACACAGGAGGTCTGGTGCTAGAATCACTGCCCAAGATCTGGTGTTCGCTGTGATGCCTCACATGTGTGGGGCGATCGCAGTTTGCATGCATGTGGGACATGAAGGAATGTAAATGTAGCAGGTATGTACTTTCCCGGGTGTAAATTTGAACTTGACAGAGACATTGGTGATGTGTAATTCCCTGCAGCCCAGCGGGTGGCGCTGTCGCCCTGGGCTGGGGTTGAATCATTGCTGTGTGCTGTGCCTCCTTTTTGTCCTCCCTCGGCAGCCGTATGGTGGGGCGGGGAACCCGCCGTGCTTGCTGGGAGAGGGTATAAAGGGGGCCGGCCATCTTTGTCACGGGGTCGAAGTCCCAAGCACCTTCAGCTTGTGGACGGTGGTTCGTGTCGGTCCTCTGGGTGGCCTAGGCCTAGAGGACAACCGGAGGTCGTGTTCCATCCCAGGCACCTTTAGCCTGGGGTGAGGTACTCGGATGGAGGTCCGCAGCTCAGTGCCCAAAACTGAGTTCCACGAGGGAAGGAGATCCTAGGGAACCCCGGGAGTGCGTACCCGAATCCGGAAGGCGCAATGGACCGTGGGGAGCTCCTCACTTGAAGACCCGGTGCAGCATATTGCCGGTGACAGGTGAGCCTCACATCGGAGACCGCCTGGAAGGAAATTCCCCCTCGTGCGGAGACTGAAACCCACTTTCAGGAAGGAAAGCGGAGAACCAAATTGTGTCTGGGCCTATTCGCATCCACACCCCCTTTCCTGTTCTGTTAACCAAGGGAGTTCAACTGATTGTGTTCATTCGCAGAAGAATAAAGGAGTGTTGAACTTTAATGGTGTGGAGCTCATTTCCTAGCAGACATTGTTCAAGGTGACTCTTGGAGGGAGGATCCAGGTGCACAACACTGACCCGAAGGTAATACAAGAACGTTGCTTATACCACACTGACACATGTGGTGGAAGCCAGGCGTGGTGTCCCCGCTCCCTCCTCTCTAAGATACCCCTAGACGAGAGACGAGACGAGAGAAAGAGGGGAGTGAGGAGGGCGCTACATAAACATCACTCCTGACAGAAATTGGCATGTGACAGGTCCTCTTTATGGAGAGATCTGGGGTCTATAAGATGCTATATCCCTTCTCTGCCCTTAAAAACATTTGATCACACCAAGATCAGTGTGATTGAATGCTTTTGATTTTTTTTTGAAATAGTGGCATTTACATCCAGGTAAACCCGAAGTGATGTCAGGTTAATGCATAATTGCCAACATTATCCAAAAATTTATAGGGACACTTTTTTGTCTGTAGGCGGAGTCTTATTATAATTAGGGGTGGGGCATTCATTTCTAGGCGTGCCGTAGTGGGGGAAAAACAATGTGCGTGGTTAAATATTGGGCTAGCTTAAAGGGGGCATGGCTCAAAGGGGTGTGGTTTGAGTCTGAGATGAACAACCGATGGGGGGGGGGGGAAATAAATAAATAAATAAGGAGGGAAGGAGAGAGGAGGAAGGAAAGAGGGATGGAGGACAGCAGGCCCAGATCCTACACCACAATAGAAATATGTGTTCCAGAAAGTTTAACAATCAGCAGGTAAATATACTCTGGGACAAAGGTCTAAATACTGGGAATGTCCCGGGAAATTCGGGACAGTTGGCAACTATGTTATTGCGCCGGGTTTCTATATCATAGAGCCGAACAAAGCCAATCCGGTCTTTGCTCGGCTCTGTGATCAGCTGGTGGAAGCGCAGTTTCGTTGATTGGGGCTCCTGGTAGGTTGCCTCTAGGATTGCTTTTATAAGAGAGCCGACCGCTAGTTTGAAAAAAACTGTACCAGGATGATGCCTGCAGCTGCTTGAACTCCAGCAATGTACCAGGTACGTGAATGGCTGTTAAAGCGGAGGTTCACCCAAAAGTGAACCTCCGCTTTTCGGAACCCTCCCCCCCCTCCGGTGTCACATTTGGCACCTTTCAGGGGGGAGGGGGTGCAGATACCTGTATAAAACAGGTATTTGCACCACTTCCGGGAGCAGACTCCCGCGGGAGTCCTGCCCCTTCGCGTCACCCCCCACTTCACTTCCCGATTCCCTCACCGAGGATGGTGGCGAGGGAAGCCGAGAGCCGAGCGGTAGCTCGGCTTCGGCTGCCGACGTCGCGGGCGACCTGGACAGGTAAGTGTCCTTTTTTTTAAAAGTCAGCAGCTGCAGTATTTGTAGCTGCTGGCTTTTAAAAAAAAAAATTCCGGTGAACCTCCGCTTTAAAGATGGGCAAAAAGCAAATGTAAATGTAATAAACTCACTTTATATGATTTTATATTTTTAATTTGACCTTTGGAAGTTCTTTGCACTGATTGATGGGTATCTACTGCATTTCCTTGTAAAGTTTTACATCTCCATGATCACCGCAGTATCAGATTATGGAGATGCAAAATATTGTAATTTCACATGTGCTATGTACCATAAGGATCATTAACATCAGCCATGTGACTTTTGTTTCAAATGAAATTTGAATTATTATTTTTACATGGTTACATTGATCCAGCTTTCACAAATGTAACTACAGTGGAAACTTGGATTACGAGCATAATCTTTTCCAGGAGAATGCTTGTAATCCAAAGCACTTGCATATCAAAGCGAGTTTCCCGATAGAAGTCAATGGAAACTAATATAATTTGTTCCGCATTGACTTCTATTCACCGGCACCCCCGCACCTCTGGCCAAATGCGGTACTGCATGCCCCATTAGCTTGAATTCTGCTAGTTTTGTGAGACAACACTCGCAAACCGAGTCAAGATTTTTTTTTAAAGTTGCTCGTCTTTCAAAATGCTCGTTAACCGCGTTACTCGTAAACCAAGGTTCCACTGTGTATATATATATATATATATATATATATATATACTGTATATACTCAGGGCTTTTTTTCTCAGAGAATATGTGCAGGAACGCCCCCCCAAGTTACTTCTTGTCTCCGCCCGCTACACACCCCCGAGCACCATCCCTTGGATCCACCCCCTACCCACCTCTCACTACTGCCCCGTTTACAGAACACAGAGCCATGTATCGTTTTGTGGTGCTAAGTAAGTTGTATGGAACTTGTTAATAATACCAAGAAGTAGTAGGTCCCCTACAGCCAGCACCAATGGACCCCAACAACAATAGACACCAGCAGCAACAACAAATTTCCCAGCAGCCAGCCCAGCATTAATAGACTCTCCAGCAGCCCGCAACTATAGACCCCTCCCACAACAGTAGATCCCTCCTAGCAAAAATGTACCCCCAGCAACATAAGGCCACCCAGCAACAATAGACTCGCCCCACCCAGTGGCAGCCCATGCTTTGTGGGCACACGGGCGCCACCCCCCCTAACGCTGCCGCCGCCCTCCCTATCCATGTAGTCTTATGACTCCCTGGCCAATTGTGTCTCAGGACACACTTCTGGGTTCCAATTGACCAGAAGGAGAATGTCTGTGTCCTTGCTGGAGCGGCCGGCTCTTCCTTCTCCCTGCCTCTGTGTCTCCTCCATGCCTCCACTAGGTAAGGTGATCGCAGCTGCCTGTGTCTCCTGCGGGAAGGGGGGGGTTGTTGGTGCTGCGGGGGGGGTTATTGCCACTGCCTGTGTGGGGGTAGTGTTGGTTGTGCCGCCCCCCAAAAATAGTAAGCACCAGCCGCCACTGCCCCCACCAACAACAATAGACAAGCAGTCAGTAACAATAGACCCCTCCCTCAACAGTAAATCCCTTCCAGCAACAATAGACCCCCCCCCAGCAACAGTAGATCCCTCTGAAGGGAAGTAACTGAGTAATGAAGGGAAGGAACTGAGTAATAAAGGGAAGGAACTGAGTAATAAAGTGAAGGAACTGAGTAATAAAGAGAAGGAACCGAGTAATGAAGGAAAGGAACTGAGTAATAAAGGAAAATAACTGAGTAATGAAGGGAAGGAACCGAGTAATGAAGGGAAGGAACTGAGTAATAAAGGGAAGGAACTGACTAATGAAGGGAAGGAACCGAGTAGTGAAGGGAAGAAACCGAGTAATGAAGAGAAGGAACCGAATATTGAAGGGAACGAACTGAGTAATGAAGGGAATAAACCGAGTAATGAAGAGAAGGAACCAAGAGATGAATAGAAGGAACTTACTAATGAGGGGAAGGAACCAAGTAATAAAGGGAAGTAACCGAGTAATGAAGGGAAGGAACCAAGTAGTGTTGTAATATGTGGTCTAAATAGTGCATTGCATGTTTCCTCCATTATTACATGACAAACACTGGGAATTTATGTAGAACCATAACATGCCATGCAGCAACTCTCTGCTTGCTCCCTCTGCCCAATGGTAAGTGCTATAGGCAGTGTTGCCAACCCCCCGAAGTGAAATTTACTGGCAGAACAACAAAATTTATGAATGACACCACTTTTTTAGTGACAGAAAAACATGAAATTTACTGGCAGATCCACATTTTTTACTGCCACTGCAAAAAAATACCTAGAAGTACTGTTTTTAGTGCTAAACAGTGCAAATATCAATATTTGAACTATAAACACATAGCTAATGCTATTATCAATGTGTTTAAGTTAAACAAAAGTAAAAAAATGTATTTCTCAATTTTCATGAAGGTTAGGTTACTATAACCCAGCCAGCACAGAGTTCCCTCTTACATCAGAGTCTGCAGGATGTCCCCTTACAGTGCAAGGCTGCGGACATACTGCAGGAGGGGGACAGAGGCTGCGGACATGACACAGGAGGGGGACAGAGGCTGCGGACATGATACAGGAGGTGGAGAGAGGCTGCGGACATGACACAGGAGGGGGACAGAGGCTGCGGACATGACACAGGAGGGGGACAGAGGCTGCGGACATGACACAGGAGGGGGACAGAGGCTGCGGACATGACACAGGAGGGGGACAGAGGCTGCGGACATGACACAGGAGGGGGACAGAGGCTGCGGACATGACACAGGAGGGGGACAGAGGCTGCGGACATGACACAGGAGGGGGACAGAGGCTGCAGACATGACACAGGAGGGGGACAGAGGCTGCGGACATGACACAGGAGGGGGACAGAGGCTGCGGACATGACACAGGAGGCTGACAGAGGCTGCGGACATGACACAGGAGGGGGACAGAGGCTGCGGACATGACACAGGAGGGGGACAGAGGCTGCGGACATGATACAGGAGGTGGAGAGAGGCTGTGGACATGACACAGGAGCGGGACAGAGGCTGCGGACATGACACAGGAGGGGGACAGTGGCTGCGGACATGACACACTCCCAGGATCTGCTCAGTGATAGAAGTAGGGATGGATGGATCATTGTGGGACACAGTGTCCCCAGGATCTGCTCAGTGACAGGACTGGGGATGGATGGATGGATGGATCATTGTGGGACGCAGTGTCCCCAGGATCTGCTCAGTGACAGGACTGGGGATGGATGGATCATTGTGGGGGCAGTGTCCCCAGGATCTGCTCAGTGACAGGACTGGGGATGGATGGATGGATCATTGTGGGGGCAGTGTCCCCAGGATCTGCTCAGTGACAGGACTGGGGATGGATGTCATTCTGGGGAGCTGTGCACCCAGGATCAGTGCAGTGAAGGGGTTAATAGAAGATGCATGGCTGGAGGAGATGGAGTGGAGGATTTTGTGAATGGATCTGTGACTACACCTGATCCTTTGTCCTTCCTGGGCTCCCAGCGATGTCCTCCTATAGTTGATACCCCCCCCCCCCCCAGTTTTACTCTCCTCCTTACCCTGGCTGGCCTGCTCGGCTCCGAGTCCTCCTATATAGGGTGACCGCCATAGTGTCCCGACGAGTGCCGAGACTCCCGATCTATTCAAAAATGGCGCCGGGCGGCACCATTACGTTACTGCGCATGCGCCGCCCGGCCAAGCACATACGAACTTTCCCGAGCCCGGCCGGCTTCGGAACGGCGCATGCGCTGTTGCATGGTCGGCTCGCGGCCATCTTTTTTACGGGCACCCGATGCCCATAACGGACCTTACGGACACCCCAAAAAGGGGGTTAAATTTACGTGCTGTACGTAAATTAACGTACGGTTGGCAACACTGGCTATAGGGGAGTGGTTGTTGCACCTGTTGTACCCACAGTCCCTAGACATCTGCATTTAGTCATTAGATCATTTCCTATTCCAACTGATAAAGCTTTGAGGACCATTAACTGTTATCTATGGCTAGCTCTAGGTTGGCCATCAACGTTCCAATAATTTCTAAGATTTTATCCAAGATTTAATAATGCTATGTCATCTAAATGATTGCAAGGAAAATAATAATTGTACATTTTTTGCTTCTGGCAGGGGGCAACCTGGGTCCTTGTCAGTCTTTTCCTAGGTGGTGCGTGTCCCTGGATGATGTGGTGATATCAGTGTCACTAAATGCATTGATATACTGCTAAATGCCATGTTCACATGCAATGGTCATGATGCCCGGCATTCAGTGTTTAAGGTTGAGTATCACTGGGAGTCATTTAACCCTGAAGAAAGGTGACATTTTGGGAGTTATTTACTAAAACTGCAAAATCTGGTGCACCTCTGCATAGAAACCAATCAGCTTCCAGGTTTTGTCAGAGCTTAATTGAACAAGCTAAAGTTAGAAGCTGATTGGGTACAATGCAGAGCTGCACCAGATTTTGCACTCCCCAGTTTTAGTAAATTAACCGATTTATGTCGAAAAAGAGGTATTGCATGGGGAAAGCTTCAGCTTGACAGTGAGTGGTGACGAGCTAAAACCTGCGAGAAGCTGTCACATGGTAGAAAGCCCCTGACCCAATCAGATGCAGGCTGAGAATGCCCCCCGGACCCCCTAAAAGAAGAAACTCTGGCTGCAGTACTCATCATTAATGAAGAGCTACATGGCAACAGCCCACCAACCCAATCAGCTACAGTCAGAGAATTCCCCTCCCAACAGCCGCACTGTCTGACTGTATTGTTAGGATTTGGGTGTGCAGCCAGGGATAGCGGTAAATCCACGGCTCAGCCGCCCATGTCAAAGAGTCCTTAGGCTACATTCACACTTGCCGTTTCCTGAACATGTGACGATGTGCTCAAGAAACCCACGTTTTGTAGTGCATTTCAGAAAAGCATAGTGCTTGTGATGCCATTAATTGTTAATGGCTCCCCAAATGCAGTTAGCAAAGAACCTTCGTCATGCTGGCAAGAGAGAACATTGCCGACTACTGGGGTGGGGGTTGGAGTCTCAGGACCCGGAAGAGGCCAAGGCAGATGGTCTGCAGCAGTGATGTGACAAGGTCATCTAGAGCCCAGGACCCAGCCCTCTTTCTTTCCCCCCAAGCACAAATCCTCTATCCCCAGTCCAAATCCCCCCTTCCAGCACAAATTCTCTCCCCCAATCCCCCATCCTAGCACAAATACTCACTACTAGCACAAATCCCCCCCCCTAAAAAAAATTCCCTCTACTGTACTACTTTTATAGCACAAATCCTCTTCCCCCCTCCCAACACAAATCACAAACCAAACCTCAGCTCATCACTGATGGTGAGCATTGCAGCCGGAGTTTCTTTTATGACCCCTTTCACACTGGGGCGTTTTGCAGGCACTATAGCGTTAAAAATAGCGCCTGCAAAGCGCCCTAAAACAGCTGCTCCATTCACACCAGTGTGAAAGCCTGAGCACTTTCACACTGGAGCGGTGCGCTGGCAGGGCGTCAGAAAAAGTCCTGCCAGCAGCTTCTTTGGAGCGCATTAGGAGCGGTGAACTCACCGCTCCTGCCCATTAAAATCAATGGGCAGCGCCACCGTACTGCCGGAAAAACGCTCGAGGCTGCTTGGTGTGAAAGGGCTCTTATAGGGGGGCCAGGGAGGCATTAAAAAATAAAAAAATTTAGAGAGACGCATGCGCGGAGCACTGAGGATGGCTGCTTGAGCCAGGAGCCAGGAGCTCCTCACCACCCCGGCACAACGGCGCTATTATAGCAGTAAATACCGATATAAGGTCGGAACCCCCGTTATCACCGGAACCCCATACACCCGGGCACACCCCTATATTATTTTTACTCAGAATATATCTACCTGTGAGACGCATTTTCAATTCTAAATACCGGACGAAAAATACAAAATGGCGGCCGCGGTGCAGCTTCTAGCCAGCGGAGCTGAGGTAACTCAGGAAGACAGGAGACTGCCTGAACAGATAATTCATCAATATCCTCCCCAAGTACATGAGAATACCCAGCTAAATATTCTCCAGCTCTAATCTCCACTGAATCCCTGAGGGGACATGTTCTAGAGTCATATGCTGTTTCCCCTATGGGACCTGCTACTGTATGTTAGACATGTGCGATTAGTTTCGTACGAATCGAAAATTTGTGCGAATTTTTCGAAATTCGTACATTTGTACGAATCCGAATTACAAATTTTTATGGATACGAATTCTGTACGAAATACGAAGTTTCGTTTACGAATTTCGGCTCCAAATTGAAAAGATTCGACATTATAGAGAGAAAAGATTCGACATAGAGAGAAAAGATTCGACATTATAGAGAGAAAAGATTAGACATTATAGAGAGAAAAGATTTGACATTATAGAGAGAAAAGATTCAACATTATAGAGAGAAGATTGCTGCTGGAGTTGGGTGGGGGAAGTACATTTTCGGTCGAATCATTCGTTCGTTCCGGTCTAATCGGTCGTTATACGCGTCGTACGAAATTCGTATTTCGTACGATTCCGAATTGAATTCCGTACACGAATTACGAATTACGATTTTTTTTAATACGAAACGGAACAGAACGGAACAAAACACATTTTTAGACGGCTCCCATGCCTACTGTATGTCAGGATGGCTCAATTCCTGTCAGCTCTATAACTGAGGCCTCTGCTTTCTCTGTGACGGACTTGTACCAGGCTCTGGCTGAACTTCTTGACAGGGGGCTCTCACAAACGGTAGCTAAAATTACTGAAGAATTAAAAGCTGATTTTCATAATTTAGGGTCCAGAATTGAACATATAGAAAACAAGCTTGACCAAACGGTATCCATCACAAACCAAAATTCTGAACAAATTCAATCGGTGCAGGAACAACTGGAAGTGGCCCTAAATAAGATCGACGATTTAGAAAACAGATCCAGAAGACATAATATACGCATCAGAGGTCTTCCTGAATCCATCACTGACATCCCAGCAGCAGTACAAAATGTTATCCAATCCCTGATACATGATATTTCACAACAACACCTGGAATTAGATAGAGCCCACAGGTCCCTGGGACCCCCTAGAAAGGATGGATTACCAAGAGACATAATAGCTAAACCTCACTTTTACGCAGTAAAATAAGAATTTATGAGAAAGGCTCCCACCATGTCTAATGTCCAGTGTCAGGGTCACTCTGTCCAATTTTTCGCAGATCTCTCCCCTTCTACTATACAACGGAGAAGGTCGCTGAAACCACTACTCCTTGCCCTAGCTCAAAAGGACATAAAATATAAATGGGCATTCCCATTCGCAGTTAAAGTCATAGATAAAGGGAAGAATTACTCCTTTTCCACTTTTCAGGACGGTGAAAAACTGCTATTGAACCTCAAATTCATTTCTCAAGAAGCTGATATGGACACTTCCCGTTCAGTTCAGAATTCGTACAAGAGACCGAATCCTACAAGTCCTCAATCTCCACTGTGGACCAGATCAAGATCCAAGAAGGCTAAGGACAATGGTCCCACTTGAACTAGTCCCAAATGATAAATATTATCAATTACACCTGGACCATTTAAGGTGCTGGGATGGATTCATACCAACGGGACTAGATTGACTCTGCAGTACTTTTTCTTCATTACATTGGTTGCTCTTGTTACTTTTTCAATTTTTCATTTTTTTTCTCTTTTTCCTCCTAATCTACATCCTGAAAGGATTTTTTCATCCTATGGGGTATTTACCCCACTTTTGGATTGGGAGGACCCCCACTCCTTGCTCCCCCTTGGGAGGGAGGTCTGAGGGTGACTTATGATAGATCTAGCTCTAAGTGTACCGGTTCTTGGGGTATATAGTTTTACCTCAAATTACTGCATTGTTGGTAGTTACTGCAATAATATACATTTTTTTATCATTTTTCAGGGGCGCCCATGCTGGGGTGGGCCCCATGTACCTTCACCTTTCCCTCAAGACTCCCAAAGAGCTTTGGGGGAAAGGTAGCCTTTTCCCCTTGGGGAATGGGCCTTATCTGCTCTACCTTGGTAGAGATTCTGGGGGAGAATTTCCCCTCTCCCAGAGCATTTTTCTTTTTGATGTTTTTTGTTAATTTTTGTCATTTTTGGTCTATGGAATTCTTTTTGAATCTTTTTTTCTCTTTCAAATCTTTTCTTTCCTTTTCTATATCTGATCTTTCTTACACGTGCTTAATCTACCTTTGTTTTACAGAACATTTTACAGATTGTATTGATCATACACGCAGAATAATGTCCTGGTTACCTGCTGTTGGACCTATCTGTTTGCTGGGCCTGGAGAACAGAATGGATGGAAGGGTGAGTGACATAGATGATAGAAATAGGACTTTTCCTGACTCCCATTGCTAATTCTATACAGAGCTCACTCAAAATAGCCACGCATAATGTTCAGGGTCTGAATTCCCCCATTAAAAGGCGAAAATTTTTGACTTTTTATAAATCTCTTGGTATCGACATTCTTTTGATTCAAGAAACCCATTTTCCTAGACAGTATAGGCCCAAATACATTCATCCCCAATTTCCCCAATTCTTTTTGGCAAGTGCTGAAAATAAAACAAAAGGAGCTGCAATTTTTGTTTCTAAATCCTGTCATTTTAACTTTGTCTCTGAATTTAAAGATCCAGAGGGTAGATTCATTTTAGTGAAGGGCACATTAGAGGGCCACTTATACTCCGTGATCTCATACTATTCCCCCAACTCCGGGCAGGATAAATTTTTCCGTCGTATATTAGCCACCTTATCTCCCTTATTGGAAGGCACAGTTGTATGGGGGGGGGGGGGGGGGGATTCAAATACAGCTTTCGACCAGGGGTTGGATAATTCCAAACCCCCCTCTAACTCACAAGACCCACTAAGATTAGCCTAAAGATTGCCAAGCTACTACATGACAGAGGTTTAGCAGACGTCTGGAGAGAATCTAATCCTTTTCTGAGAGATTTCACCCATTATTCCCACCCACATAATACCTATGCCAGGATTGACCATGTCCTGGTACCTTATTATATACTCCCGGCGGTAATTAATTCCCAAATTAAAGACACAGTCCTGTCTGACCACTCCTTGGTTATCATGTCCATTCGCACTATGGCCGGTATGGCAAAGAGGGGTCATTGGAGACTAAACAAGTCCATTCTCTCCAACCCGACAATAAAGGCAGAAATTGATGACGCACTCCAAGAATACTTCCGCTTGAATAAAGTGGAGGGTACTTCCGCTGAAACCTTGTGGGCTGCTCACAAAGCCTTTATTAGAGGCAAAATTATTCAGCTTTCCACACGAATAAAAAAGGAAGGCGAAGCGGACATTGTTCGACTGGAGAGGTCATACAGATCCCTGAGAACACAACACAAAAAGAATCCTTCTCCTACCTTATTGGCCAAAATTGATAAAACAAGAATGGAACTTAATTTAATTCTCACAACGAAAGCGGAGAGATCCCTACGTTGGAGTAGTAACAAGTTTTATACTCAGAAAGGAAAAATAGGTCAGATGTTAGCAACCAAATTGTCCCCTAGGACTAGGATTTGTTCCATGCCTAAGATCCGTATAGCAGGACAGGAACCCACGGCAAACCCAGAAAAGATTCTTGAGGCATTTCATACGTTTTACTCAAAACTTTATAGTGCTCCTTCACAGCCTCCGAGGGACTCGATGTCCACATTCAGGGATGGACTACCTATTCCATCCTTGAGTGCGGAACACAGAAACATTCTTGAAGCTCCGTTTTCGGTGGAAGAGGTGGCAGCGGTTGTTGGAGGTCTCAAAACAGGGTCGGCACCGGGACCTGACGGTTTATCAGTTCCTTACTACAAAACTTTTACAGACACCCTTATTCCTCACTTGACGGAATTTTTCAATTTTATAACTCTAGGTTCCCAATTAGGCTCGCAACTCAATACCGCTTACATCTCTGTTATTCCAAAACCGGATAAAAACCCGGAGGAGGTCTCTAATTACCGCCCTATCTCGCTGACTAATAATGATTTAAAAATTCTCACTAAAATTCTGGCTAACCGACTCTCTTCTTTCATTAATAAATATATCCACAAGGATCAGGTAGGATTTGTACCGGGAAGACAAGGCCCGGATCAGGTGAGAAGGGCAATTGATATTGTCTCTTTTACAGTCCAACTGGGAGGGAGGTCAAAAACAACAGGGTTTCCTTCTGGCACTTGATCTGGAGAAGGCCTTTGACTCAGTGTCGTGGCAATATATCCTCTCCCTACTGGATAGCTGGGGTTTTGGCCCACGTTTTTTAGGTGTGATCAGAGCTCTTTACTCCCAACCCAAAGCCCAAATCCGATTGCAGGGACACTATTCCTCCCCGATAAATATTGCCAGAGGCACAAGACAGGGATGCCCCTTGTCCCCCATAATTTTTGCCATAGCAATTGAGACCCTAGCCATTGCCTTAGTCGGCAAAATCCCAACATAAGGGGGGTATCCTGTGGGGATCAGACACACAAATGTGGATTATTCGCAGATGATTTGCTACTATTTCTTACTTCTCCCATTACATCCCTCCTGAGCCTATACAAAGTCATTACAGATTTCTCCAAAATTTCTGGGCTTCAAGTAAATTTTGCTAAATCACAAGCTTTAAATCTATCCCTTCCAGCTTCTACAGTTTCCCTCCTACAACAGTCTTTCAAATTTGAATGGAACCCTTCTTCTATCAAATATTTAGAAATTTCCCTTACTGCACATATGGAATCCCTTTACGCGAGCAATTACCCTCCCCTATTCCGCAAACTTACATCAGATTTAAAAAATTGGTCCAAATATGAACTTTCCTGGTTGGGTAGGATTAACTCCATCAAGATGACCTTCCTCCCTAGAATTTTGTACTTATTTCGTTCTCTACCTATACCTGTCAGAAAAAAACAGTTACAGCCTTTACAAAGTATGATTCTCAAATTCGTATGGGGAAAATCTGATTACAGAATCCCCCAGAACACTCCTTATTTACATAGAAAAAGGGGGGGATGGGATTGCCTAACCTATATAATTATTATTTAGCCGCTAGACTAGCCCAATTATCAGTAGTATACTCAAGTAATGAAAAACCAGACTGGGTACTTTCAGAGGGACAGGCTACCCCCCCATTTTTCCTTGGACTTTCTACTTTGGTGTCCACTAAAACTGAGACCATCCATTTTATCCCCCTCCCTATCTCAATCCTATGCCCTATGGGACAGACTCTGTTCTCTTCCGGCTTTAGTGTCCGAAATTCAACCACTGGCACACATACTTAATAACCCTAATTTTTCCTCTGGAATGGATACCGCAGCTTTCAGCTGGTGGATGAACAAGAGTCTTTATAGGATAGGACACTACTTTACATCTCGAGGCCCTATTACCATGTCCCATTGTCTAAGTAAATTGGATCTCCCGGAATCGGAGAAACTAAGATTTGAACAGAGCTCACAATTCTTACAT
Organism: Rana muscosa; assembly: GCA_029206835.1. Classification (NCBI taxonomy): domain Eukaryota; kingdom Metazoa; phylum Chordata; class Amphibia; order Anura; family Ranidae; genus Rana; species Rana muscosa. Next base: position 303,119,660 of record CM055122.1, on the reverse strand, counting down.
GATATCTGGAGGGATAAATCTAATCCGACCAAAATTTACAAATTTACAAGCTTTGGTGTGGATTGGCCATGGGACAAAGGGGAGGTATTTCTGTCATCTATTCGTCGCTTACTAGTCCTACTATGAAATCCTCATATATGACAGCTTGGGAGGAAGACCTTCAGCTGAGCTGGGATATAGGCTCCTAGCAGAGGGTATTGCCTGACTCATTTCGGGGTATTTTGAACACTTCTCTTATAGAAGCTAATGTGAAGATTCTTATGAGGTGGTATATGACTCCTGCCAGCCTTGCGACCATCTACCCTGATAAGGATCCCAATTGCTTTAGAGGCTGCCAACTCTTGGGTTCGATGGTGCATGTCTGGTGGGAGTGTCCTAGGATTAGGTCAGTATGGAAAAGGATATTCAACCTCATATTCAAGGTCACTAAGTTCCCGATTCCCAGGTCAGCAACTATCGCTCTCCTTAATGCTCCTATTCCTAATATCCCCAAACCTACTCAGCAGCTGATCCGCTTTATGCTACTCGGGGCAAAAATTATCATTGCTAGGGCTTGGAGGCAACCCAGGGTTCCCTTTCTGGCTATACACAATAAGATCTCTTGGATTATGAAACAAGAGAAGTTGACTAGTATTTTATCAAATACATTTCCTAAATTCTAAGCTGTTTGGGAACCTTGGGCTGCTTACTCTGGTATTTCCCTAGCGATCAGACTCAACCCTGATCACTCTATTCCATAAAATTCGATAATAGGCACGTGATTTCTTCCCTCTTTTCATCTCTTTCTTTCCTTTCTTCCTTCTCTCTATCCTTTGCCTTTTTGTGTCTTATTTTTTTATTATTATTATTTTTTTCTTTTTTTTTTAGGTTGATAAATATGACTTAGGGGTTCTAAATAATAGACTGTTAGGAAATTGCTTCAGCAATTCTGTATTTTGTTATAAATATGCATTTTGATTCCAAAGTCTCAATGTTTTCTACATTAGCTTACCTCATAATCTGGTGGTTTGGTTTTTGTGGGGAATGCGAGCTGGGGTGGTCCTGACCGGGGCACAGGAAGATCCCTTTTGGGGTGTCCAGGTTAGGTAGGACCTCACAGACCATCTGTCCCTAGGGTTCATTTTTATACCTCTATTTTCTTTCCTTACCAGGGGTTTACTCATTTCTTATTTCCTCAAACCTGGGTTTTTCTTTGAAACTTCAGTGAAGGACTTATTATTAATTATCTGTTTTGTGATGATAAAAACAATGTGTTGGTTTCCCTTTTTTATTTTTTATTTTTTCCTTTGTAATACATGAATGAACCCTTCGTCATATTATATTTCTGCAATTTCTTTGATTATTTTGAAAAATAAAAATCTATTGAACGTAAAAAATTAAAAAAATCAGCTCAGAGTGCAGCTTTAAATGATTCGTTATTATTACTTTGAATCGTTTGTACTTTGAGCAAAGCAGCCTTTTAGATTGTAATAACTGCTGTTTTATTTGTGTTCCTTGAAAGCATCTGTCTGCGAAGAATAATTGTCCTGCAATTGAAAACAAATTTTAGCCATTATCTCCCATTTTTATTCGTCAAAAGCAATCATTTTTTGTATGCAGAATGTTACAATTGTATTTTTTTTTATCTTTTTTTTTGGAACCTTTAAGTGTTTCTGCAAAGTGCCAGAAAGCACAGAAATCTTTTTGGCCTCTTTTTCAGTAAACATGCAAATCGCTAACGACTACACCTACTCTTCCAAGAAGGAAGGATTGTGGGTAAGGCCTATCTGTCTGCCAAGGTGTTCAGACAGGAAATGACTCACAGAGAGAATTGGAAAAAACAATGAAATGTTTAAAATCAATTAAATAATCTAAAAGGGTAACGACAGTGTGTTTTTATTAACCACTTCAGCTCCAGAAGGTTTACCCCCCCCCCCACCTTCCCGACCAGCTTCCTTTTGGTGGTATTTGATCACATCTGCAGTTTTTTTTTTGTGCTATAAACAAAATAAGAGCGACAATTTTGAAAAACAAAACAATATTTTTTACATTCTGCTATAAAACGTATCCAAATTAAGACCAATATGTATTCTGCTACATATTTTTCGTAAAAAAAATCCCAATAAGTGTACAGTGCCTTGCAAAAGTATTCACCCCCCATGGCATTTTTTTTGTGTTTTGTTGCCTGCAACCTGGAATTAACACGGATTGTTTGAGGATTTGCATAATTTAATTTACAGAACATGACCACAACTTTGAATATGTTTTTTTTATTGTGAAGCAAACAACAAATAGGACAAAATAACAGAAAATTCAATGTGCATAACTATTCACCCCCCTAAAGTCTATACTTTGTAGAGCCACCTTTTGTGGCTATCACAGCTCCAAGTCGTTTTGGATAAGTCTCTATGAGCTTGCCACATCTTACCACTGGGATTGGTACAGGTTTTGCTCATAAATGTCCCTGTATTTAGCACCATCCATCTTTCCCTCAACTCTGACCAGTTTCCCAGTCCCAACTGCTGAAAACCATCCCCACAGCATGATGCTACCACCACCATGTTTTACGGTGGGGATGGTGTTCTTTGGGTGATGTGTTGGGTTTGCGCCAGACATAGCGTTTTCTTTGATGGCCAAAAAGTTTCGTTTTAGTCTCATCAGACCAGAGCACCTTCCTCCATACATTTTGGGAGTACCCCACATTCCTTTTCACAAACTCAAAACGTGCCATTTTGTTTTTTGCTGAAAGTAATGGCTTTCTTCTGGCCACTCTGCCATAAAGCCCAACTCTATGAAGCGTACGGCTTATTGCCGTCCTATGTACAGATACTCCAGTCTCTGCTGTGGAACTCTGCAGCTCCTCCAGGGTTACCTTAGGTCCAGTGGCGGCCCATCAATAGGGGGCGCAGGGGCGCCGCCCTCCCCCTCAAAGCTACTTATTAAAAAAAAAATGAAAAAATATATATATATATATATTTTTTAAAGTGTCCCTTTAAGTGGGTGTGTAAAGGGCGCCAGACACGGGGTGCTATTGGAGGCATGACCCGTGTGTAAACACACGATTGGGGCTAAGAAGCTCTATTGGCGTAGTTTAGAGTGTGTTTGGGGCGCAAAGCATGTAGCCACGAAAACTCCACCTGTAGCATTAGGTTTCCAGTGCTTGTAATTGATTGGGTCCATAGGGTGGGGCTTTAATCAGACCTGCAGCATAATTGGCTCACAGGCTGCCTGTCTCCTTCAGTAAGTGAGGGGGGGAATCACCAGCAGAAGAGAACTGGTCAGGGCAGACAGGGAGCGATGTGCAGAAGCAGCTCCATTCATCTCCCTGTGACACAGACTCGGCATCCAGCAGTGCACACAGAAATCTTCAGGTACACTACATGCCAGGACTGGAGGGGGGAGGGGGCAGAAGGGGCTATTATCACTGTGTCCTGAGTGACTGTACAGCAGCATTTTAATCTCCAACTTTACTTCACCTCTCTCCATGTAATGCACTTCTGTACAATACACCTTCCTTATGACACTGATCCCCCTCCCCCTTCACTATCTCCGTTTGCATAGATTAGGGTAGATATTCACTGCTCACATCCTGCAGCCTCCCAGTCTCAGATCTGACCATTGCCTCACACCCTTTCCATTCCAGATTACTTTTTATCTCTTCCAAACTGTTTAGCAGATCAGAACATTCTCTGCAGTGCAATCATTTAAGGTGGCTGTAGGAATGACATTAAAAAGGAATCCTCCATTCTATGGGTGCATAATGTACTGATCTGCTCAACAGTTTGGGAGAGATAAAAAGTAATGTGGAATGAAGAGGGTGTCCGTCAGTGATTGGACTCCTAAAGAGGAATGCCCAGATCTGAGACCACACTTGTAAAGAAGAACTCAGCATAGGGATGGTGGGAACCCCTCATAATGGGCACATCGGGTGTACAGACCCGGGAACTTGGCACAGGGATGGTGGGAACCCCTCATAATAGGCACATCAGGTTACAGACCCGGGAACTCGTTACAGGGATGGTGGGAACCCCCATAATGGGCACATCAGGTTACAGACCCGGGAACTTGCCACAGGGATGGTGGGAATCCCTCATAATGGGCACAGTAGGTGTACTAGGTTTACAGACCCAGGAACTCAGCACAGGGATGATGGGAACTCCTCATAATGGGCACAGCAGGTGTACAGACACAGGAACTCAGCACAGGGATGGTGGGAACCCCTCATAATGGGCACAGCAGGTGTACAGACTCAGGAACTCAGCACAGGGATGGTGGGAAGCCCTCATAATGGGCACAGTAGGTGTACAGACCCAGGAACTCAGTACAGGGATGGTGGGAACCCCTCATAATAGGCACAGTAGGTGTACAGGGATGGTGGGAGGAACCCTCATAATGGGCACAGCGGGTGTACAGACCTGGGAACTCAGTACAGGGATGGTGGGAACTCCTCATAATGGGCACCTCAGGTGTACAGACCCAGGAACTCCGCACAGGGATGGTGGGAACCCTGCATAATTGGCACAGTAGGTGTACAGACCCAGGAACTCAGTACAGGGATGGTGGGAACCCCTCATAATGGGCACCGTAGGTGTACAGACCCGGGAACTCAGTACAGCCTGTCCTTATACATTTACTTGAGATCACTTAGACCCTGTGGGTCTCTATAGTGGGAGGTAGCGCCAACACCCCATTCTTTTATATTATATCCTATTCTCCCTAGGGAGTTTTTAGGGGGGCTGCAACCTCTGTCTGGTGTTTTCCTGAGCGTGGATTCCCTACTTCTTTAATAATAGTCCATAAAATTTCATAATCTACCCAAAAGACCTCATGCACACAGGGTGTTTGCTTTTCTCCTCTAAACGTCAGAACTCCTGTCAGGAGAAAAGCCCAATGCAGGCGCGTCATGCGTTTTATCGTAAATGTATCCTATTGGCTAAAATATGTATTTGTTCTGGCCATTTAAATGCATTACCTCTCAAATGCGCCTAAATGCATCTAACGTTTCAGTGTGTTTAGCTTTTTTCTGTGCTTCACCTCCTTTCCTAAACGTGCTTTCCATGGGGGTTTTTTTTTCAGACTGTAATTGCTCTGCTTCTAATATGTCTGTAAACGCCTGTGTGCACATGGACACATAAGCTAACATACAGGTGCTTTTACAGGCTGAGAAAAACAATGTCAAATGCCAGTATTTTTTAAGCTTTAATCGGAGCCCTTTGTAATCTCATGTAGCCATATTCCTAAGCGATCATCACAAGTCTTTTTCTGTGCTTGATATACTATCAGTCCGATTCATGCTTCAGAGTAAGTTTAAGGCCCCATTCAGGCTAGATTCACACTGTTGTGCAGAGAGGCTCTCAGCAGGGGTCTGGTGCGTCCCTGTTCTCCATTTCAGGGATGAATCGGGCCCGAATTGTTGCCTGCATTTGGACCTAAAACGAAGCATATTTCCAGGTTGTAAGTTGGCAAATGTCATTGCAGATCCCTACTTGTTATAGCTTGTATTGAAGCTTACATAACACAGTTGGTGTTCTGTACATTGACCGTGCACAAAACACCACCCTACATGTACACCATGTTTAAACATTTGCCAGTTTTATGAGTCATAGCGGGCAGCAGATGAAACTACATAGGTAATTGTAAAAATACAAAATCTAGTGTAGTACTTACATTTTTTTCTTATCAAAAGCGAAATTACCTTTTAAATGAAACCCCCGTCGTCTAACGTTTAATGTTGTAGAGAGGCTATGCAATGGGTTAATAAAGTCACAACTTAAAATGCAAGTTTAAACCATTTCCTAGTCTGTGATCTCCAGATACCGTCTGGGATTTAAAACAAATTGAAGCTTCAAATCGGTGTATAATGTGCAGCCTGGTATATGATGTGCAGAGCCCGGTGTATAATGTGCAGCCTGGTATATGATGTGTAGGGATGAGCTCTGGCGTGTTCGCATACTCCACGTGCAGAGCCCGCCAGGAAGTCGGCACGGCGCTGCCTACTTCCTGGCGGGCTCTGCACATGGAGCATGCGAATACGCCAGAGCTCATCCCTCATGATGTGCAGAGCCCTGTGTATAATGTGCAGCCTGGTATATGATGTGCAGGGCCCTGTGTTTAATGTGCAGCCTGGTATATGATGTGCAGAGCCCTGTGTATAATGTACAGCCTGGTATATGATGTGCAGAGCCCTGTGTATAATGTGCAGCCTGGTATATGATGTGTAGGGCCCTGTGTATAATGTACAGCCTGGTATATTATGTGCAGAGCCCTGTGTATAATGTGCAGCCTGGTATATGATGTGCAGAGCCCTGTGTATAATGTGCAGCCTGGTATATGATGTGCAGAGCCCTGTGTATTATGTGCAGCCTGGTATATGATGTGCAGAGCTCTGTGTATAATCTGCAGCCTGGTATATGATGTGCAGAGCCCTGTGTATAATGTGCAGCCTGGTATATGATGTGCAGAGCCCAGTGTATAATCTGCAGCCTGGTATATGATGTGCAGAGCCCGGTGTATAATCTGCAGCCTGGTATATGATGTACAGAGTCCTGTGTATAATGTGCAGCCTGGTATATGACGTGCAGAGCCCTGTGTATAATGTGCAGCCTGGTATATGATGTGCAGAGCCCTGTGTATAATGTGCAGCCTGGTGTATGATGTGCAGAGCCCTGTGTATAATCTGCAGCCTGGTATATGATGTGCAGAGCCCTGTGTATAATCTGCAGCCTGGTATATGATGTGCAGAGACCGGTGTATAATCTGCAGCCTGGTATATGATGTGCAGAGCCCTGTGTATAATGTGCAGCCTGGTATATGATGTGCAGAGCCCTGTGTATAATGTGCAGCCTGGTATATCATGTGCAGAGCCCTGTGTATAATGTGCAGCCTGGTATATCATGTGCAGAGCCCTGTGTATAATGTGCAGCCTGGTATATGATGTGCAGAACCCTGTGTATAATGTGCAGCTTGGTATATGATGTGCAGATCCCTGTGTATAATGTACAGCCTGGTATATGATGTGCAGAGCCCTGTGTATAATCTGCAGCCTGGTATATGATGTGCAGAGCCTGGTGTATAATGCTGACACTATGAGTGGAAGAAAGTGGAATACAGGGGACGGAGTGGGTGGATTCTATAAGAGGTTTGGCTTATGAGGAGTGGGAGGGGCCAACCGTGGAGGGGCAGGGTCTTGCGCCCCCCCATCCTAAAACTTCACCAACCGCCACTGCTTAGGTCTCTGTGCTGCCTCTTTGATTAATGCTCTCCTTGTCCAGTCCGTGAGTTTTGGTGTGCGGCTGTCTCTTGGCAGGTTTGCTGTTGTGCCATGTTCTTTCCATTTGGTTATGATAGATTTGATGGTGCTCCTAGGGATCATCAAAGATGTAGATATTTTTTTATAACCTAACCTTGACTTGTACTTCTCAACAACATTGTCTCTTACTTGTTTGGAGAGTTCCTTGGTCTTCATGGCAGTGTTTGGTTAGTGGTGCCTCTTGCTTAGGTGTTGCAGCCTCTGGGGCTGTCACGTACCTAGCGGTGACTTGCAGAGGAAGGCCTCCCTTACGGCTCCCACCAGCGGCCCCTGGTAAGGTAACAGCAGGCGCGGAGGTAGGAGGGGTACGAGTGCCTGGCAGGATCAACCAAGGTGAAGGTAGTTATGCAGACTTGGTAGGCACACTGGAGGTAGGCACACTGGAACACAGCAGGTCGAACTGGAATCAGGAACACTCAGCAAACTGGAATCGTTCAGCAGACTGGACCGGAACCAGGAACACAGGAACTCAGCAAACTGGATCAGCTTAGCAGACTGGACCGGAACCAGGAACACAGGAACTCAGCAAACTGGATCAGCTTAGCAGACTGGACCGGAACCAGGAACACAGGAACTCAGCAAACTGGATCAGCTTAGCAGACTGGACCGGAACTAGGAACAGTGAGCTTGGTCAGACAAGCCGGGTCGGTTAACTGGCTGGCAGCAAGGTACAGAGGGATCAGACAGAGGAGAGGTCACAACAAGCCAGGGGTCGGATGCAGGCAGAAAACTGGAGAAGTCACAGGCAGGCCAGGTCAAACACAGGTAAGTCTTCAGATCAGGTTTTCAGGTACTCAACGCTGTAGAGCAGACAGCAGGGACTGTCGGCGATTGACAGGTTTAAATAGCCCCTCTGGCGCCACCTGCAGGGCGGAGCATGCGCAACCGAGAATCAGGAAGACCAGGATGCCTGCTTCTGGCAGGATCTCCATGACATTGCCCCCCCCAAGGGGCAGCCTCCGGATGCCCATCCGGGCAAACTTCTCAGGGTGAGATCTCTTGAAGGACTGCACCAGGCTTCTAGCATGGATGTTCTCCTCAGGCTCCCAAGAGTTTTCTTCGGGTCCGTAGCCCTTCCACTTAATCAGGAATTGGTTCTGGTTATTCCTTCTTCTAAAATCCATAATGGCTTCCACTTCGAATTCCTCCTCCCCGTCTACAATGACAGGATCAGGGAGAGCCGGACTTCGGCCTGGAAATGGGCTGGGAACCGAAGGCTTCAGCAGAGACACATGGAAGACCGGATGGATCTTGAGGGAGTCAGGGAGCTCCAGTTCATAAGCCACTTCATTGATTTTCCTTTTGACAGGAAACGGCCCTAAGAATTTGGGGCCCAGTTTCTTAGAGGGGCATGCCATCGTCAAGTTTAAAGTGGATAACCATACTTGGTCGCCGGGTGCCGGCATTAATTCACCCCGTCTCTTCCTGTCAAAAATTGTCTTGTTGTGTTCCTGAGTCTTGGTCATGGTTTCCTGCAGAAGTTGGTTGTTGGATGAAAAGAAGTTCAACTTTTCCTGGACTGCGGGTACCGTACATTCAGGAAGGGAATTGGGCAGGAATGTAGGATGGAAACCGTAGTTTGCGAAGAATGGGGACTGCTTGGTAGCGGAATGCGTAGAGTTGTTATAGGCAAACTCGGCCAATGGGAGCAGGGAAACCCAGTCATTCTGAGCGAATGAAGAGAAGCAGCGCAGGTACTGCTCAAGTGTCTGGTTAGTCCTCTCAGTCTGTCCGTTGGTCTGGGGATGGTAAGCGGAGGAAAGTGACAATTCTATCTCCAGAGCCTTGCAGAGGGATCTCCAAAACGGGAGGTAAATTGTACCCCTTGGTCGGAGACAATATTGGCTGGTACCCCGTGGAGTCTGACGACCTCTCTGATGAACACCTGTGCAGTTTCAGGAGCTGAGGGAGTCCCCTTCATGGGAATGAAGTGTGCCATCTTGGATAGACGGTCTACTATCACAAAGATAGTGGTGTGACTCTCAGCCGGAGGCAACTCAACGATAAAGTCGATGGACAGCATTTTCCAGGGTCTGTCTGGGACGGGTAGGGGTCTCAGTAGTCCCCAGGCCTTGGATTTGTAACCCTTGTTTCGGGTACAAACTATGCAGGACTCCACAAACTTCCTACAGTTCTCGCGGAGCCGAGGCCACCAAAAGGTACGCTGTACCAAGTCGGTGGTCTTGGCAACGCCAAAGTGCCCGGCAAGGCATTGGTCGTGGCAGAGTTCCAGTACGGTTATTCTCAGCTCTTCAGGTACGTAGATCCTGTTCTGGTACCAAAACAGCCCATCTTTGGCCTGCAATTCCGGTTCGGAGGGGGGTCTCTGCCCAGTGGAGGCTTGCTTGATCCGGGAGAGTAGGTCTTCCTGAAGCAGAAGGAAGTTTCCAGGAGCAAGAATGGTGTCTGGAGGAGAGGTTTCCTTAGACTTATGGAACATCCGAGAGAGGGCATTGGGCTTAATGTTCTTGGAACCGGGACGGTAAGTGACATGGAAGGAGAACCGGGAGAAGAAGAGCGCCCACCTGGCTTGTCGTGGTTTTAGCCTTTTCGCTGCCTTCAGGTACTCCAGGTTCTTGTGGTCGGTGAATATCAGAATCGGGTGGGCAGCCCCCTCCAACAGATAACGCCACTCCTCTAATGCGGACTTGATCGCCAGCAATTCCCGATCCCCCACGTCGTAGTTCCTCTCTGCCGCAGATAACTTGCGAGAGAAAAAAGCTACTGGGTGGAGCAAGGCTCTGGTCCCCTGTCTTTGGGATAGAATTGCTCCTACCGCAATTTCCGAGGCGTCTACCTCCAGAACGAACGGTAATGAGGAATCTGGGTGCTTCAAGATAGAGGCAGAGGTAAAGAGACCCTTCAGGGCCTCAAAGGCCCTTTGGGCCTCAGGGGACCAGTGGAAACGGATCCCTTGTTTGGTCAGCTGGGTGATGGGTGCGATGATGGCTGAGAACCCTCTGATGAATTTGCGGTAGAAGTTGGCGAATCCAACGAAACGTTGGATCCCCTTATTGTCCGCCGGGACTGGCCAGTCCAGGATTGCAGCAATCTTTTGAGGGTCCATCTTGATGCCCTCGCTGGAGATAATTAGTCCCAAGAACGATATACTTTCCAGCTCAAATTCACACTTCTCGGCCTTTGCATACAGGCCGTGCTGGCGAAGCCGAGCCAACACACTTCTGACGTGCCTGCGGTGGGAATCAAGGGAGGAAGAAAAAATTAGTATATCATCCAGGTAGACAATGACAAAGAGATCTAGGAAGTCCCGGAGTACATCGTTAATGAAATACTGGAAAGTGGCAGGGGCGTTGCACAACCCGAAGGGCATTACCCGGTACTCGAAATGTCCGAATCGGGTGCGGAAAGCGGTCTTCCACTCATCCCCCTCCTTGATGCAGACCAAATTGTAGGCTCCGCGGAGATCAAGTTTGGTAAAAATGATGGCTGTTCCCAGTCTCTGAAATAGTTCCGGTACCAAGGGGAGAGGGTAGCGTTTTTTTACTGTGATTTTATTTAATTCACGACAGTCCACACAGGGTCGAAGGGTATGATCCTTCTTCTCTACGAAAAAGATGCCTGCACCGGCTGGAGATGTAGACGGACGAATGAACCCTTTCTGTAGGTTTTCATCGATATAGTCTTTTAGTGCCCCCTGTTCTACCTCTGTTAACGGGAAGATCCTGCCAAACGGAATTGCCGCTCCGGGAAGTAGGTCAATGGGGCAATCATAGGCCCGATGAGGTGGTAGAGTCTCTGCCCCTTGTTTGCTAAACACATCAAGAAAGTCATGGTAGACCTCAGGGATGGATTGCCGTATTCCAGCCTCCGTATTGATACATAAGAGGGTGGCCGGCCCAGGGGTTTTGAGTGTCCCGCAGGATTGCTGGCAGTAAGGAGAAGAAAAGGTCACCAACCCCGTGGCCCAGTTGATGGTAGGGTTGTGGACCTGTAGCCAAGGTATACCAAGGATCACAGGGAACAATGGCGAAGAGATAATGTCCAGGCGTAAGTATTCTTTGTGGGTTTCGGAGATGGTGGAGATGGTAGCGGGTAAAGGGGCGGTCTCTTGGACCACTGGTCCAGACTTAATGATGGACCCATCAGCCAAATGCACACATAGTCCATGGGTCTTGGTGACAAGAGGGATCTGGTGCTTGATGGCAAAGGCTGAGTCCATAAAGCAGCTGCAAGCCCCGGAATCAATAATAGCGGGCACTTGCAGAGTCCTTCCTGGGAGCTGTAACGAGACAGAGAGAGCAAGGTGAGATGTGGACTTGGCCTGTGGGTTAGTAGTGTCAGAAGATACTGAAAGACACTTACGAAGTTTCAGGGGACAATTTATAACGAAGTGTCCGGGTTCCCCGCAGTACAGGCACAAATTGTTCACTTGGCGACGTTGGCGTTCCTGTTGGGAGAGGGAAGGACGAAGCACTCCGAGCTGCATGGGCTCGGGTATGTCAGATGTAGCGGCTGGAGGTGCAACAGGTGCTGGGTGCAGATGGCTGGGAGCCCGGGGAAGCATCCAGGTCGGGCGGGAGAAGCCCGTGGACCTCTCAGCCCTTCGTTCCCTGAGACGTCGGTCGATCTGGATTGTTAAGTCAATTAGTGAATTCAGGGTTGGTGGTATGCCAACCCTAGCGAGCTCGTCCTTCAGAGGGTCGGACAGACCTATGCGGAACTGATGGCGGAGGGCGGCGTCATTCCAACTGGTATCTGCGCTCCACCGTCTAAATTCCGCTACGTAGTCCTCTGCTGCTCTGCGCCCCTGCTGAAGGGTGCGCAAGGCGGTCTCTGCGGTTACTGAGAGCTGGGAATCTTCATATAGCTGAGCCATGGCGGCGAAGAAGGCAGTAAGGTTGTTTAACGCCATATCTTTCCGTTCCAAGAGACGGTGGGCCCAGCTCTGAGGGTCTCCGGAAAGCAGGGACATCACAAAGCCCACCTTGGTGGCTTCCAAGGAGAAGGTGCGAGGCTGCAGGGCGAAGTAGAGTTTGCAGGAATTACGAAAAGCCCTAAACTTGCTTCGATCCCCAGAGAATTTTTCGGGTGTAGGGACCCTGGGCTCCGGAGGAAGCATGACAACTGTGGGTGAGGATCCTGCCCCAACAGTGGAGGTAGAGGTATGGGATCCCCCTTGGGCTCCAGAGGGGTTGGAGAGGACCCGCACTTGTTCTTCCAGATGGGTGTAGCCTTGCTGGAGGTTCTTGACCGCTTCAGCCAATCCTGCCAGGTGCTGACATAGTTCCTCCATAGGTGAGGCTCCCTGCTCGGGCTCAGACATCGCTGTCTGCTACTGTCACGTACCTAGCGGTGATGAGCCCGGACTTGCAGAGGAAGGCCTCCCTTACGGCTCCCACCAACGGCCCCTGGTAAGGTAACAGCAGGCGCGGAGGTAGGAGGGGTACGAGTGCCTGGCAGGATCAACCAAGGTGAAGGTAGTTATGCAGACTTGGTAGGCACACTGGAACACAGCAGGTCGAACTGGAATCAGGAACACTCCGCAAACTGGAATCGTTCAGCAGACTGGACCGGAACCAGGAACACAGGAACTCAGCAAACTGGATCAGCTTAGCAGACTGGACCGGAACCAGGAACACAGGAACTCAGCAAACTGGATCAGCTTAGCAGACTGGACCGGAACCAGGAACACAGGAACTCAGCAAACTGGATCAGCTTAGCAGACTGGACCGGAACCAGGAACACAGGAACTCAGCAAACTGGATCAGCTTAGCAGACTGGACCGGAACTAGGAACAGTGAGCTTGGTCAGACAAGCCGGGTCGGTTAACTGGCTGGCAGCAAGGTACAGAGGGATCAGACAGAGGAGAGGTCACAACAAGCCAGGGGTCGGATGCAGGCAGAAAACTGGAGAAGTCACAGGCAGGCCAGGTCAAACACAGGTAAGTCTTCAGATCAGGTTTTCAGGTACTCAACGCTGTAGAGCAGACAGCAGGGACTGTCGGCGATTGACAGGTTTAAATAGCCCCTCTGGCGCCACCTGCAGGGCGGAGCATGCGCAACCGAGAATCAGGAAGACCAGGATGCCTGCTTCTGGCAGGATCTCCATGACATTGCCCCCCCCAAGGGGCAGCCTCCGGATGCCCATCCGGGCAAACTTCTCAGGGTTGGATCTCTTGAAGGACTGCACCAAGCTTCTAGCATGGATGTTCTCCTCAGGCTCCCAAGAGTTTTCTTCGGGTCCGTAGCCCTTCCACTTAATCGGGAATTGGTTCTGGTTATTCCTTCTTCTAAAATCCATAATGGCTTCCACTTCGAATTCCTCCTCCCCGTCTACAATGACAGGATCAGGGAGAGCCGGACTTTGGCCTGGAAATGGGCTGGGAACCGAAGGCTTCAGCAGAGATACATGGAAGACCGGATGGATCTTGAGGGAGTCAGGGAGCTCCAGTTCATAAGCCACTTCATTGATTTTCCTTTTGACAGGAAACGGCCCTAAGAATTTGGGGCCCAGTTTCTTAGAGGGGCATGCCATCCTCAAGTTTAAAGTGGATAACCATACTTGGTCGCCGGGTGCCAGCATTAATTCACCCCGTCTCTTCCTGTCAAAAATTGTCTTGTTGTGTTCCTGAGTCTTGGTCATGGTTTCCTGCAGAAGTTGGTTGTTGGATGAAAAGAAGTTAAACTTTTCCTGGACTGCGGGTACCGTACATTCAGGAAGGGAATTGGGCAGGAATGTAGGATGGAAACCGTAGTTTGCGAAGAATGGGGACTGCTTGGTAGCGGAATGCGTAGAGTTGTTATAGGCAAACTCGGCCAATGGGAGCAGGGAAACCCAGTCATTCTGAGCGAATGAAGAGAAGCAGCGCAGGTACTGCTCAAGTGTCTGGTTAGTCCTCTCAGTCTGTCCGTTGGTCTGGGGATGGTAAGCGGAGGAAAGTGACAATTCTATCTCCAGAGCCTTGCAGAGGGATCTCCAAAACCGGGAGGTAAATTGTACCCCTCGGTCGGAGACAATATTGGCTGGTACCCCGTGGAGTCTGACGACCTCTCTGATGAACACCTGTGCAGTTTCAGGAGCTGAGGGAGTCCCCTTCATGGGAATGAAGTGTGCCATCTTGGATAGACGGTCTACTATCACGAAGATAGTGGTGTGACTCTCAGCCGGAGGCAACTCAACGATAAAGTCGATGGACAGCATTTTCCAGGGTCTGTCTGGGACGGGTAGGGGTCTCAGTAGTCCCCAGGCCTTGGATTTGTAACCCTTGTTTCGGGTACAAACTATGCAGGACTCCACAAACTTCCTACAGTTCTCGCGGAGCCGAGGCCACCAAAAGGTACGCTGTACCAAGTCGGTGGTCTTGGCAACGCCAAAGTGCCCGGCAAGGCATTGGTCGTGGCAGAGTTCCAGTACGGTTATTCTCAGCTCTTCAGGTACGTAGATCCTGTTCTGGTACCAAAACAGCCCATCTTTGGCCTGCAATTCCGGTTCGGAGGGGGGTCTCTGCCCAGTGGAGGCTTGCTTGATCCGGGAGAGTAGGTCTTCCTGAAGCAGAAGGAAGTTTCCAGGAGCAAGAATGGTGTCTGGAGGAGAGGTTTCCTTAGACTTATGGAACATCCGAGAGAGGGCATTGGGCTTAATGTTCTTGGAACCGGGACGGTAAGTGACATGGAAGGAGAACCGGGAGAAGAAGAGCGCCCACCTGGCTTGTCGTGGTTTTAGCCTTTTCGCTGCCTTCAGGTACTCCAGGTTCTTGTGGTCGGTGAATATCAGAATCGGGTGGGCAGCCCCCTCCAACAGATAACGCCACTCCTCTAATGCGGACTTGATCGCCAGCAATTCCCGATCCCCCACGTCGTAGTTCCTCTCTGCCGCAGATAACTTGCGAGAGAAAAAAGCTACTGGGTGGAGCAAGGCTCTGGTCCCCTGTCTTTGGGATAGAATTGCTCCTACCGCAATTTCCGAGGCGTCTACCTCCAGAACGAACGGTAATGAGGAATCTGGGTGCTTCAAGATAGAGGCAGAGGTAAAGAGACCCTTCAGGGCCTCAAAGGCCCTTTGGGCCTCAGGGGACCAGTGGAAACGGATCCCTTGTTTGGTCAGCTGGGTGATGGGTGCGATGATGGCTGAGAACCCTCTGATGAATTTGCGGTAGAAGTTGGCGAATCCAACGAAACGTTGGATCCCCTTATTGTCCGCCGGGACTGGCCAGTCCAGGATTGCAGCAATCTTTTGAGGGTCCATCTTGATGCCCTCGCTGGAGATAATTAGTCCCAAGAACGATATACTTTCCAGCTCAAATTCACACTTCTCGGCCTTTGCATACAGGCCGTGCTGGCGAAGCCGAGCCAACACACTTCTGACGTGCCTGCGGTGGGAATCAAGGGAGGAAGAAAAAATTAGTATATCATCCAGGTAGACAATGACAAAGAGATCTAGGAAGTCCCGGAGTACATCGTTAATGAAATACTGGAAAGTGGCAGGGGCGTTGCACAACCCGAAGGGCATTACCCGGTACTCGAAATGTCCGAATCGGGTGCGGAAAGCGGTCTTCCACTCATCCCCCTCCTTGATGCAGACCAAATTGTAGGCTCCGCGGAGATCAAGTTTGGTAAAAATGATGGCTGTTCCCAGTCTCTGAAATAGTTCCGGTACCAAGGGGAGAGGGTAGCGTTTTTTTACTGTGATTTTATTTAATTCACGACAGTCCACACAGGGTCGAAGGGTATGATCCTTCTTCTCCACGAAAAAGATGCCTGCACCGGCTGGAGATGTAGACGGACGAATGAACCCTTTCTGTAGGTTTTCATCGATATAGTCTTTTAGTGCCCCCTGTTCTACCTCTGTTAACGGGAAGATCCTGCCAAACGGAATTGCCGCTCCGGGAAGTAGGTCAATGGGGCAATCATAGGCCCGATGAGGTGGTAGAGTCTCTGCCCCTTGTTTGCTAAACACATCAAGAAAGTCATGGTAGACCTCAGGGATGGATTGCCGTATTCCAGCCTCCGTATTGATACATAAGAGGGTGGCCGGCCCAGGGGTTTTGAGTGTCCCGCAGGATTGCTGGCAGTAAGGAGAAGAAAAGGTCACCAACCCCGTGGCCCAGTTGATGGTAGGGTTGTGGACCTGTAGCCAAGGTATACCAAGGATCACAGGGAACAATGGCGAAGAGATAATGTCCAGGCGTAAGTATTCTTTGTGGGTTTCGGAGATGGTGGAGATGGTAGCGGGTAAAGGGGCGGTCTCTTGGACCACTGGTCCAGACTTAATGATGGACCCATCAGCCAAATGCACACATAGTCCATGGGTCTTGGTGACAAGAGGGATCTGGTGCTTGATGGCAAAGGCTGAGTCCATAAGGCAGCTGCAAGCCCCGGAATCAATAATAGCGGGCACTTGCAGAGTCCTTCCTGGGAGCTGTAACGAGACAGAGAGAGCAAGGTGAGATGTGGACTTGGCCTGTGGGTTGGTAGTGTCAGAAGATACTGAAAGACACTTACGAAGTTTCAGGGGACAATTTATAACGAAGTGTCCGGGTTCCCCGCAGTACAGGCACAAATTGTTCACTTGGCGACGTTGGCGTTCCTGTTGGGAGAGGGAAGGACGAAGCACTCCGAGCTGTATGGGCTCGGGTATGTCAGATGTAGCGGCTGGAGGTGCAACAGGTGCTGGGTGCAGATGGCTGGGAGCCCGGGGAAGCATCCAGGTCGGGCGGGAGAAGCCCGTGGACCTCTCAGCCCTTCGTTCCCTGAGACGTCGGTCGATCTGGATTGTTAAGTCAATTAGTGAATTCAGGGTTGGTGGTATGCCAACCCTAGCGAGCTCGTCCTTCAGAGGGTCGGACAGACCTATGCGGAACTGATGGCGGAGGGCGGCGTCATTCCAACTAGTATCTGCGCTCCACCATCTAAATTCCGCTACGTAGTCCTCTGCTGCTCTGCGCCCCTGCTGAAGGGTGCGCAAGGCGGTCTCTGCGGTTACTGAGAGCTGGGAATCTTCATATAGCTGAGCCATGGCGGCGAAGAAGGCAGTAAGGTTGTTTAACGCCATATCTTTCCGTTCCAAGAGACGATGGGCCCAGCTCTGAGGGTCTCCGGAAAGCAGGGACATCACAAAGCCCACCTTGGTGGCTTCCAAGGAGAAGGTGCGAGGCTGCAGGGCGAAGTAGAGTTTGCAGGAATTACGAAAAGCCCTAAACTTGCTTCGATCCCCGGAGAATTTTTCGGGTGTAGGGACCCTGGGCTCCGGAGGAAGCATGACAACTGTGGGTGAGGATCCTGCCCCAGCAGTGGAGGTAGAGGTATGGGATCCCCCTTGGGCTCCAGAGGGGTTGGAGAGGACCCGCACTTGTTCTTCCAGATGGGTGTAGCCTTGCTGGAGGTTCTTGACCGCTTCAGCCAATCCTGCCAGGTGCCGACATAGTTCCTCCATAGGTGAGGCTCCCTGCTCGGGCTCAGACATCGCTGTCTGCTACTGTCACGTACCTAGCGGTGATGAGCCCGGACTTGCAGAGGAAGGCCTCCCTTACGGCTCCCACCAGCGGCCCCTGGTAAGGTAACAGCAGGCGCGGAGGTAGGAGGGGTACGAGTGCCTGGCAGGATCAACCAAGGTGAAGGTAGTTATGCAGACTTGGTAGGCACACTGGAACACAGCAGGTCGAACTGGAATCAGGAACACTCAGCAAACTGGAATCGTTCAGCAGACTGGACAGGAACCAGGAACACAGGAACTCAGCAAACTGGATCAGCTTAGCAGACTGTACCGGAACCAGGAACACAGGAACTCAGCAAACTGGATCAGCTTAGCAGACTGGACCGGAACCAGGAACACAGGAACTCAGCAAACTGGATCAGCTTAGCAGACTGGACCGGAACCAGGAACACAGGAACTCAGCAAACTGGATCAGCTTAGCAGACTGGACCGGAACTAGGAACAGTGAGCTTGGTCAGACAAGCCGGGTCGGTTAACTGGCTGGCAGCAAGGTACAGAGGGATCAGACAGAGGAGAGGTCACAACAAGCCAGGGGTCGGATGCAGGCAGAAAACTGGAGAAGTCACAGGCAGGCCAGGTCAAACACAGGTAAGTCTTCAGATCAGGTTTTCAGGTACTCAACGCTGTAGAGCAGACAGCAGGGACTGTCGGCGATTGACAGGTTTAAATAGCCCCTCTGGCGCCACCTGCAGGGCGGAGCATGCGCAACCGAGAATCAGGAAGACCAGGATGCCTGCTTCTGGCAGGATCTCCATGACATTGCCCCCCCCCAAGGGGCAGCCTCCGGATGGCCATCCGGGCAAACTTCTCAGGGTGAGATCTCTTGAAGGACTGCACCAGGCTTCTAGCATGGATGTTCTCCTCAGGCTCCCAAGAGTTTTCTTCGGGTCCGTAGCCCTTCCACTTAATCAGGAATTGGTTCTGGTTATTCCTTCTTCTAAAATCCATAATGGCTTCCACTTCGAATTCCTCCTCCCCGTCTACAATGACAGGATCAGGGAGAGCCGGACTTCGGCCTGGAAATGGGCTGGGAACCGAAGGCTTCAGCAGAGATACATGGAAGACCGGATGGATCTTGAGGGAGTCAGGGAGCTCCAGTTCATAAGCCACTTCATTGATTTTCCTTTTGACAGGAAACGGCCCTAAGAATTTGGGGCCCAGTTTCTTAGAGGGGCATGCCATCCTCAAGTTTAAAGTGGATAACCATACTTGGTCGCCGGGTGCCAGCATTAATTCACCCCGTCTCTTCCTGTCAAAAATTGTCTTGTTGTGTTCCTGAGTCTTGGTCATGGTTTCCTGCAGAAGTTGGTTGTTGGATGAAAAGAAGTTCAACTTTTCCTGGACTGCGGGTACCGTACATTCAGGAAGGGAATTGGGCAGGAATGTAGGATGGAAACCGTAGTTTGCGAAGAATGGGGACTGCTTGGTAGCGGAATGCGTAGAGTTGTTATAGGCAAACTCGGCCAATGGGAGCAGGGAAACCCAGTCATTCTGAGCGAATGAAGAGAAGCAGTGCAGGTACTGCTCAAGTGTCTGGTTAGTCCTCTCAGTCTGTCCGTTGGTCTGGGGATGGTAAGCGGAGGAAAGTGACAATTCTATCTCCAGAGCCTTGCAGAGGGATCTCCAAAACCGGGAGGTAAATTGTACCCCTCGGTCGGAGACAATATTGGCTGGTACCCCGTGGAGTCTGACGACCTCTCTGATGAACACCTGTGCAGTTTCAGGAGCTGAGGGAGTCCCCTTCATGGGAATGAAGTGTGCCATCTTGGATAGACGGTCTACTATCACGAAGATAGTGGTGTGACTCTCAGCCGGAGGCAACTCAACGATAAAGTCGATGGACAGCATTTTCCAGGGTCTGTCTGGGACGGGTAGGGGTCTCAGTAGTCCCCAGGCCTTGGATTTGTAACCCTTGTTTCGGGTACAAACTATGCAGGACTCCACAAACTTCCTACAGTTCTCGCGGAGCCGAGGCCACCAAAAGGTACGCTGTACCAAGTCGGTGGTCTTGGCAACGCCAAAGTGCCCGGCAAGGCATTGGTCGTGGCAGAGTTCCAGTACGGTTATTCTCAGCTCTTCAGGTACGTAGATCCTGTTCTGGTACCAAAACAGCCCATCTTTGGCCTGCAATTCCGGTTCGGAGGGGGGTCTCTGCCCAGTGGAGGCTTGCTTGATCCGGGAGAGTAGGTCTTCCTGAAGCAGAAGGAAGTTTCCAGGAGCAAGAATGGTGTCTGGAGGAGAGGTTTCCTTAGACTTATGGAACATCCGAGAGAGGGCATTGGGCTTAATGTTCTTGGAACCGGGACGGTAAGTGACATGGAAGGAGAACCGGGAGAAGAAGAGCGCCCACCTGGCTTGTCGTGGTTTTAGCCTTTTCGCTGCCTTCAGGTACTCCAGGTTCTTGTGGTCGGTGAATATCAGAATCGGGTGGGCAGCCCCCTCCAACAGATAACGCCACTCCTCTAATGCGGACTTGATCGCCAGCAATTCCCGATCCCCCACGTCGTAGTTCCTCTCTGCCACAGATAACTTGCGAGAGAAAAAAGCTACTGGGTGGAGCAAGGCTCTGGTCCCCTGTCTTTGGGATAGAATTGCTCCTACCGCAATTTCCGAGGCGTCTACCTCCAGAACGAACGGTAATGAGGAATCTGGGTGCTTCAAGATAGAGGCAGAGGTAAAGAGACCCTTCAGGGCCTCAAAGGCCCTTTGGGCCTCAGGGGACCAGTGGAAACGGATCCCTTGTTTGGTCAGCTGGGTGATGGGTGCGATGATGGCTGAGAACCCTCTGATGAATTTGCGGTAGAAGTTGGCGAATCCAACGAAACGTTGGATCCCCTTATTGTCCGCCGGGACTGGCCAGTCCAGGATTGCAGCAATCTTTTGAGGGTCCATCTTGATGCCCTCGCTGGAGATAATTAGTCCCAAGAACGATATACTTTCCAGCTCAAATTCACACTTCTCGGCCTTTGCATACAGGCCGTGCTGGCGAAGCCGAGCCAACACACTTCTGACGTGCCTGCGGTGGGAATCAAGGGAGGAAGAAAAAATTAGTATATCATCCAGGTAGACAATGACAAAGAGATCTAGGAAGTCCCGGAGTACATCGTTAATGAAATACTGGAAAGTGGCAGGGGCGTTGCACAACCCGAAGGGCATTACCCGGTACTCGAAATGTCCGAATCGGGTGCGGAAAGCGGTCTTCCACTCATCCCCCTCCTTGATGCAGACCAAATTGTAGGCTCCGCGGAGATCAAGTTTGGTAAAAATGATGGCTGTTCCCAGTCTCTGAAATAGTTCCGGTACCAAGGGGAGAGGGTAGCGTTTTTTTACTGTGATTTTATTTAATTCACGACAGTCCACACAGGGTCGAAGGGTATGATCCTTCTTCTCCACGAAAAAGATGCCTGCACCGGCTGGAGATGTAGACGGACGAATGAACCCTTTCTGTAGGTTTTCATCGATATAGTCTTTTAGTGCCCCCTGTTCTACCTCTGTTAACGGGAAGATCCTGCCAAACGGAATTGCCGCTCCGGGAAGTAGGTCAATGGGGCAATCATAGGCCCGATGAGGTAGTAGAGTCTCTGCCCCTTGTTTGCTAAACACATCAAGAAAGTCATGGTAGACCTCAGGGATGGATTGCCGTATTCCAGCCTCCGTATTGATACATAAGAGGGTGGCCGGCCCAGGGGTTTTGAGTGTCCCGCAGGATTGCTGGCAGTAAGGAGAAGAAAAGGTCACCAACCCCGTGGCCCAGTTGATGGTAGGGTTGTGGACCTGTAGCCAAGGTATACCAAGGATCACAGGGAACAATGGCGAAGAGATAATGTCCAGGCGTAAGTATTCTTTGTGGGTTTCGGAGATGGTGGAGATGGTAGCGGGTAAAGGGGCGGTCTCTTGGACCACTGGTCCAGACTTAATGATGGACCCATCAGCCAAATGCACACATAGTCCATGGGTCTTGGTGACAAGAGGGATCTGGTGCTTGATGGCAAAGGCTGAGTCCATAAGGCAGCTGCAAGCCCCGGAATCAATAATAGCGGGCACTTGCAGAGTCCTTCCTGGGAGCTGTAACGAGACAGAGAGAGCAAGGTGAGATGTGGACTTGGCCTGTGGGTTGGTAGTGTCAGAAGATACTGAAAGACACTTACGAAGTTTCAGGGGACAATTTATAACGAAGTGTCCGGGTTCCCCGCAGTACAGGCACAAATTGTTCACTTGGCGACGTTGGCGTTCCTGTTGGGAGAGGGAAGGACGAAGCACTCCGAGCTGCATGGGCTCGGGTATGTCAGATGTAGCGGCTGGAGGTGCAACAGGTGCTGGGTGCAGATGGCTGGGAGCCCGGGGAAGCATCCAGGTCGGGCGGGAGAAGCCCGTGGACCTCTCAGCCCTTCGTTCCCTGAGACGTCGGTCGATCTGGATTGTTAAGTCAATTAGTGAATTCAGGGTTGGTGGTATGCCAACCCTAGCGAGCTCGTCCTTCAGAGGGTCGGACAGACCTATGCGGAACTGATGGCGGAGGGCGGCGTCATTCCAACTGGTATCTGCGCTCCACCATCTAAATTCCGCTACGTAGTCCTCTGCTGCTCTGCGCCCCTGCTGAAGGGTGCGCAAGGCGGTCTCTGCGGTTACTGAGAGCTGGGAATCTTCATATAGCTGAGCCATGGCGGCGAAGAAGGCAGTAAGGTTGTTTAACGCCATATCTTTCCGTTCCAAGAGACGATGGGCCCAGCTCTGAGGGTCTCCGGAAAGCAGGGACATCACAAAGCCCACCTTGGTGGCTTCCAAGGAGAAGGTGCGAGGCCGCAGGGCGAAGTAGAGTTTGCAGGAATTACGAAAAGCCCTAAACTTGCTTCGATCCCCGGAGAATTTTTCGGGTGTAGGGACCCTGGGCTCCGGAGGAAGCATGACAACTGTGGGTGAGGATCCTGCCCCAGCAGTGGAGGTAGAGGTATGGGATCCCCCTTGGGCTCCAGAGGGGTTGGAGAGGACCCGCACTTGTTCTTCCAGATGGGTGTAGCCTTGCTGGAGGTTCTTGACCGCTTCAGCCAATCCTGCCAGGTGCCGACATAGTTCCTCCATAGGTGAGGCTCCCTGCTCGGGCTCAGACATCGCTGTCTGCTACTGTCACGTACCTAGCGGTGATGAGCCCGGACTTGCAGAGGAAGGCCTCCCTTACGGCTCCCACCAGCGGCCCCTGGTAAGGTAACAGCAGGCGCCGAGGTAGGAGGGGTACGAGTGCCTGGCAGGATCAACCAAGGTGAAGGTAGTTATGCAGACTTGGTAGGCACACTGGAACACAGCAGGTCGAACTGGAATCAGGAACACTCAGCAAACTGGAATCGTTCAGCAGACTGGACAGGAACCAGGAACACAGGAACTCAGCAAACTGGATCAGCTTAGCAGACTGTACCGGAACCAGGAACACAGGAACTCAGCAAACTGGATCAGCTTAGCAGACTGGACCGGAACCAGGAACACAGGAACTCAGCAAACTGGATCAGCTTAGCAGACTGGACCGGAACCAGGAACACAGGAACTCAGCAAACTGGATCAGCTTAGCAGACTGGACCGGAACTAGGAACAGTGAGCTTGGTCAGACAAGCCGGGTCGGTTAACTGGCTGGCAGCAAGGTACAGAGGGATCAGACAGAGGAGAGGTCACAACAAGCCAGGGGTCGGATGCAGGCAGAAAACTGGAGAAGTCACAGGCAGGCCAGGTCAAACACAGGTAAGTCTTCAGATCAGGTTTTCAGGTACTCAACGCTGTAGAGCAGACAGCAGGGACTGTCGGCGATTGACAGGTTTAAATAGCCCCTCTGGCGCCACCTGCAGGGCGGAGCATGCGCAACCGAGAATCAGGAAGACCAGGATGCCTGCTTCTGGCAGGATCTCCATGACATTGCCCCCCCCAAGGGGCAGCCTCCGGATGCCCATCCGGGCAAACTTCTCAGGGTGAGATCTCTTGAAGGACTGCACCAGGCTTCTAGCATGGATGTTCTCCTCAGGCTCCCAAGAGTTTTCTTCGGGTCCGTAGCCCTTCCACTTAATCAGGAATTGGTTCTGGTTATTCCTTCTTCTAAAATCCATAATGGCTTCCACTTCGAATTCCTCCTCCCCATCTACAATGACAGGATCAGGGAGAGCCGGACTTCGGCCTGGAAATGGGCTGGGAACCGAAGGCTTCAGCAGAGATACATGGAAGACCGGATGGATCTTGAGGGAGTCAGGGAGCTCCAGTTCATAAGCCACTTCATTGATTTTCCTTTTGACAGGAAACGGCCCTAAGAATTTGGGGCCCAGTTTCTTAGAGGGGCATGCCATCCTCAAGTTTAAAGTGGATAACCATACTTGGTCGCCGGGTGCCAGCATTAATTCACCCCGTCTCTTCCTGTCAAAAATTGTCTTGTTGTGTTCCTGAGTCTTGGTCATGGTTTCCTGCAGAAGTTGGTTGTTGGATGAAAAGAAGTTAAACTTTTCCTGGACTGCGGGTACCGTACATTCAGGAAGGGAATTGGGCAGGAATGTAGGATGGAAACCGTAGTTTGCGAAGAATGGGGACTGCTTGGTAGCGGAATGCGTAGAGTTGTTATAGGCAAACTCGGCCAATGGGAGCAGGGAAACCCAGTCATTCTGAGCGAATGAAGAGAAGCAGTGCAGGTACTGCTCAAGTGTCTGGTTAGTCCTCTCAGTCTGTCCGTTGGTCTGGGGATGGTAAGCGGAGGAAAGTGACAATTCTATCTCCAGAGCCTTGCAGAGGGATCTCCAAAACCGGGAGGTAAATTGTACCCCTCGGTCGGAGACAATATTGGCTGGTACCCCGTGGAGTCTGACGACCTCTCTGATGAACACCTGTGCAGTTTCAGGAGCTGAGGGAGTCCCCTTCATGGGAATGAAGTGTGCCATCTTGGATAGACGGTCTACTATCACGAAGATAGTGGTGTGACTCTCAGCCGGAGGCAACTCAACGATAAAGTCGATGGACAGCATTTTCCAGGGTCTGTCTGGGACGGGTAGGGGTCTCAGTAGTCCCCAGGCCTTGGATTTGTAACCCTTGTTTCGGGTACAAACTATGCAGGACTCCACAAACTTCCTACAGTTCTCGCGGAGCCGAGGCCACCAAAAGGTACGCTGTACCAAGTCGGTGGTCTTGGCAACGCCAAAGTGCCCGGCAAGGCATTGGTCGTGGCAGAGTTCCAGTACGGTTATTCTCAGCTCTTCAGGTACGTAGATCCTGTTCTGGTACCAAAACAGCCCATCTTTGGCCTGCAATTCCGGTTCGGAGGGGGGTCTCTGCCCAGTGGAGGCTTGCTTGATCCGGGAGAGTAGGTCTTCCTGAAGCAGAAGGAAGTTTCCAGGAGCAAGAATGGTGTCTGGAGGAGAGGTTTCCTTAGACTTATGGAACATCCGAGAGAGGGCATTGGGCTTAATGTTCTTGGAACCGGGACGGTAAGTGACATGGAAGGAGAACCGGGAGAAGAAGAGCGCCCACCTGGCTTGTCGTGGTTTTAGCCTTTTCGCTGCCTTCAGGTACTCCAGGTTCTTGTGGTCGGTGAATATCAGAATCGGGTGGGCAGCCCCCTCCAACAGATAACGCCACTCCTCTAATGCGGACTTGATCGCCAGCAATTCCCGATCCCCCACGTCGTAGTTCCTCTCTGCCGCAGATAACTTGCGAGAGAAAAAAGCTACTGGGTGGAGCAAGGCTCTGGTCCCCTGTCTTTGGGATAGAATTGCTCCTACCGCAATTTCCGAGGCGTCTACCTCCAGAACGAACGGTAATGAGGAATCTGGGTGCTTCAAGATAGAGGCAGAGGTAAAGAGACCCTTCAGGGCCTCAAAGGCCCTTTGGGCCTCAGGGGACCAGTGGAAACGGATCCCTTGTTTGGTCAGCTGGGTGATGGGTGCGATGATGGCTGAGAACCCTCTGATGAATTTGCGGTAGAAGTTGGCGAATCCAACGAAACGTTGGATCCCCTTATTGTCCGCCGGGACTGGCCAGTCCAGGATTGCAGCAATCTTTTGAGGGTCCATCTTGATGCCCTCGCTGGAGATAATTAGTCCCAAGAACGATATACTTTCCAGCTCAAATTCACACTTCTCGGCCTTCGCATACAGGCCGTGCTGGCGAAGCCGAGCCAACACACTTCTGACGTGCCTGCGGTGGGAATCAAGGGAGGAAGAACAAATTAGTATATCATCCAGGTAGACAATGACAAAGAGATCTAGGAAGTCCCGGAGTACATCGTTAATGAAATACTGGAAAGTGGCAGGGGCGTTGCACAACCCGAAGGGCATTACCCGGTACTCGAAATGTCCGAATCGGGTGCGGAAAGCGGTCTTCCACTCATCCCCCTCCTTGATGCAGACCAAATTGTAGGCTCCGCGGAGATCAAGTTTGGTAAAAATGATGGCTGTTCCCAGTCTCTGAAATAGTTCCGGTACCAAGGGGAGAGGGTAGCGTTTTTTTACTGTGATTTTATTTAATTCACGACAGTCCACACAGGGTCGAAGGGTATGATCCTTCTTCTCTACGAAAAAGATGCCTGCACCGGCTGGAGATGTAGACGGACGAATGAACCCTTTCTGTAGGTTTTCATCGATATAGTCTTTTAGTGCCCCCTGTTCTACCTCTGTTAACGGGAAGATCCTGCCAAACGGAATTGCCGCTCCGGGAAGTAGGTCAATGGGGCAATCATAGGCCCGATGAGGTGGTAGAGTCTCTGCCCCTTGTTTGCTAAACACATCAAGAAAGTCATGGTAGACCTCAGGGATGGATTGCCGTATTCCAGCCTCCGTATTGATACATAAGAGGGTGGCCGGCCCAGGGGTTTTGAGTGTCCCGCAGGATTGCTGGCAGTAAGGAGAAGAAAAGGTCACCAACCCCGTGGCCCAGTTGATGGTAGGGTTGTGGACCTGTAGCCAAGGTATACCAAGGATCACAGGGAACAATGGCGAAGAGATAATGTCCAGGCGTAAGTATTCCTTGTGGGTTTCGGAGATGGTGGAGATGGTAGCGGGTAAAGGGGCGGTCTCTTGGACCACTGGTCCAGACTTAATGATGGACCCATCAGCCAAATGCACACATAGTCCATGGGTCTTGGTGACAAGAGGGATCTGGTGCTTGATGGCAAAGGCTGAGTCCATAAAGCAGCTGCAAGCCCCGGAATCAATAATAGCGGGCACTTGCAGAGTCCTTCCTGGGAGCTGTAACGAGACAGAGAGAGCAAGGTGAGATGTGGACTTGGCCTGTGGGTTGGTAGTGTCAGAAGATACTGAAAGACACTTACGAAGTTTCAGGGGACAATTTATAACGAAGTGTCCGGGTTCCCCGCAGTACAGGCACAAATTGTTCACTTGGCGACGTTGGCGTTCCTGTTGGGAGAGGGAAGGACGAAGCACTCCGAGCTGCATGGGCTCGGGTATGTCAGATGTAGCGGCTGGAGGTGCAACAGGTGCTGGGTGCAGATGGCTGGGAGCCCGGGGAAGCATCCAGGTCGGGCGGGAGAAGCCCGTGGACCTCTCAGCCCTTCGTTCCCTGAGACGTCGGTCGATCTGGATTGTTAAGTCAATTAGTGAATTCAGGGTTGGTGGTATGCCAACCCTAGCGAGCTCGTCCTTCAGAGGGTCGGACAGACCTATGCGGATCTGATGGCGGAGGGCGGCGTCATTCCAACTGGTATCTGCGCTCCACCGTCTAAATTCCGCTACGTAGTCCTCTGCTGCTCTGCGCCCCTGCTGAAGGGTGCGCAAGGCGGTCTCTGCGGTTACTGAGAGCTGGGAATCTTCATATAGCTGAGCCATGGCGGCGAAGAAGGCAGTAAGGTTGTTTAACGCCATATCTTTCCGTTCCAAGAGACGGTGGGCCCAGCTCTGAGGGTCTCCGGAAAGCAGGGACATCACAAAGCCCACCTTGGTGGCTTCCAAGGAGAAGGTGCGAGGCTGCAGGGCGAAGTAGAGTTTGCAGGAATTACGAAAAGCCCTAAACTTGCTTCGATCCCCGGAGAATTTTTCGGGTGTAGGGACCCTGGGCTCCGGAGGAAGCATGACAACTGTGGGTGAGGATCCTGCCCCAGCAATGGAGGTAGAGGTATGGGATCCCCCTTGGGCTCCAGAGGGGTTGGAGAGGACCCGCACTTGTTCTTCCAGATGGGTGTAGCCTTGCTGGAGGTTCTTGACCGCTTCAGCCAATCCTGCCAGGTGCCGACATAGTTCCTCCATAGGTGAGGCTCCCTGCTCGGGCTCAGACATCGCTGTCTGCTACTGTCACGTACCTAGCGGTGATGAGCCCGGACTTGCAGAGGAAGGCCTCCCTTACGGCTCCCACCAGCGGCCCCTGGTAAGGTAACAGCAGGCGCGGAGGTAGGAGGGGTACGAGTGCCTGGCAGGATCAACCAAGGTGAAGGTAGTTATGCAGACTTGGTAGGCACACTGGAACACAGCAGGTCGAACTGGAATCAGGAACACTCAGCAAACTGGAATCGTTCAGCAGACTGGACCGGAACCAGGAACACAGGAACTCAGCAAACTGGATCAGCTTAGCAGGCTGGACCGGAACCAGGAACACAGGAACTCAGCAAACTGGATCAGCTTAGCAGACTGGACCGGAACCAGGAACACAGGAACTCAGCAAACTGGATCAGCTTAGCAGACTGGACCAGAACCAGGAACACAGGAACTCAGCAAACTGGATCAGCTTAGCAGACTGGACCGGAACTAGGAACAGTGAGCTTGGTCAGACAAGCCGGGTCGGTTAACTGGCTGGCAGCAAGGTACAGAGGGATCAGACAGAGGAGAGGTCACAACAAGCCAGGGGTCGGATGCAGGCAGAAAACTGGAGAAGTCACAGGCAGGCCAGGTCAAACACAGGTAAGTCTTCAGATCAGGTTTTCAGGTACTCAACGCTGTAGAGCAGACAGCAGGGACTGTCGGCGATTGACAGGTTTAAATAGCCCCTCTGGCGCCACCTGCAGGGCGGAGCATGCGCAACCGAGAATCAGGAAGACCAGGATGCCTGCTTGTGGCAGGATCTCCATGACATTGCCCCCCCCAAGGGGCAGCCTCCGGATGCCCATCCGGGCAAACTTCTCAGGGTGAGATCTCTTGAAGGACTGCACCAGGCTTCTAGCATGGATGTTCTCCTCAGGCTCCCAAGAGTTTTCTTCGGGTCCGTAGCCCTTCCACTTAATCAGGAATTGGTTCTGGTTATTCCTTCTTCTAAAATCCATAATGGCTTCCACTTCGAATTCCTCCTCCCCGTCTACAATGACAGGATCAGGGAGAGCCGGACTTCGGCCTGGAAATGGGCTGGGAACCGAAGGCTTCAGCAGAGATACATGGAAGACCGGATGGATCTTGAGGGAGTCAGGGAGCTCCAGTTCATAAGCCACTTCATTGATTTTCCTTTTGACAGGAAACGGCCCTAAGAAAACGGCCCTAAGATAAGTCTTCAGATCAGGTTTTCAGGTACTCAACCCTGTAGAGCAGACAGCAGGGACTGTCTGCGATTGACAGGTTTAAATAGCCCCTCTGGCGCCACCTGCAGGGCGGAGCATGCGCAACCGAGAATCAGGAAGACCAGGACGCCTGCTTCTGGCAGGATCTCCATGACAGGGGCCTTTCAAAAAGGTGTGTATATGTAATGACAGACCATGTGACACTTAGATTGTGGACAGCCAGAAGAGTTGAAGCTGTTATAGCTGCAAAGGGTGGGCCAACTCAATATTGAACTGAGTTTGGGAGGGGTCTTTTTGGGGGATCAAGGTGATTGTTAGGATTCATGTGGATAGTTTGTGTGTATATGCTTGTACTTCCTGAGCCTACTGCTCAATGAATTTGCAGTCATTTTGGTGAGTAGTGTCTATTTTTTATTTTTTTTGTCAATATTGAACCCTACGGACTAAGACTGGGATGCCAGTAAAGTTAATGTGTGTGTAAAGTCAGGCGGCCCAATACTTTTTTTTTGTAATATAGTGTATGTCTCTTGAAACGACTAGCCTTGAGCCTTCACTATCTGCTGGTCATTACCGAGTACTGCAGTTCAACTCATACTGTGGCGCACACCTACCCCAATAAGGGTGATTAAAGCAGTTGTATACCCTCTCTGACATGTTTTACCTTCAGGTAAGCCTAGATTAAGGCTTAACTGTATGTGTTTTTTCTAATATCTCCTAAACCTACATGGTTTAGGAGATATTTGCCACAAAGAATACGCTGATGTCTACGGCGCATGCGCGCCGTAGACAACGGCACAGGCGCACTGAGAATAGCCATTCATAAAACCGGCAAAGCCGGCTTTGATGGCTCCCGCACGCATTCGCGGAGTGACGTCTTCGCCGCTCCGGCCAATCACAGCGCCGGAGCGGCGATACCCGGAAGTAACCTTCCGGAGAGATGTCTGCGGCCGGAGGGGGAGACGAGGACGGCTTTGGGGGCTTCAATCTAATGTAAGTAATTCATAATGAGTTAGTATGCTAGTCATACTAGCTCATTATGCCTTTGTCTTGCAGGTTTTTAATTAAAAACTATTTGCGTGTAAAGGCAGGTGTCCCAATACTTTTGGTAATATAGTGTATAGTACCTTCCTATTGCTATTTTTGCACAGTCTGCGGGAATCTTTTAAATTGTGAATTTCCTATAAATTATCCATTTTTATAAATGTTCTTTTTTTAAAATCAGATGACAATGAAAACCAACTTAGAAACAATACGCAACATCAAGAGCCGTTGTTCACATATTAGCATGAAAGTAATTGAGTGGAACGGCCAACTATGTATTTGTTCTATAAATACCTGCATTCCTGCGTGTTTATTGCAGCCTTGTTACAATTTTCCCCCTTACTTGTCATCACAGGATTCGCACAATTCCACTTTTCTTAATCGTTTCCAGTAAAGCTGCTGTGTGTTATACTTTTAGCTCAGAGACAGACATGTAATTAAATATGAACACAAACTGCACTTTTACCGGAGTATAAGTCTTTCATTAGGTGATGTGTTATTGCCAGCTGTGCAAATCAGGTGCTTAGTGATCTATCATTATGTTTTAAAAGGCCAAGTACTGCAATTTTATGGCACCAACTTGCAGCGCTTTCATAAGACGACTGCTGAGGACTTCAGTCATTACAAAACTCTCAAGGACCCCAACTGGTCAGATGGAAGTCTGTCACTAGCATTAATCACTTGAAGATCAGGCCTTTTCTGGAACTTTTTTGTTTAACCACTTCAGCCCCGGAAGATTTTACCCCCTTCCTGACCAGAGCACTTTTTACAATTTGGTACTGTGTCGCTTTAACTGACAATTGCGCGGTCATTCAAAGCTGTATCCAAACTAAATTTGCGTCTTTTCCCCCCCACAAATAGAGCTTTCTTTTTTTTTTACTTTTTGCTATAATAAATGTAGCGGGTACTTACTTTCCCGGGTGCATTTTTTGAATCTAGCTGTGACATCAGTGCTATGTTCCCCTGCGGTCCACCAGGTGGCGCTGCCGCCGTGGCCGGAGGGACGAATATCACTGTGTGTCGAGCCTCCTTTTTGTCCTCTCTCGGTAGCGGTATGGTGGGGCGGGGAACCCGCCGTGCTTGCTGGGAGAGGGGATAAAGGGGCCGGCCATCTTGGTCACGGGGTCTTCGTCCCAAGCACCTTCAGCTTGCGGACGTGGGTTCGTGCTAGTCCCCTAGGAGGCCTCGGCCTAGGGGACCACCGGAGATCGTGTTCCACCCCAGGCACCTTCATCCCTGGGGTGAGGTACTTGCAAGAAGGTCCGGAGCTCAGTGCCCAACACTGAGTTCCGCGAGGGAAGGGTCCTAAGGCACTTCGAGGATGGAGGCCTGAATCTGAGTAAGACGCAATGGACCGGAGAGAGCTCCTCACTCGAAGACCCGGTGCAGCAGACTGCCGGTGACGGGTGAGTCTCTTGTCGGAGACCATCCAGAAGGATCCCCTTCACCTCGTGCGGAGACCATAGTTCACTCTTCCGGAGGAGAGTGGAGGAGCGAATTTGTGTCTGGGCCTATTCACACTCACACCTCCTTTCCTGTTCTATCTATCCTGCACCTGGAACAAATCTAGAACAGAACACATTCTCTTCCCTTTCACTTTTTGGAATTTTAATGCAAAAAAACACAATACACATGTAGCAGGTATATGCTTTTCTCTCATGTTTGAATTTGGTGTGGATATCACAGCGCCGGCAGCGAGGAGAGCAATGATTGGCCACAGGCAGGATGCCTGTGGCCAATTATTGCTGAGGGGGTTTAGTACACGCCCCACACTATAAAAGGAATAAGAACACCACATCATTGGATGTGGTGTTCTTATTCCTTTTTCAACATTTGGATCCTACCCTATTCAAATCAATTTCGAATAGTTTTCGAATTTGAAAAGTTTTCCAATTTCCAAAAAGAATAAAATAGAATAGAAAATAAAGGAATAGAATAGAAAAATAAAATCTCTTATATGGGTCTTCTGATTCTATTTTATTTTAGAGGCTCTAATAGGCTTCAGTAGAGGGTGGGCTCGGGTCACAGAGAGTGCACTCCGATCCTACCCAAGTGTCTTGCAACAGAGAATACATTTTTGCTGTTGTAACACTGATCCTCCTCTCGGCCAATCAGGAAGCAGGTTTTGACACCAATTGGCTGAAAGGACAGGCGATCCTATTGGATGCCTAGGATGAGGAGGGGAGGAGCTGGGAGCCGCCATGGCGGAAAGGACTCGGAGCCGAGCCGCTGCACGATGCCGCCTGCCACCAGCCACGATGGGGTAAGTGCTGGACCAACCGACAAACAGCGGGGGGGGGAGGGTGCCGCTTGGGGGATGAGTGGTTGTTTGCCCCCCCCCCCAAAAAAACACCAGCTGTCACTGCTCTTCATGCACTGTGAATATTAATCACCAGGGGAAGGGCCTGTTCACCTCCAAACAAAGCAAAAGAGCTTTTCTCCTTAGACCCACGCAGGGGAAGCTCTGCTGATTTTATCATCCAATCATGTTACATAGTTACATAGTTACATAGTTAGTCAGGTTGAAAAAAGACAAAGTCCATCCAGTTCAACCATAAAAAAATAACTAAAATAAAATAAAAAAATATCGTGCAATCCCATATACCCAATTCTATACCCATAGTTGATCCAGAGGAAGGCAAAAAACCCCAGCAGAGCATGATCCAATTTGCTACAGCAGGGGAAAAAATTCCTTCCTGATCCCCCGAGAGGCAATCGGATTTACCCTGGATCAACTTTACCTAGAACTGTTAGTACTCAGTTATATTATGTACATTTAGGAAAGTATCCAGGCCTTTCTTAAAGCAATCTACTGAGCTGGCCAGAACCACCTCTGCAGGGAGTCTGTTCCACATTTTCACAGCTCTTACTGTGAAGAAACCTTTCCGCATTTGGAGATGAAATCTTTTTTCTTCTAGACGTAAAGAGTGCCCCCTTGTTCTCTGTGTTGACCGTAAAGTGAATAACTCAACACCAAGTTCACTATATGGACCCCTTATATATTTGTACATGTTGATCATATCCCCCTTAATCTCCTCTTCTCAAGAGTGAATAAATTCAGTTCCTCTAATCTTTCCTCATAGCTGAGCTCCTCCATGCCTCTTATCAGTTTGGTTGCCCTTCTCTGCACTTTCTCCAGTTCCCCGATATGCTTTTTGAGAACTGGTGCCCAAAACTGAACTGCGTATTCCAGATGAGGCCTTACTAATGATTTGTACAAAATGATATCTCTCTCTCTGGAGTCCATACCTCTCTTAATACAAGAAAGGACTTTGCTCGCTTTGGAAACCGCAGCTTGGCATTGCATGCCATTATTGAGCTTATGATCTACCAAAACCCCCAGATCCTTCTCCACTACGGACCCCCCCAGTTGTACTCCCCCTAGTATGTATGATGCATTCATATTCTTAGCCCCCAAGTGCATAACTTTACATTTATCAACATTAAACCTCATCTGCCACATAGTCGCCCAATTAGACAGTGCATCGAGGTCGGCTTGTAAATTGGAGACATCTTGTAAGGACGTTATTCCACTGCATAGCTTGGTGTCATCTGCAAAGACAGAAATGTTACTTTTGATCTCAGACCCAATATCATTTATAAAGATATTAAAAAGTAAGGGTCCCAGCACTGAACCTTGGGGTACACCACTGATAACCTTGGACCATTCAGAGTAAGAATCATTAACTACTACTCTCTGAATTCTGTCTTTTAGCCAGTTTTCTATCCATTTACAAACTGATATTTCCAATCCTGTAGACTTTACCTTACACATGAGCCATGTGTGGGGAACTGTATCGAACGCTTTTGCAAAATCCAAGTATACCACGTCCACTGCCACCCCTCTGTCCAAGGTTTTACTTACCTCTTCATAAAAAGAAATCAGGTTTGTCTGACAACTTCTGTCTTTCATGAATCCATGCTGTCTGTTGCTTAAATAGTTTTTTTCCAGCAAGAACTCATCTATGTGGTCTTTTATTAATCTCTCCAGTATCTTCCCAACTATGGAAGTTAAACTAACAGGTCTATAGTTACTTGGTAAAGACTTTGTTCCCTTTTTAAATATAGGCACCACATTGGCCCTGCGCCAATCCAGTGGTACTATTCCTGTCATTAATGAGTCCCTAAAAATTAGATACAATGGCTTTGAAATTACAGAGCTCAATTCTTTCAGGACTCGTGGGTGTATGCCATCTGGTCCAGGTGCTTTATCCACCTTTATTCGGTCTAAATATTTATGGACCATATCACTTTTGAGCCATTGTGGATTTGGGGCTGTGTCACTACCACCCCCATTATGGACATGAACTCCCCCATGCTCCTTTGTATACACAGAGCTGAAGAAAGTATTTAATAAATTAGCCTTCTCTTTGTCCCCAGTCACCCACTCTAGATTATTTTGTAAAGGGCCTACATGCTCAGACTTGACCTTTTTACTATTAATATATTTGAAGAATTTTTTGGGGTTTGTCCTACTATCTTTTGCAATCTGTCGTTCGTTTTGAATTTTTGCATCCTTGATTTCCTTTTTACATATCCTGTTATATTCTTTGTAACATTTAAATGACACTAGTGTTCCTTCATTTTTATATTTTTTAAAAGCGCTTTTCTTATTGTTTATAGCTTTTTTAACTTTAACTGTGAGCCACATAGGTTTTATTTTTAGCCTTTTAAACTTATTGCCCATGGGAATATACTTTGCAGTGAGTTCACAAACAGTCTTTTTGAAGAATTCCCATTTCTGTTCGGTGCCCATTGATGCCAATATTCTCTCCCAGTCTAAGTCCTGGAGAGCAGCCCTCATCCTTGGAAAATTAGCTTTATTGAAATTAAGTGTTTTTATCCTTCCTGCATGTATTTCTTGCTTACAGCTAACATCAAATGAAATCATGTTATGGTCACTGCTACCCAGGTGTTCCTTTATCTGAACATTAGTAATACGCTCTGCATGGTTTAGGATTACCAGGTCCAACAGAGCATCATTCCTAGTTGGGGCCTCAATAAACTGGACCATAAAATTGTCCTGCAATAGGCTTATGCATTTTTGCCCTTTAACTGTCCCAGCAGTGCCATTACTCCAGTAAATTTCTGGGTAGTTAAAATCCCCCATTATTATCACCGTCCCAGCCCTTGCAGCCCTTTCCATCTGTGCAAGGAGCTGAGTCTCCACCTCCTCATTAACATTGGGTGGTCTATAACAAACTCCAATGATTAACTTTGAACTACGCACATCTGTATGCAGTTCCACCCATAATGCTTCAGCCTCATCACACTCTCCATCAACCAGGTCCTCTTTCACACTCGCTTTGAGATCACTTCTCACATAGAGACAGACCCCGCCACCTTTCCTTTTTTCCCTGTCTCTCCGAAAGAGTGCATAGCCAGGAATATTAATAATCCAGTCATGTGAGGATTGAAGCCACGTTTCAGCAATACCGATTACGTCATAGCTCTCCTCATGTACCAGAGCTTCCAACTCACCTATTTTGCTTGGCAGACTTCTGGCATTGGTGAACAAACACTTTAATGTATTACATTTTTCTCTGGTGTTTTTCATATAATTTTTAGTAGTACAAATGGCACTATAGTTTCCAATGGCTGTTTGCAACATGGGAACTTTCTTGTCACCTGCCATAACCCTCCCCCCATCTATCCCCATTCCACTCTCCATTAATGTCTGACCACTAACTGACCTGTGTACCTGATGTAATTCTAGTTCATGTGCAAGCTAAAATGCTGTACTATATTTTCCTTGCATGTCCCCCTCAGATCTACAGCATCTGCACTTCCATGTGCACTTTCAGTGCACTTTCAAGTGCAAAGTGGATTTTCCTTTAGTAAATCAACCCCATAGTGTACTCTGTACAGACTCTTTATTTAAAACCCTGCTTCAAATTCTACAGTTCATGAAGATAATATACACATTGATACAAAGTCATCCGGCTCACCACCGCAATGGCGTGACTCTGGTGTAACGTCACAAGACTCCGCTCCTCCTTCTAGGTGTAGCGGTCTCACCCGCTCTCTCCCTTCTTCTTCTCGGCTGGTTTACTCCTCTAGGGGGACCAGGGGGAGGGGTGAGATGCTGCCACCAGCTCGCCCCTCTTATGTGTGTAGAGGCTTGAGCTAAGATATTTACCTTCGGGTCTGTGTCCCTGTCCAGAGATTCCACTTCAAAAATGACCAGTAGATAGGAGAATGTAGAACACTTTGCTCCCAGAAAAGTAAGCCCACACCAGGTGCTAGTACAACATCTATATTTATTTCCGCAGAGATAAATATGCCTCTTTGTAAGCAGACAGGTGGGGTGAGGGTTCAGGCACAATCCTTTCGGATCAGAGAAGCTGTTAGGAGTTCACAACAACTTTTGGCGCACGGTCGCTGCCACCGACCGTGAGGTTGGTCCCTGCCACAGACCGGGTGAACGATGAGGTCTCTGCCACAGACCTTAGGATAGGCCTCTGCCACCGACCTGATGCAGCTGGGTCTCTGCAAAGACCATAGAACATGAACTACCTTCTAATGGCGACCCCTGTTAGGGAGATGATTCATCCCGGATGGTCCCCAGAGGCCTACACTGTCACCAGCCAATGCTGCGCTGGATCTTCAGGCCAGGTCACCTCCCTGGTTCTCCTCGCCCGAGACTCGGGTCCCCTCACTCGGTGGGCCCCCTAGGTATCTTCTCCCATGCGGGACCCAGTCGAAGGTACTGGGCCCCAGGCCTCGGATAGTAACTCACCCCAGGCCTAAGGTGCCTGGGATGGAACTCAAACTCCCTCACACCCAGGCCGAGGGCACCTGGGCGCGGACGACAGAACAGCAGCCCCCAGGCTGAAGGTGCCTCGGGCTCGGACCTCGTGCGCAATATGTCCACCCCTTTATACCCTCTCCCAGCAGGCACAGCGGGTTCCCCGCCCCGCCGTACTACTGCCGCGAAAGGACACAAAGGGCACGGCCCTACAATGATGGTTCAACCCCAGCCCAAGGTGACAGCGCTACCCAGAGGCCGCAGGGAACTGAACACCATTATATCCTCCACGAAACAAATTGGCCATAGATTCCTAACAATTAGTGTATCTGGGCCATGCTACCACCCAGATACTCCCCCTAAATTTTAACCCCCGCTACACAGGATTAGATTATAATCAATTATTTTCAATTATTCTATTAAAAGTTGCATCAAAA
Source organism: Rana muscosa (assembly GCA_029206835.1). NCBI lineage: Eukaryota > Metazoa > Chordata > Amphibia > Anura > Ranidae > Rana > Rana muscosa. The sequence goes on along the minus strand of CM055122.1, from coordinate 303,082,242 downwards.
TTGCACTCCAAAGTCAGTGCAACTTTGAAGTCGTACAAGTAACCATGCACTTACAGTAGGGCCAGAACAAGGGGGTGGCGGCGGGGGGGGGGTAGGTGCAAGAGCCTGGGGCACAGTAACTTACCAGGGGAGGTACAGATAAAGCCTCTCACAGTGTGCTGTACAGAGATTACCGCCACTACAGTAACTGCAGAGCTGCAGCGGTGTGCCGAGTGCGCTCCTCCTGCACCTGGAACAAATCTAGAACAGAACACATTCTCTTCCCTTTCACTTTTTGGAATTTTAATGCAAAAAAACACAATACACATGTAGCGGGTATATGCTTTTCTCTCATGTTTGAATTTGGTGTGGATATCTGTAATGTATGGTTCCCTGGGGCCCAGCGGGTGGCGCTGTCGCTTTGGGCCCGGGGTTGAGCCATCATTGCAGTACCGTACCCTTTTTGGCCTCTCGCAGCATGAGTACAGCAGGACGGGGGCTCCACTGGGCTTGCTGGGGGAGGGTATAAAGGGGTCTGCCATTTTGGTCACGGGGTTATTGAGTCCCAGGCACCTTCAGCCTGAGGGCTGTGGTTCGTGGTCAGTGTCCAGGCGGCCTAGGCCTGGACACCCGGAGCTCGTGTTCTACCCCAGGCACCTTCAGCCTGGGGTGAGGTACTCGGTTGGAGGCCTGGGGCCCAGTGTCCTCCGCTGGGCTCCGCGAGGGAATGATTTCCTAGGGGACCCCGGGAGTGGGGTACCCGAATCCAGAGGCGTAAGGGACCGGAGGAGCGGACCGGAGGAGCTACTCACCTGAAGACCTGATGCAGCAGATTGCCGGTGCCGGGTGAGCCTCAGGAGACCGCCCGGAGGGGTATCTTCCCAAACAGGGGCCGATTGCAGTCAGGAGGAAGGTTCACCGTTCACCCGGTCGGTGGCAGCGACCAAGATTCTCAGCAGGTGGCATAGATCATGTGCCAAACCTATTCGCTGATAGAGGAATAGGAGAGTTCATTGTGCCTGGGCCTACTCGTATCCACACCCCCTGTCCGTTCGTTGAGGGAGTCCAACTGATTGTGTTTCATCCTGACATTGGAAAATAAAGGAGTGTTGGACTTTTATTGGTGTGGGGCTCATTTACTGGCAGACACTGTTCCACAGAAGGAGCGGAGGCTCCTGCACCGAACACCGACCCGAAGGTAAAGAAACTTTGCTCACACCACACAAACATCTGCGGTGAAGGCTTGGCGTGGTGACCCCGCACTCTCTCCTCCAGGATACCCCTAGACAAGCAGTGACCAGCCAGCAGCGGAGAGAGAGGGTGGAGGCCGCTACACACAACTCAACTTTTTTTTTTGTAAATTATTAAGATGAAGTTAACCTTAGTAAAAAAAATACCAAACATGTCATACTTTAACCACTTGCCGACTGCCGACTATATACGTTGGCAGAATGGCTCGGCTGGGCAAAGCAACGTACCTTTTTGAGGATATTTACCGTATTATAGCAAAATGGAAAAAATATTGCTTTTTTTTTAAAATTGACGCTCTTTTTTGGTTTATAGCGCAAAAAATAAAAATTGCAGAGGTGATCAAATACCACCAAAAGAAAGGACGTCAATTTTGTTTGGGTACCACGTCACACGACCGCGCAACCGTCAGTTAAAGTGACGCAGTGCCGAATCGCAAAATGTGGCCTTGTCTTTGGCCAGCGAAATGGTCCGGGGTTTAAGTGATTAAAATTGCACACGCCCGTGCAAAGGCGACAAATAACATAAATTTTACTATAGGCGACGCTTTAAAAGCCTTTACAGGTTATCACTTTATTTACAGAGGAGGTCTGGTGCTAGCATTACTGCCCATGATCTAACGTTTGCGGTGATACCTCATGTGTGGGGCGATAGTTGTTTGTATGTGTGCGAGACCAAAGCGCGAGTTCACCTTTGCACGCAAGCACAGGAAGAAGGGGGCACTTTACTTTTTTTCATTATTAATTTATTAACTTTTACACTGTTGCTTTATTTAATTTTTTTAGCACTTTTATTGCATTAATAAAGAATGTAAACATCCTTGTGACAGCGATAGACATGTGACTGACAGGTCCTCTTTATGGAGAGATCTGCGGTCAATAAGACCCCAAATCCCTCCTCTGCACTTAAAAGCATTCAGAACACCAAGATCTGTGTTTCTGAATGTTTATGACTTTCAAAAATTGGCACCAACGGTTTCCGAGTAAACCGGAAGTCATGTCATTGCTTCCGGGTTAATATTATGAACAGCCGATCAAAGCAAATCTAAGAGAGCTGTGGAAGGTTGCGGGGGGGGGGGGGAGCGTGTGACATGTTTGGTATCTATTTAATTGGCGTAACATTTTTTACATTTCACCAAACAATTAGGCATTATATTGTGTTTTTGCACATTATAATTCATTATTTTTTCCCAAAAAATTTCGTTTTAATAACTACTGTGCAAATATTGTGTGAAATAAAAATATGCAAAACTCACCAATTCATTCTCTAGGACCTAAAAATATATATTTTGGGGGTTCTAAGTAGTTTTCTAGCAAAAAAGTGCTGATTTTTACATTTATGAGGGGAATGTCAGAATTGGCCCAGACTAAAATTGGTTAAAGCAGATTTCGCTCTCCCACCCCATTTTCTTTTTAATCCCTGCTTACCTGGTGATGTGTTCATTTGCATTTGTTAAGTTCCTCTAATAAAATACATATACTGTATATACTCGAGTATAAGCCGAGTTTTTCAGCACATTTTTTTTGTGCTGAAAATGCCCCCCGGCTTATACTCGAGTCACCTTTTTTGCGCCTGATCTCCCGGAATTTGGGGACCCAGTAACGGCCGGCCGTAAGTCCCCTGGACCCCAAACTTGGCACACCCTTTCCATATATATATATATATATATATATATATATGTAGCGGCCCCCTCCCCCTACCGTCCTCTCTTCGGCCTAGGGGTATGTCATGCGACAGGGGTGAGGTGCGCTACGGCCCATGTCCTCCCCACTACTTGCGGGCGAGGTGAAGGCCAATACCTGATGTTTCCTCGGGCCGGTGTGTCCTGAGCATGTACCGAGTCTGCTGTGCAGAAACCACCAAACCACCCTTTGCTCCCATTAACAGAGTCCATACACCGATCACAGTCCAACGGTTAGATTTATTCCGTATCTTCAGTTACAAGGCAATGCGATGGCATGATACAGTGGGATGAGCAGGTCGAGGCACTCTACTGATCGGGGTCCCTACACCCCCTATGCTATGACCAAGGGTTGTAGGAGTCTTGACATGAATACCTCAGTTGCGCTGCGGGCCTCTATCAGGGGAAGATGTCCTCCAAGGGAGTTACTGAAGGCCCATCCGTCAACGGGTTGACACTACCCCGGGTCTTCGAACGAGTGACCTCCCCAGCCTCCTCACCTCAGATGCGGGTCCCCTCGCAAGGGGCGCCCTGGAGCAACTCCACCCTCGCGGGACCCAGTCGGAGTCACCGGGTCCCAGGCCTCCTCAATAGTACCTCATCCCAGGCTGAAGGTGCCTGGGATGGACTCCATCTTCATCCCGACCAGGCCTAGGGCGCCTAGGTCGGAACCTTGAACCGCCCGCACCCAGGCCGAAGGTGCCTGGGTGCGTGAAGAGATGATCCCCGCAGACGACGACCCGACCCAGACGACGTGGCGAGGGCGTCTCCCCCTTTTATCCCCTTCCGACGATACCACGGCGGGTTCCCCGCCCCGGCCGTACCATCTCCAGGAAGGGACAAAGAAGGGTAGCACTGCGGCAGTGATTCTACCCCGAGCCAGTAGGTACACTGACACCTACTGGTCGAAGAGAATACTACACCACCCAATCCTCCACGAATAAGAAAAAGGGGTCTGAACCCTAACATAATTACACACTTGGGTCACACTGCTCCCCAAGTGTACCCCACTAAATTGAGGACCCCGCTACAGACTCCCCCCTGTGATTTGACGCTGGTCCCCAGCGTCAGGTGCACACCCATGTCTCCCAAAGAGTGATGACATGAAGTGGGCCCCAGAGGCTATCCCTCAATTTTTTGGATACTAAATGTGCCAAGACCTGCTCAAAAGGGAAAAGGGAAATATAAAGCGATCAACATTTACATAAGACATCTATTCTGTACCCATGTACAATCCCTCCCATCGCTGTCTAAGAACCACCCCACTCTCAGTAGTCTTGACCGATGAATCTCCTGCAGAAGGGAAACAACAAAAAGAAAACACATCCTAACACTCTGTGTTAACTTAGCATGAGTGGGTCTGTCGGCCGAGAGACCCGCTCACTCCAATAAGCAAGTAATGCATATGTAAAATTTTCAAACATTCGTTGCGCAACACTGCCACCTGGTGACAGAGCTGTGGTAATGACACTTGGTGAGATCTTCATTCTTCCTGCTTTCCTACTCTGACTCTACCCCAAAAGTCTCTGCCTTTGGCACATGAAGAAAAGGGAGAAAAAAAAAACACAACAGCTCCCAAGTCTCCAGTGAGTAAAAGAAAAGCCCAAATCAAAACAAAAGTAGGGCACAGTTCTAGGCGTCTGGGAATGTCTCATCCAGAAAGTTTCAACAGCAACAAGATAGGAGCTCACTCCTCCTATAAGTAGAACCTTGGATCCGGCAGAAACAGAGGCTTCAGGTGCCCATCAAACACTTCCACTGAATACTCGACATCCTCTCCTTCTTTCCTACAGATGAGCACCTTATCCGCATGAATATGGCGCCCAAGTCTCCAATCAGCTCTGCAGTCCTTGAACTTTTTAGACACAGGCGGCGAACATGACAGGTATCGCCTGGCATGGGGTACTTTAAGCTTTTCCCATACAAACTCGTCATACCACCTTGGTCGCAGGACCTCAACTTCATACAATAAGTCCCGAGGCAAATAGGGGTACTCCCACCCATACTCACGGGCGACTCTCTGGGAGAAAAGTCTCTGCAATCTGGCTAGGGGCGGCATCACATCTCGCTCACCTTCGCCTGGCTGTACGATGGCCTCCGGGTGCCGAGGTACCTTCACCATCTCGGGTTGCTTTGTCTTTGGTGCCTGCAACGAGGCACGCTGCGTCCCCACCATCAGAGCGGGTGATGTAGTTGAATGAGGAAAGTTGGTCGAAGGGTTAGATTTCCTCTGGAACTCCGGGGTCTTCGCCCGGAGCGTATTATCTTCTATGGACATGGGGGAATCCTGTGGTTTACTCAGCACAGGTAGCGGGCGTCTGTCCCAGCCCTTCCGGTGAAACAGCTCGTCTATCTCCCCGTCATCCCCACAGTCTGACAACGACTCTAGGTCGGAGGTGTCATACATTTCGGCGGGAAGGTAGTCTCTAGTAGACGGAAGGCTACCTTCCCTTTCGGGCTCCACCGGCTGTGAACTCCCGACACCTCCAACCAACACCGCAGTCCCAGCCCCTAGCTCACCTGGACCTACTGAAGAACTGGGATGTCCGGGACTCTCTTCTCTACCGGCGCCATCCAGGCCAGGCAAGCGGCGGGGTGAAGCTCGACCACGACCACAGGATGCCTGCACCAGGCCTATCTTCCTCTTCGGGGGTGGCAGCAGGGAGTCTGTGGTGACCGAAGCAATGTCTTTGGATTTTTCTCTCTCAATCTCTGGTTGGGCAGTCACTTCGCCCTGGTCAGCGCGTACGGGGACCTCCGCAGAGGCCTGGATCTCTCCCTCCGGAGTGGCGGTTCCTGTGATGCAGTTGAGGCGTAGGGCCCGGGGCCTTTCCGTGTATGGTTCAACCTCAAAAAGGAACTCCTTGCATGCCTCACATCACCCGAATGGCTTTAGTTGGACCACCAGTCCCGAGCATTCGGGACAGATCACACCGAGAGCCTCCGTGTCTCTGCATGAATACAGAGCCAACTGTCCTCGGGGCCTAAGTCTTATCCCCGTGTCTGTCAGGGGAGCAGCAAATGCAGTCATCTTCGTGGGGTAAGGTACTGGTATCCACGGGGAGCTTGAGGCCATCCCGACCACTTGCTGTTCCATCACGCGCTGAACACGCGCCAGAGTCTCCACGTGTATCTCCACACGTGGCCAGACTCCTCCCACAACTTGTACGTTTTCGCGGGCTTCCGCCAGCCTCCGCCCACGAATTGTACAGTCATGGGGTGCCTTGTGGCGCAGTGCATTAACAGTCCCCACATGTAGTACTTCACACGGCTGGACCTTTCACTTTCTACGCTCCTCTGCGTGGGCCTCTCCCGACTTAGGGTCATGTCCACAACTCCGAGCAGGGATGCACTCTGGCCAATCACATGGCCGACCCGCTCGGAACTCCTCCGGTCAGCAAAGTTCAAACACAGACGCTCTCAGTTCCATCGCCAAGCCACACGATATCCCGGACGAGCCCCCACGTGTAGCGGCCCCCTCCCCCCCACCGTCCTCTCTTCGGCCTCGGGGTATGTCACGCGACAGGGGTGAGGTGCGCTACGGCCCATGTCCTCCCCACTACTTGCGGGCGAGGTGAAGGCCAATACCTGATGTTTCCTCGGGCCGGTGTGTCCTGAGCATGTACCGAGTCTGCTGTGCAGAAACCACCAAACCACCCTTTGCTCCCATTAACAGAGTCCATACACTGATCATAGTCCAACGGTTAGATTTATTCCGTATCTTCAGTTACAAGGCAATGCGATGGCATGATACAGTGGGATGAGCAGGTCGAGGCACTCTACTGATCTGGGTCCCTACACCCCTATGCTATGACCAAGGGTTGTAGGAGTCTTGACATGAATACCTCCGTTGCGCTGCGGGCCTCTATCAGGGGAAGATGTCCTCCAAGGGAGTTACTGAAGGCCCATCCATCACCGGGTTGACACTACCCCGGGTCTTCGAACGAGTGACCTCCCCAGCCTCCTCACCTCAGATGCGGGTCCCCTCGCAAGGGGCGCCCTGGAGCAACTCCACCCTCGCGGGACCCAGTCGGAGTCACCGGGTCCCAGGCCTCCTCAATAGTACCTCATCCCAGGCTGAAGGTGCCTGGGATGGACTCCATCTTCATCCCGACCAGGCCTAGGGCGCCTAGGTCGGAACCTTGAACCGCCTGCACCCAGGCCGAAGGTGCCTGGGTGCGTGAAGAGATGATCCCCGCAGACGACGACGACGACCCGACCCCGACGACGTGGCGAGGGCGTCTCCCCCTTTTATCCCCTTCCGACGATACCACGGCGGGTTCCCCGCCCCGGCCGTACCATCTCCAGGAAGGGACAAAGAAGGGTAGCACTGCGGCAGTGATTCTACCCCGAGCCAGTAGGTACACTGACACCTACTGGTCGAAGAGAATACTACACCACCCAATCCTCCACGAATAAGAAAAAGGGGTCTGAACCCTAACATAATTACACACTTGGATCACACTGCTCCCCAAGTGTACCCCACTAAATTGAGGACCCCGCTACATATATATATATATATATATATATATATATATATATATATATATAAAATTCTTATTCTTTTTTTATATATTATTGTTACAGTATATACTCGAGTATAAGCCAAGTTTTTCAGCACATTTTTTTGTGCTGAAAATGCCCCCCTCGGCTTTTACTCGAGTCTGTGTCCATCTTCAAATTTGTGTGCCTTATCCCGGCCAGCCGTAGGACCCCTGGACCCCAATCTTGGCACACCTATATCCCCACTCTTCCTCTACAAATGTGCAAAGTTTGTTGTCCGGGGAACCTACGGCCGGGGAGCACCGTTTTTTCAAAGCCGGGTGTTAAACGATCATTTCTCCGGTGACTTTGGGGACCCGGTACCAGCCGGTTGTAGGTCCCCTGGACCCGGAACTTGGCACACATGTGGCCCAATTTCTCCCCTATAAGTGTGCAAAGTTTGTTGTCTGGAAGACCTACAGCCGGGGAGCACTGATTTTTTTAAAGCACCCCTTCCATAGACTCCCATGTTAAATGTCAGTCTAGTCATGGACACAGTGGGGCATGGACACAGTGAAGCAAAGTGAGGCACAGTGAGGCATGCAGATAGATACCCTAGGCTTATACTCGAGTCAATACGTTTTCCCAGTTTTTTGTGGTAAAATTAGGTGCCTTGGCTTATATTCTGGTCGGCTTATACTCGAGTATATACGGTAGTTACAATGTGTGAGTCAACTCTGTTTTGAATTCATTAAATCAAATTGACTTGTATTGTTTCGCAAGAACTGGGCGGGGGCATTTTAGCCTTGGGCACCGGGTGACCTTGTCCCGGCACTGACTTACAGCATTGGGATTTAGTGGTTAACCTATTAAATAATTTTTCAGATAGAAACTGTCAAGATCAACAGGTACAGTGGGTATAAAAAAGAACCCCCCCCCCCCCCCATTTAAAAGTTTTAAAAAATCACACTTTGCAACCTGAAATAAAGACAGACACAGTTTTTATTTTATCCAGCTGTATTTTCTAGTGCAACTTATAACATCCAAGTGAAAGATATAACATGGAAATGTCAGAAATAAACAAACAAAAACAGAATCGCTTAGTTGGAAAAAGGATCACCCCCCTTATGTCAGTATTTTGTAGGACCACATTGTGCTTTAACTGCAGCCTTTAGTCTGTTGGGATTTGTCTACTAACTTTACACATCTAGACTTTGCAATATTTGCCCACTTTTCTTTGCAAGAACTGCTCAAGTTCAGTTACATTTGAAGGGAACCGTTTGTGAACTGCAGTCTTCAAGTCATGCCACAGATTTTCAATGGGATTTAAGTCTGGGCTCTGACTAGAACATGCAAGGACATTCACCCTTTTCTCCTCCAACCACTGTATGCTCATTGTGTGCTTTGGGCATAGGCGTGCGCACAGGGTGTGCCAGGTGTGCCCAGGCACACCCTAATCACTCCCTGCAGTGCAGATTCCTCCTGCTGCCCGGTGTCCCCTCCCACAGCATGGTTGGCTTCCCTCCTCTCCCATTGGCTACTGCAGTGGGCACACGTAGATGATATTTCAGGATGAGTGGGGGAAGGGGTAATGTCATTTTACGGCCCCTTCCCTTTCTGAATGAACACAGTGAGAGATCAGTACCATGTTTTTGAGCTTTCAGGTGCACACCCTAATGCAACAGGCTGCGCACACCTATGGCTTTGGGTCATTGTCATGTTGGAAGGTAAACCTTCTTCCCATAGACAACTTTCTAGCAGAGGGCTGCAGATTTTCCTCCAGAATTTGATGGTATTTTGTCCCACCCATTTTTCCTTCTATCCTACATAGTTACATAGTTACATGTGAGGTTGAAAAAAGACCATCAAGTCCAACCTATGTGTGTGATTATATGTCAGTATTACATTGTATATCTCTGTATATTACTGTATGTTGTGGTCGTTCAGGTGCTTAGCTAATAGTTTTTTGAAACCATCGATGCTCCCAGCTGAGACCACCACCTGTGGAACGGAATTCCACATCCTTGCCACTCTTACAGTAAAGAACCCTCTATGCAGTTTAAGGTTAAACCGCTTCTCATCTAATTTTAGTGAATGGCCGCGTGACTTATTGAATTCCCTTGCACGAAAACATTTCTCCCTACTCCGGATTCACATTTTGGTATTAAATGGGAATCTACTGGTTTCGTTACTTTGGGTCTGCAGCAATTACCTCCCATGAGTGGATCTTCAGCTCCGTTGTCTAGGTACACCAATATCTTCCAGGAATAAGGCCAATGTCCACACATGAGTAAAACCTAATCAGCAAGGCTTTATTCTTTTTTCCACTTTGAGTTAACTTGAAGAAAGCAAGAGCAGAAAAGTTGAAATACATAGGGGAAGGTTCAGGCACGCAACACTTAAATCCAGTATCAACACTCGTCGCCACTCAAGCCTGAGTGGGTATTCCTCACCCCAATAATCCCTATGAGAGCGGTCCTAGCAGCCGGGATGGAGCACGGATGTCAGAGATGATGAATCCCCCTCTAGGCAGGTCTCCAGGCCCCTCCCCAAAACAGCAGTACCGCCGCTAGTCTCCGCTGGGACTGTTCGTCCCCTGGAACTCCTTTCCTAAAGATGGGCCCCCTACAAACGGGCAGCCTGGGATCCTTCTCTGAAGCGTAGACCCTTGTGAGCGGAGCTGGGCCTACAATGCAGCAACAGGGCCTCGGGCTGAAGGTGCCCAAGGCCTAAGCACACTAGCGCATCCCCTGCCATGCGGGCCACGAGGCACACTCACTGGACCAGAGGTCCCCCTGAACGCCTTGGGGTCCCCCTGAAATCGCCTCACGCCAAATGGCGTCTGCCCCATTTGTACCCTCTCCCAGCATGCACAGGGGGTAGACCACACCCACTGCACGGCTGCCAAGATAGGACACCCAAGGTGCTGTGATACCCCCGTAGTCCAGCCCGTGCCGGCGGTGACTGAGCCACCTGCAGGCAAAGGAGAACAAAACTGCCGGGCAGTATCACACCCCGAGCAGAACAACAATTGAAACATAATTGGTCTGAGCCCAACTACTGGCTCCAACTGCCCTTAAATTTCCACATAGCGCCCCCAAATATTGGGGGGTGGGGCGCTACAAGTATAAGTTATTTTATCACAAAAATATAGCACAGCAAGCAAGTAACTCTGGGAACTCACTAACAATGTATGAGAATTTTGATTTAAACTCTTTGAAGGGGACCTGGCAGTGAGCGCATCACACATTTACCCATTTCTAATGCTGCTTTTTCCTTACAAAACCCAAATGTGAAGTGCATATTTAATCAGGAACTTCATGTAATGCTGTATCTCTAGAAGGGAACGCGCGCTATGCGAATACAATTTACATTAATATTACATGCACTTTACTTTGAACTACATTCCATTCAAGATGATATCTGCAGAGGAAGCATCCACTTCTTTTTCTTCGCTGAGCATGATGTCAAATGCACGGTTGTTAGAATCTGACCCCTTAAAATATTTCCGTTAAAATGTCTGGGAAAGCACTTTGACTATCAAAGTAAATTGTTTGTTTTTTTAATTAAAAGAATAGAGGAATAAAATATTTAATAGGATACAATGTTCTTTTAGTCATTCTTCTGATCTATTTCCTGTTGCATAGAGGGAAGAAAACCAAAAATAAAAAATATATACGAGGGCTGTACCGAAAGTCATGAAAAAGTGGGCATAACTTTTTTATTAATTAAATAGGTTGTTTAAATTTCACGTGTTGATAGAGTTCCTCTATAGTAAGTCTTCTTCTTTTAATTAATATGTAGCACGACGCCCTAAGAGGCTGCTTGGATGTACCAGCTCATCATCACTGCCACGACCTGATAAACATTCCAACTCACCTGACACTCTGGGTTCAGACATCTTTGCACCACTTCAAAGCAATAAGTCAGACAACTTTGTGTGTTTATATTCTGATAAAGAAATACAGAGCTGGTATGAGATGGGTAGAGGTGATACTCAGTCCCCAGTAGTATGCACACAACAAAAAACAAAATTGCCCATGGGACTTTTACAGAGTACACCTCAAACGTGCCAAGTAACATTTATAAATGATTTATTAAAGCGTAAATCCGCCTAAAAAAAATATATTAAAAGCCAGCAGCTACAAATACTGCAGCTGCTGACTTTTATTATTAGGACACTTACCTGTCCAGGGCGCCCGCGATGTCGGCAGCCGAAGCCGATCTGTCGCTCGGCTCTCGGCTGCTGCGGCCGCCATCTTCGGTAAGGGAATCAGGAGGTGAAGCCTTGCGGCTTCACTTCCTGGTTCCCTACTGCACATGCGTGAGTCACGTTGCGCATCCTCACTGGTCCCTGCTGTCTTCTGAGACCTGTGTGTCTCCCAGAAGGCATCGGGGGAGGACGGAGTAGGAGCCGGAAGTGGCGTAGGTCACCTTGATCACCGAGGCGACCTATGCCCGGAAGTGGGAGCAAATACCTGTATTACACAGGTATCTGCTCCCCCCTCCCCCTGAAAGGTGCCAAATGTGACACCGGAGGGGGGGAGTATTCCGAAAAGCGGAAGTTCCATTTTTGGGTGGAAGTCAACTTTAACAAACATTTAAAAACGACATGTAATACAGAAAAAATTAAATATAAAGCATCAACATATTAGTAAATTTTACATTCATGTAATAAACCTTTCTGTAAGATCTGGATTGCCAATAGACTAGGACAGCTGTGCTGAGTCTCAACGCGTTTCGCATACTGGTTTTGTTTATTAATTTGTGCTTTTGATCTCCAGGCATTTATCTGTGCTTCTCCCCAAGAAGCGAGACTCCTCTTGTGAACCGTGTCGAGACTCAGCACAGCTGTCCTAAACTGTTGGTTTATTAGAAGAATGTAAAATTTACTAATATGTTGATGACTAATATATTTAATTTTTTCTGTATTACATGTTGTTTTTAAATGTTTGTTAATAAATCATCTATAAATTTTACTTGCCACGTTTGAGGTGTACTCTTTAAAAGTCCCATGGGCAATTTTGTTTTTGTTGTGTATATCCTGATAACGTTTACTAGGACAGTTCAAAGAAGATATTGTCACAAAGAGGAGGTAATAGATCTGCTGAGTTTTAGGCAACAGCGCCAACTCAGCAAAGGAATTCCTCCCAATAAAACAAGTCAAGATATTTGCAGGCATGGGCGTCCGCTGAACTTTTTTCAGGGGGGGCATCATTTTAAGGTCATCCATGCTCGGTCCCTTTTTGACAATGTCATGATGGGGAGGGGCTTAGTCATTATCACATAAAGCGCAGGCCATGCAAAGGTTTGAGAAACCTGATGCAACTATCAAGCATCTAGCAACTTTGAATAACAATATCATAAAAAAATGGAGTTCCCCCCAAGGAAATATCAACCCCCAGGATCAATGGCAGTTTCTGCAATAACAATCCCCAGCTTTGCTGTCAGTTTCCACAATAAAAATCGCCAGCATTGGTGTCAGTAGCAACAAAAATAACCCCCCACATCGGTGAAGATTTCTAGAATAAAAACTTCAGCATCTGTACCAGACAGTGTACATAATAATGACCCTCAGCACTGGTGTCAATTTCCGCACTAAAAACTTCCAGCATTTGGTGTAATTTTCTGCAATAATTGCAGGTAAGACACTTCCTAATGGCTCAGTCCCTAGGAACAGTAATGGATAATGGCCAACAGGCCCTCTTACCAGACCTGGTGAAACCGCAACAGTGATCCCTCTGGCTGGACGTTCGCTCACTCTGGGTTGCCCGGGGTGACTCTAGTCAGTAGTGTAGCATGCCTGTACCCTGGCAGTGGCTCGATCTTTCTCCCTCTCTGGTGGTGCGGTTACAGCGTAGCTCCCTCTCTGGTGGTGCGGGTGCAGCGTGGCTCCCTCTCTGGTGGTGCGGGTGCAGCGTGGCTCCCTCTCTGGTGGTGCGGGTACAGTGTGGCTCCCTCTCTGGTGGTGCGGGTACAGCGTGGCTCCCTCTCTGGTGTTGCCGGTACAGCGTGGCTCCCTCTCTGGTGGTGCCGGTACAGCGTGGCTCCCTCTCTGGTGGTGCGGTTACAGCGGGGCTCTCTCTCTGGTGGTGCGGGTACAGCGTGGCTCCCTCTCTGGTGGTGCGGGTACAGCGTGGCTCTCTGGTTGGTGTGGGTAGAGCGTGGCTCTCTGGCTCCCCCCAGCACAGTATTCTCTTTTATCCTCTTGTAACACCCCCCCCAGCAGAGTGCTTGCATAATGGGGGCTTTAGCATGGTGTCTGTGGACACACTGGGGCCGCCACTCTTCAGGGACTACATTTCTCATGATGCCCCCAGAGTCTTCTGATTGGCCCTCTGCTGTGGCCAATCATGGGGAGGAAAACAGCAGGCAGGAAGCGGGGCGGCGGCGCGGCGAATTCAATTAGAGACGCTCTCTCTCTCTTCTAGCTTCAGCTGACAGAAGTGGGCGATCGGAGGAGATATACAGACAGCCCACAGCTCTCCTCTCCCTGTCACAGCGCCGCAGCTCCATTTACCAGAGAACTCGGCAGCTGCACCATGACAGGGAGAGGAGAGCTGCGGGCTGTCTGTATATCTCCCCGATTGCCCCCCTCTCCTTTCTGTCAGCCGAAGAGAGAGAGCGGCTCTAATTGAATTCACCGCGCCGCCGCCCCGCTTCCTGCCCGCTGTTTTCCTTCCCATGATTGGCCACAGCAGAGGGCCAATCAGAGAATCACGCCACTGGATTCCAGGGGGGGAATCGCCCCCCCTTGCCCTATGGAGCGGACGCCCATGTTTGCAGGTAAACAGTCTATTATAAACACATGTACAGTGGAGGACTGCTTGCACCTGAAAGGATAAAATAGGTTAAATGGTTATACTGACAAACTTTTAATAGGGGAAACCTCGCCCAGCCTATAAACCTTAAACCCTAATGAGAGTTCAGACTTAATGGTAATGGTATAAGGGCCTTTGTAGCAATAATGACAGCAATGTCCCCGTTGCAGATCTGATGGTCTTCAATGGCAGGTAGGAGCTCGTTAGTTGTATCCAATAAGGTGTAATAGCAAACAATAATCTTTCTTTAAATGGTAAAGGCTAAAGTGTCTATGCACAGTGTTCAAGATAGCTTCAGTAAAGTATTCCCAAGTTAAAGATGTCTGTGCAAAGTGTCCCAGTGAAACCATAAGAAAGGATTTGTAAAGTTGGGAGATTGCCCTCTCACCAACGACCAGGCCGATTTAATGTCTACCGGACAGCAGCCCCTGAAGCGACACACGTGCAGCGGATCCACCGTTCTGACCTCTCGATGCGAAGCGTAGAAAACAGGTTGGCAGGCGACCAAAGTGGTGCTGGATGGATGTCTGACGAATAGCAGGCAGTGCTAGGCCCCTCTCATCCGGGTTGGAATGTTTACACCACGTGGTAGGCTGCAACCTCTCTCTATGCACGGAGAGGTCCGTCTCACGTCAGGCCCAGGAGGAAGAGAGAGCAGGGCAGGGCTTTGGCTTATTATATAGTTCCTCCCAGCAATCTCTCCGATGGCAGCAAAGATCCCTGGGATGTATAGTCCAGGTACAGGGTCATGCAAAGCAATTATCAGTCTGTAAAACTACTCGTCCCACAATCCCTTTAGTTTGGCTCACTAATATGATGTTAATTGATAACACTGAGCACTAGAGGGACATGCAATGCATAGAAAAACTGGAGGAACACTGTACTTTATAATTGTAGTCCACATTGCTACATCTACAATAGAGGAAGTTAGTGATAGGCAAAAGAAACATATCAGTGTGTTAACATCGCGCAGGTGATGACTCTGGCGGGCAAGCAGCTAGCAGGTCAGCCTTAATGGTGAGAGTGCGATGATTTATTTGGAATGTTTTTTACCTTGCTATTGGACTTGAAGGACCCACTTGGAGGCACTGGATGGCTATTTGGATGCGGGGCACTGGATGGATGGACTAGATGGAAGATATTGGTGGTGAGATCACCCTGCTTTGTCTATACTGGCCCTCAATTGTGCATCCACTTATCCCAAGTGTATCTCCAAGTTGTGGGCTTACCTTTAGCAATCCATTCACCGCACCTGAAGAGCAAAATAGTTTGCAGGTATTGACTTGCATTTGCATGAGCACCCTCCCAGCTTACTGTGGAACTAACCAGCTGACCCAAGCTTACCTGGCTTATTTTCTCCAACATCCCGCTTCCGTCCCCTACCATGACCATAACTCAATAGATGATGTCACTCAGGAGAAATCAAAATGTTTATGAGTAGACTATGGGCTAAGAGTCTTTGGGACACTTGCTTCACTATCACAAGCCCCAAAATCCTTGATTACTAGGACTCATTAACTGGATTCCCCGTGAGTGAATGGTGGTTTGGATGGGTGAGTGTGCAGCTGCTTCCTGTCAGCAAGACAACATTGTCTTCTTATTTTAACAAGTGTTGGTGAAGGGATTGGATTTACCATTTTAATTGAATAATTTTTCAATAAAGCAGTGTGTGTTTTACTCAGTTGAAGTGTGCCACTTAGTGACTATCTTGAAGAGTTTATCTTTCCTTTGTGTTTTTTCTTCTTTTTATTGCAGGTAAATAATAAATTCCAAGCAGATGCAATGTGACCTCAGTGATTTCTTGGCGAAGGTAGTTTACCGGTTGTCCAACATCCATAGACAGCTACAGAATGTTTATGGAGATGACACCTTTGACCAGTGGCAGCTGGTGCTCAAAATTTTTGGGGGGGTGCAAACAAACTGAAAGAAACCCCATCAATTGCAGCCACTGTGCCCATCAAACGCAGCTACTGTGCTATCAAACGCAGTCACTGTGCCCATCAAACGCAGCCACTGTGCCCATCAAACGCAGCCACTGTGCCCATCAAACGCAGCCACTGTGCCATCAAATGCAGCCACTGTGCCATCAAACGCAGCCACTGTGCCATCAATTGCTGCCAGTGTGCCCATCAATTGCCGCCAGTGTGCCCATCAATTGCTGCCAGTTTGTCCATCAATTGCTGCCAGTTTGTCCATCAATTGCTGAGACTGTGCCCATCAATTACTGCCAGTGTGCCCATCAATTGCCGCTACTGTGCCCAACAATTGCTGCCAGTGTGCCCATCATTTGCCGCTACTGTGCCCCATCAAATGCTGCCAGTGTGCCCATCAATTGCTGCTACCATGCCCATCAATTGCCACTACTGAGCCCCATCAAATGCTGCCAGTGTGCCCCATAAATTGCTGCTACTGTGCACCATCAAATGCTGCCAAGTGTGCCCCATCAATTGCCGCTACTGTGCCCCAACAAATGCTGCAAGTGTGCATCGCCTGGCACTTACCTGTCTTGCAGCGGGTCACGATGGTGACCACGATCACTTCTCCTGTCCTCTCTATCAGGTGTCCAATCACAGCGAGTTCTTGGCGAAGGTAGTGTACAGGTTGTCCAACATCCATAGACAGCTACAGAATGTTTATGGAGATGACACCTTTGACCAGTGGCGGCTGGTGCTCAAAATTTTTGGGGGGGCGCAAACAAACTGAAAAAAAAAAAACATCAATTGCAGCCACTGTGCCCATCAAACAAAGCTACTGTGTCATCAAACGCAGTCACTGTGCCCATCAAACGCAGCCACTGTGCCCATCAAACGCAGCCACTGTGCCCATCAAAGGCAGCCACTGTGCCATCAAATGCAGCCACTGTGCCATCAATTGCTGCCAGTGTGCCCATCAATTTCTGCCAGTTTGTCCATCAATTGCTGCCAGTTTGTCCATCAATTGCTGAGACTGTGCCCATCAATTACTGCCAGTGTGCCCATCAATTGCCGCTACTGTGCCCAACAATTGCTGCCAGTGTGCCCATCATTTGCTGCTACTGTGCCCCATCAAATGCTGCCAGTGTGCTCCATAAATTGCTGCTACTGTGCACCATCAAATGCTGCCAGTGTGCCCCATCAATTGCCGCTACTGTGCCCCAACAAATGCTGCAAGTGTGCATCGCCTGGCACTTACCTGTCTCGCAGCGGGTCACGATGGTGACCACGATGACTTCTCCCGTCCTCTCTATCAGGTGTCCAATCACGGCGAGTTCTTGGCGAAGGTAGTGTACAGGTTGTCCAACATCCATAGACAGCTACAGAATGTTTATGGAGATGACACCTTTGACCAGTGGCGGCTGGTGCTCAAAATTTTTGGGGGGGCGCAAACAAACTGAAAAAAAAAAACATCAATTGCAGCCACTGTGCCCATCAAACGAAGCTACTGTGCCATCAAACACAGTCACTGTGCCCATCAAACGCAGTCACTGTGCCCATCAAACGCAGCCACTGTGCCCATCAAATGCAGCCACTGTGCCCATCAAATGCAGCCACTGTGCCATCAAATGCAGCCACTGTGCCATCAATTGCTGCCAGTGTGCCCATCAATTGCCGCCAGTGTGCCCATCAATTGCCGCTACTGTGCCCATCAATTGCTGCTAGTGTGTCCATCAATTGCTGACACTGTGCCCATTGTTACGGAAATATACGTCTCGCTTAAATGCTTAAAATAAGTGATTAAAAACCTTTTGTCTATATAAAATGAAATCAAACGATAGTGGTGGGAAAAGAGAAAACAATGACATTTATTTATACAGAAACGATACCACCTAATAGCAAGGTGATACCAATGTTACACAATACATAATAGGAATATTGCTATGACAAACCTGATAATACCTATGATGAAGATGATACCAATGTTACATGATAATACCAATAGGAACAAGAGAGCAAAAGAGAAGTAAGATTCTTAAACATGGGAGGGAGAGAGAGAGAGAGAGAGAGAGAGGCAGAGAGGCAGAGAGAGAGGGAGAGAGAGAGAGGGGGAGACAGAGAGAGAGAGGCAGAGGGAGAGAGAGGCAGAGGGACAGAGAGAGAGAGAGAGAGAGAGAGCTTATTACGTCACCATGTCGTCTGCATCAGATCTTCATTCTAAGAGAAGGGACTTATTATGGCTCTGGCTGACTAATATATACCCCCTCTATGCCTACTCCCCCATCACCCAGGATGCAAAATCCCGTGGTCTCATTGGTTCAAAGCTGACCACCTGATTGGTTGAAATCTCAAGTCTCTTTACCTAGCCTGCCCACTCAAAAGCTGAAATACTGGTTGCTTTATCAGCTCAGTGTAACCAGTTCCCATATTAGCATGCTAAGGTCCCCTGCTGTGATGGGGTCTTGATGTCTGTACTGGCCCTTTCAAGACAAAAGGATAATCTCTAAGTATCACCTGAAACCTATTTGTGTTCCCAACCAACAGGAGATGATACGTCCTTTGTTTACAGTATGGGGGGAGCTCTCTCTCAAAGAAAATATATTTCAGTAAACTCATAAACAGATTTTACCCGTCCCCCTACATATATATATATATATATATATATATATATTGTGACAGCAGGAAGGTAAAGTCACCTGGTTGCATCCAGGGGGGTAGATATATTTCGCCCAGATTCAGGCTTTACGCCGACTTATACAACTAGGTGGAGAGTTGTATAAGGCTAGTGGGCTCATGGATGACTCATACCTCTAGGGAGAGTGTGGGGCGTCGTGCAGACAGAGATGAGGAGACCAGCTGAACCTTGTCAGCTCATTTAGGCCTCTATAAGAACTCCCAGCTTCATTAGATGTTAGCTCATGCCTGGACCCAGACCTGTGTGGACTGTCTAGGGAGAGTGAACCCCTGTGCGGTGAGACAAAGCCTGTGTGGCTATTTGCTTGGACATTTAAAACCAGGGACTTAGGGACTAGGACAGCACTAGGCTGATCCCAGTTGTTAGTTAGGAAACCTGTATGTTTAGTCAGAGGTCAAGTTGACCAGGATTTATTTTGTTTATGTTTCTTTTGCTTTGCTGTGTTTTGTCACTGTAAATAGAAAATAAACCGCACCTTTTTGATTTTGAAAACCACAACCTCCGTTTGCTGGGCCTGGTTTTGTGTGGGGAGCCCATCTCGGGGGTCACACACACCCACTGCCGAGCTAACCCCCTCACAGTTGGTGGAGAACCAGTGGCAGTTTTTTTTTTTTAAGCCAGCATGGAGGAGATACTGAAGCAGCTGGCTCTAGCAAATGCCAATCAACAGCAGACAAATGCAGGTTTGCAAAAGAACTTCGCAGCCCAGCAGCAAGCTCATCAACAGAGCCTTGCAGCCCAGCAGCAGACAAACACAACTTTGCAACAGAGTCTGGAGGCTCAGCAACAAGCCCAGCAGCAATCTGAGGCCCGCTTCATAGACCTGTTGCAGAAGCAAGAGCAGAGACTACAACAACAGATGGAAGCAGTAATGCAGCAACGTCCGCAGACCAGTGAGGAAAGCCGTCCCACTAATACCGCGTCCTTTGGGGTGAGTCGTTTATTGACAAAAATGACTGGAGAGGATGATCCAGAGGTATTTTTGACCACATTTGAAAGGACCGCTGAAAGAGAAAAGTGGCCTGAGGAGCAGTGGGCTGGACTGGTGGCTCCTCTGTTAACTGGTGAATCGCAGAAAGCTTACTATGACCTAGAGCCTAACCAAGCAAAAGACTATGTGATGCTAAAAGCTGAAATATTGGCAAGGCTGGGTGTCACCCAGGCTGTCCGGGCTCAGTGTGTGCATAACTGGACTTTCCAGCTTGGAAAACCCCCCAGGTCTCAAATGTATGATCTCATTCACCTGAGCAGAAAGTGGCTACAGCCAGAGACTTTGTCCGCACCAAAGATTGTGGAACGTGTTGTAATGGATCGGTTTTTGAGAGCTCTTCCTACTGCCATCCAAAAGTGGGTAAGCCATGGAGACCCAGAAACGGCCGGTAAACTTGTGGATCGGGTAGAGAGATACTTGGCTGCAGAGAACCTGACGGCCTCTTCCAGAGACACTCAGACTTTCCACCCTAAGACCAGACCATCCCCAGGGGCGGATAAGAGGATTCCAAGGGGTGAGGGTGGAGAGAGTGAGAGGGTGGGAGCTCTACCCCAAGTTTGGCGAGAACAGCCTGGGAAATCAGCGGCTCAAGAGGCCGCAAGAAGGATCGTTTGCTACCGCTGCCGGCAAGCGGGACATATTGCAGCCAATTGCCCGGTTGTGGAGGAACCCATGCAGTGTGACTTTCTGACGGGCAGACGTCAGTCGCTGTGTGCGACAGTCGCATGCACTGCCATTCGAGGAACTGAGAAACATTTATGCAAAATGTGTGTTAATGGTAGAAATGTTGTGGTATTGTTGGATTCAGGTAGCCTTGTGACCCTGATAAAGGCTGAGTTAGTTAAAACAGAGGTCTCTGGGAATAGCAAGGTAGCTGTTATTTGTGTGCATGGGGACACCCGAGAGTATCCAGTGACTACAGTGTGTTTCGAGACCCCCAAAGGTACCCTCTCTCATCCAGTGGGCTTAGTATCTCAGTTACCGCATGACGCCATTGTGGGAAGGGATTTTCCGAAGTTCTGGGAACTGTGGGATGATCCTGAGCCCCCCACTGGTGCCCCTATGTACCAGGAATGTGATAGCCAGAACTCCCCTGAGAGTGGTGAGGACTCTCCGGAATTTCCCTTATCAGTATTGGCAGGGGAGACTCAAGAAACTGGAGAGGAGCCCACCTCCTCAGACGAAAACCTACCGTCTGTGGAGTTTTCTGATCTTGAGGTTCACAGGGAAAACTTTGCCACAGAACAGTTGAAAGACCCCGCCCTAATAAAGGCACGGGAAAACGTAGTGAAAATAGATGGCGAGTTAGTGAACCCAGATAATACCTGCACTTACCCATACTTCAGCGTAGAGAAGGACCTACTGTATCGGGTGGCAAAAAGGGCAGAAGAAACCGTTGAGCAGCTTGTGGTGCCCAAACCTTACAGGAAGTTGGTGTTGGAGTTGGCCCATGGGCACATTCTTGGAGGTCATCTGGGGACAGAGAAAACCCGAGAGAGGGTATTACAGAGATTCTATTGGCCGGGGGTGATGAAGGACATAGAAAATTATTGTTCCTCCTGCCCTGTGTGTCAGAGGTCGGCCCCAATGCCACATTTCCGTAGCCCGCTGGTCCCTCTACCCATCATTGAGGTCCCGTTTGAGAGGATCGCCATGGATTTGGTAGGTCCTATAATCAAGTCCGCTAGGGGGCACCAGTACATATTAGTTATAATGGACTATGCCACCCGTTATCCAGAAGCGATCCCTCTCCGAAATACCTCGGCCAAAACCATAGCCAAAGAGCTATCTCTTGTGTTTAGCCGGGTGGGTATTTGTAAAGAACTGCTTACGGACCAAGGTACACCCTTTATGTCCCGGGTTATGAAGGAGCTGTGTAAATTGTTCAAAGTGACGCAATTACGTACATCTGTGTATCACCCCCAAACCGATGGGCTGGTTGAAAGGTTCAACAAAACCCTAAAACAAATGTTGAAGAAAGTGGTGGATAGAGATGGAAAGGATTGGGACTGTCTACTTCCTTATCTGATGTTTGCTATTAGGGAGGTGCCCCAATCCTCTACGGGATTCTCCCCCTTTGAGTTACTGTATGGGAGACACCCAAGAGGGCTGTTGGATATTGCCAAGGAAACTTGGGAAAGTGAGAGTTCTCCCCACAGGAGTGTGATTGAGCATGTCGCCCTGATGCAAGACCGAATTGTACAGGTAATGCCCATCGTGAAGGAACATTTGGCCCAAGTGCAGTTAGCACAGCAGAGAGTGTACAACCGTGGAGCCAAGACCCGTACCTTTTCCCCGGGGGATAGGATACTGGTACTTGTCCCTACGGTTGAAAGTAAATTCCTTGCCAAATGGCAAGGCCCCTACGAGATAATGGAAAAAGTGAGCGAAGTGAATTACAAGGTCAGACAACCAGGAAGGCGAAAGCCCGAACAGATCTATCACGTTAATCTGTTGAAAGCCTGGAGGGATAGAGAGTCCCTAGTCGCAGACACTTGGTCACCAGCTCAAACTGGTTGCGTGATTCCTGAGGTTGGAATAGCAGCCACCTTGTCACAACCCCAACAACAGGAGGTTAAGGAGTTTGTGCTTCGCAACAAGGAGGTATTCTCTGAGCTGCCGGGACAAACATCTGGGGTAGAGCATGACATCATTACCCCGCCCGGTGAAAGGGTGAAGTTAAAACCCTATCGGATCCCAGAGGCCCGACGGGAGGCAATACGGGAGGAAGTACAGAAAATGCTGAACTTAGGGGTGATAGAGGAGTCCCAAAGTGATTGGTCTAGTCCCATTGTGTTGGTGCCTAAACCGGATGGGAGCTGGCGATTTTGTAACGATTTTCGTCAGTTGAACAAAGTTACAAAATTTGACACCTACCCCATGCCACGTATAGATGAGTTGATCGACCGGCTGGGAACAGCCCGATACATGACGACTCTTGACCTCACAAAAGGGTATTGGCAAATCCCCCTGGCCAAGTCGGCCAAAGAGAAAACCGCATTTGTAACCCCAGACGGGGCGTTCCAATATAAAAGAATGCCGTTCGGGTTACAGAATGCGCCGGCCACATTCCAGCGGAAAATGGACCAGATGCTGAGGCCCCATCGGAAGTATGCTGCGGCTTACCTGGATGACATAATTGTCCATAGCACAGATTGGGCCTCACATCTGCCAAAAGTGCAAGCAGTCCTGGACTCTGTTCGGGAAGCGGGGTTTACGGCTAACCCCAAGAAGTGTACCATTGGGCAGGAGGAGGCCAAATATCTTGGGTACACCATTGGGAGGGGAGTAATAAAACCCCAACTCAACAAAGTCGAGGCCATCCAGAGTTGGCCACGTCCCAACAGCAAGAAGCAGGTACGAGCCTTTCTGGGAATCGCTGGGTATTATCGGCGATTCATTCCCCACTTTGCTTCTAAGGCTGTGCCCCTAACCAACCTGACGAAGGGGAAAGGGTCGGTCATGATTAAATGGACCCCCGAGGCTGAGGCAGCATTCCAATTCTTGAAACAAGCCTTATGTAGCCAGCCAGTGTTGTACTCACCCGACTTCTCTAAAGACTTTGTCGTACAAAGTGATGCGTCAGATGTGGGGTTAGGAGCAGTATTGTCCCAGGTCTGGAACGGGGAAGAGCACCCAGTCATTTACCTCAGCAGGAAGTTGAAGTCCCATGAGGTAAATTACGCCACCGTTGAAAAGGAGTGTTTAGCGGTGAAGTGGGCTCTAGATTCCCTTCGGTACTACCTGCTAGGTAGGCACTTTGACATGGTTACGGATCACGCTCCGTTAAAGTGGATGGCTCAAAACAAGGAAACAAATAGAAGAGTGAATAGGTGGTTCCTGGCCCTCCAGGAATTCAACTTCACAGTAAAGCATCGCCCTGGCGTTCAAATGGGGAATGTGGATGCTTTGTCTCGAGTACATGAATGCCTGATTGCTGGTGTTCCAACCCCGAGGTTAAAACAAGAGGGGGGGGGTATGTGACAGCAGGAAGGTAAAGTCACCTGGTTGCATCCAGGGGGGTAGATATATTTCGCCCAGATTCAGGCTTTACGCCGACTTATACAACTAGGTGGAGAGTTGTATAAGGCTAGTGGGCTCATGGATGACTCATACCTCTAGGGAGAGTGTGGGGCGTCGTGCAGACAGAGATGAGGAGACCAGCTGAACCTTGTCAGCTCATTTAGGCCTCTATAAGAACTCCCAGCTTCATTAGATGTTAGCTCATGCCTGGACCCAGACCTGTGTGGACTGTCTAGGGAGAGTGAACCCCTGTGCGGTGAGACAAAGCCTGTGTGGCTATTTGCTTGGACATTTAAAACCAGGGACTTAGGTACTAGGACAGCACTAGGCTGATCCCAGTTGTTAGTTAGGAAACCTGTATGTTTAGTCAGAGGTCAAGTTGACCAGGATTTATTTTGTTTATGTTTCTTTTGCTTTGCTGTGTTTTGTCACTGTAAATAGAAAATAAACCGCACCTTTTTGATTTTGAAAACCACAACCTCCGTTTGCTGGGCCTGGTTTTGTGTGGGGAGCCCATCTCGGGGGTCACACACACCCGCTGCCGAGCTAACCCCCTCACAATATATATATATATATATATATATATACATACATACATACATACATACATACATACATACATACACATGCACATGCAGCGTCCTGTTCCCAATGATTGGGCGCTATTAAACCAGCAGCTCCTACGAGGATAGTGCTTCATAAATACATATATACATGTGTCCGTTGGGGGGCATGGTGGTTTATTTAGAGTACAGGATATGAAAAAGAATTAGAATCAAAATATCCACCACACCCTCAATTACTGCCAGTGTGCCCATCAATTGCCACTACTGTGCCCATCAATTGCTGCCACTGTGCCCCATCAAATGCTGCCAGTGTGCCCGTCAATTGCTGCTACTGTGCCCCATCAATTGCTGCCAGTGAGCCCATCAATTGATGCTACTGTGCCCCATCAATTGCTGCCAGTGTGCCTATCAATTGCTGCTACCGTGTCCATCAATTGCCGCTACTGTGCCCCATCAAATGCTGCCAGTGTGCCCCATCAATTGCCACTACTGTGCCCCATCAAATGCTGCCAGTGTGCATTGCCTGGCACTTACCTGTCTCGCAACGGGTCACGATGGTGACCTCGATGACTTCTCCCGTCCTCTCTATCAGGCGTCCAATCACAGAGCCTGTCGTTTCAGCCAATCAGGTGACAGGTAACAGACCCGAGCACCTGATTGGCTGAGAGGCGGTTCAGTGTTAGGAAAGTGAATTCCTTCGCTTTCCTAACACAACGCTGAGTGAACAGCGAGCGCCCAGCATGGCGCCCGCTGTTCAGCTTTTTGGACGCCTATTAGAGCCTATGGCTCCAACCAGGTGCTTCCAAAAAACACCCCGCCACTGTAATTCAGGTGCCTGGCACCCGAAAAGGGTCCGGACACCTGAATAGGGGGTGCCAGCGGCGACCATAGACATGTAGCGGGTGGTTACATTTAGGGGAAGCATCTGAGTGGTAACTAGGCTCAGATGCACTAATTGTTAGGTTTCATGGACCATTTCTATCCCTGGGAGATGGTACTGGTGTGTAGTTTCCTGGGGCCTATTGGTGGCGCTGTTGCCATGGGCCCGGGTTGAACCGCAGTACAATGTTGTGCCTTTTTTGTCCCCTCTTGGAAGCAGTACGGCGGGGAACCTGCTGTGCCTGTCGGGAGAGGATATAAAAGGGGGCGGCCATCTTCCAGTGGGGTCGGTTCCACGCTCAGACACCTTAGGCCTGGGTGCGTGTGTGTCGCCTCCGGGTGCCCTAGGCCCGGAGACGGAGCTGCTGTTCCATCCCAGACACCTTCAGTCTGGGGTGAGGTACTTTGAAGAAAGGCCTGGAGCCCAGCAGCCTTTGGCTGGAATCCGCTAGGGACCGAGGCTCCCAGGGATCTGCCTTGCATGGGGACCCGTATCTAGGATTGAGAAGGCCAGGGAGGTGACCCTTTCTGAAGACCCAGTGCAGAGTCGTGGTGACAGATGGGGCCTCTGGTAACTCTCCGGAGGGATGTTCTTGTCCTAAAAAGGGGCCAGCTTACAAAAGGAAGGAAGTGCGTGTTCTTTATGTCACGGTGGCAGTGACACTACGCACACAAGGTCAGTGGCAGTGGCTTTCATCTTTTCCACCCGGTCAGTGGCAGTGACCAACCTCATGGTCTGTGGCAGGGACCGTGCGCCAAGCCTGTTTGTGCTAATCAGAACAGGAGAAAACCCAATTCAAGTTTGTGCCTGGACCTCCTCCCACCTTATCTGACCTTTGTCTTGTCCCAACCTGTCTGCTCTCAAAGAGACTATTTATTGTGCTGAGAAAAATAAATAAGAGTTGGACCTTTCAGTTGGTGTGGACAGTTGCTTACTGGGGAGAACTAAAGGCTTGTTTCTGACTACCACAGAAACAAGGTCAGCACTGGAGGTCTTTAAACACTGGCTGCAAGCAGGCCCAAGAAACTAACACCGCTCAACCTCCCCATCCAGGAGGCTACGGGCTTGTGGTGCGGTGTGCCTCAGTCTTTCCTGCGGAGGAGCCAAGCAGAAGAAAAGCAGGTAAAGTCTGGGGTTGGTGCGCTACAGATAGATTCATGCAATGCATGAATCTATCTATGGTGATAGAGCGGTGCCAGGAGAGAGGGGGCGGCGCCCATGCGCCGCTTATGGATGCACCCCCACTGCCTTTGACAAGATCAACCAGCACTGAAGACAAACCAGGCAGTGGGAGACCATCAACTGTGACCACTGACAGGAATCATCAGCTAGTGAACGAATGGATTGGGGTGGACAGACGAGTCACAATAAATGAGCTTGTTGTACAACTGGACTGTGGTCACAATACCATACAGAAGATAGCGGAAGACTTAGGGCAGTGATGGCGAACCTTGGCACCCCAGATGTTTTGGAACTACATTTCCCATGATGCTCATGCACTCTGCAGTGTAGTAGAGCATCATGGGAAATGTAGTTCCAAAACATCTGGGGTGCCAAGGTTCGCCATCACTGACTTAGGGTATCGGAAAGTGTGTGCAAAATGGGTACCTCGGCAGTTGACTAGAGATGTACAGAACTATTCGCCGGCGAACAGTTCCCGGCGAACATAGCTTGTTCGCGTTCGCCGCGGCCGGCGAACATATGCGATGTTCGGTCCGCCCCCTATTCATTATCATTGAGCAAACTTTGACCCTGTACCTCACAGTCAGCAGACACATTCCAGCCAATCAGCAGCATACCCTCCCTCCCAGACCCTCCCACCTCCTGGACAGCATCCATTTTAGATTCATTCTCAAGCTGCAGTCTTAGCGAGAGGAGGGACAGTTTAGCTGCTGCTTATTTTATAGGGAAAGCTAGGCTAGGCCAGTGTATTCAGTGTTCACTCCACTCCTGAAAGACTCATCTGATCTCTGCTGTAAGCACAGCGTCCTGACAGCACCCCAAAAAGCCCTTTTTAGGGCTGGTAAAACACCAGTCTGCTTTTTTTTTTTCCTGGACAGCATCTATTTTAGATTCAGTCTGTACTTAAGCTGCAGTGTTAGCCAGAGGAGGGACAGTTTAGCTGCTGCTGATTTTATAGGGAAAGCTAGGCTAGGCCAGTGTATTCAGTGTTCACTCCACTCCTGAAAGACTCATCTGATCTCTGCTGTAAGCACAGCGTCCTGACAGCACCCCAAAAAGCCCTTTTTAGGGCTGGTAAAACACCAGTCTGCTTTTTTGTTTTTTCCTGGACAGCATCTATTTTAGATTCAGTCTGTACTTAAGCTGCAGTGTTAGCCAGAGGAGGGACAGTTTAGCTGCTGCTGATTTTATAGGGAAAGCTATAGGCAAGTGTATTCAGTGTTCACTCCACTCCTGAAAGACTCATCTGATCTCTGCTGTAAGCACAGCGTCCTGACAGCACCCCAAAAAGCCCTTTTTAGGGCTGGTAAAACACCAGTCTGCTTGTTTTTTTTTCCTGGACAGCATCTATTTTAGATTCAGTCTGAACTTAAGCTGCAGTGTTAGCCAGAGGAGGGACAGTTTAGCTGCTGCTGATTTTATAGGGAAAGCTAGGCTAGGCCAGTGTATTCAGTGTTCACTCCACTCCTGAAAGACTCATCTGATCTCTGCTGTAAGCACAGCGTCCTGACAGCACCCCAAAAAGCCCTTTTTAGGGCTGGTAAAACACCAGTCTGCTTGTTTTTTTTCCCCGGCACAGTAGCTTACATAAAAAAAAACACAACAGTTTTGACTGCAGTAGATGAGCAGTCAGTTGCCTGCCAGCGTGTGTGTCAGACCTACAGTGTCTACTGTGCCAACTTCTGCCAGTGCACAGTGCCACTCATATCTGGTGTCACAGTAGCTTGCATAAAAAAAAAAACAACAGTTTTGACTGCAGTAGATGAGCAGTCAGTTGCCTGCCAGCGTGTGTGTCAGACCTACAGTGTCTACTGTGCCAACTTCTGCCAGTGCACAGTGCCACTCATATCTGGTGTCACAGTAGCTTGCATAAAAAAAAACACAACAGTTTTGACTGCAGTACATGAGCAGTCAGTTGCCTGCCAGCGTGTGTGTCAGACCTACAGTGTCTACTGTGCCAACTTCTGCCAGTGCACAGTGCCACTCATATCTGGTGTCACAGTAGCTTGCATAAAAAAAAACACAACAGTTTTGACTGCAGTACATGAGCAGTCAGTTGCCTGCCAGCATGTGTGTCAGACCTACAGTGTCTACTGTGCCAACTTCTGCCAGTGCACAGTGCCACTCATATCTGGTGTCACAGTAGCTTGCATAAAAAAAAAACAACAGTTTTGACTGCAGTAGATGAGCAGTCAGTTGCCTGCCAGCGTGTGTGTCAGACCTACAGTGTCTACTGTGCCAACTTCTGCCAGTGCACAGTGCCACTCATATCTGGTGTCACAGTAGCTTGCATAAAAAAAAAACAACAGTTTTGACTGCAGTACATGAGCAGTCAGTTGCCTGCCAGCGTGTGTGTCAGACCTACAGTGTCTACTGTGCCAACTTCTGCCAGTGCACAGTGCCACTCATATCTGGTGTCACAGTAGCTTGCATAAAAAAAACACAACAGTTTTGACTGCAGTAGATGAGCAGTCAGTTGCCTGCCAGCGTGTGTGTCAGACCTACAGTGTCTACTGTGCCAACTTCTGCCAGTGCACAGTGCCACTCATATCTGGTGTCACAGTAGCTTGCACGCATAGTACAACTAAACTAATCTAAAAAAAATGACAGGCAGAGGCAGGCCACCCCGCAGGGGCTGTCGTGGTCGTGGTGCTGTGATTCCCTTTGGCCCTAGAATAATGCCCAGTGTTCAGGGGCCACGTACCCTGAACTCGAAAAGTTCTGAGGACATAGTTGACTGGCTAACACAGGACAGCCAATCTTCTACAGCTTCCGCTCGGAACCTTGACGCACCATCCTTCTCCAGCTCAGCTTTGGGCACCTCTCAAGTTACCACTCGCCCGCCTGCCGCCACCACCAACACTAGCACCACAGTTGCTTCACTTGATCTGTCAGAGGAGTTATTTACACATGAGTTGGAAGAAATGAGTGATGCGCAAACATTATTGCCAGAGGATGTAGATAAAAGGGATATGTCTCAGTCAGGCAGAATTACACACATGGACGTACGGTGTGATGATGATGATGTTGTACCCGCTGCTGCTTCCTTTGCTGAGTTGTCAGATACAAATGAAGCGGTTGATGATGACGATGTGGATGTCACGTGGGTGCCCGCTCGAAGAGAAGAAGAACAGGGGGAAAGTTCAGATGGGGAGACAGAGAGGAGGAGGAGACGAGTTGGAAGGAGGGGTAGGTCGTCGCAAGGAGCTAGTGGCACAGTCAGACAGCATGTATCGGCACCCGGGGTCAGCCAGACAGCACGCCAATCAACGCATGCTGTTGCCACCACCAGAATGCCGCCATTGCAAAGCTCAGCAGTGTGGCATTTTTTTTGTGTGTCTGCCTCTGATAACAGCGATGCCATTTGCAACCTGTGCCAAAAGAAACTGAGTCGTGGGAAATCCAACACCCACCTAGGTACAACTGCTTTGCGAAGGCACATGATCTCACATCACAAACGCCTATGGGATCAACACATGATGACGAGTACAAGCAGCACACAAGCTCAAAGCCACCATCCTCCTCCTGGTCCAGCATCTTCAGCCATGTCAACCACTGCTGTCCTCCTTGCCCCCTCTCAACCATCTGACACTACGTCTCTCGCCTTGAGCAGTTCCTGCTCATCTGCCCACAGTCAGGTGTCTGTCAAGGACATGTTTGAGCGTAAGAAGCCAATGTCACAGAGTCACCCCCTTGCCCAGCGTCTGACAGCTGGCTTGTCGGAACTCTTAGCCCGCCAGCTTTTACCATACAAGCTGGTGGAGTCTGAGGCCTTCAAAAAATTTGTAGCTATTGGGACACCGCAGTGGAAGGTACCCGGCCGAAATTTATTTTCACAAAAGGCAATCCCCAACCTGTACTCTATTGTGCAAAAGGAAGTCATGGCATGTCTGGCACACAGTGTTGGGGCAAGGGTCCATCTGACCACTGATACCTGGTCTGCAAAGCACGGTCAGGGCAGGTATATCACCTACACTGCTCATTGGGTAAACCTGCTGACGGCTGCCAAGCATGTAATGCGTGGCTCTGCAGAGGAGTTGGTGGTGACACCACCATGACTTGCAGGCAGGCCTGCTGTCACCTCCTCTACTCCTCCTACTCCATCCTCTTCGATAACCTCCTCGGCTGAGTCCTCTTCTGCTGCTGCGTCTTGCTCCACATCAACAGCACCCCCCCAGCTCCCCAGGGGCTATTCCACATCCCGGATACGACAGTGTCACGCTGTCTTGGGGTTGACTTGCCTGAAAGCAGAGAGTCACACCGGACCAGCACTCCTGTCCGCCCTGAACGCACAAGTGGATCAGTGGCTGACTCCGCACCAACTGGAGATCGGCAAAGTGGTGTGTGACAACGGAAGCAATTTGTTGGCGGCATTGAATTTGGGCAAGTTGACACATGTGCCGTGCATGGCACATGTGTTAAATCTGATTGTACAACGTTTTGTGCATAAGTACCCAGACTTACAGGATGTCCTCAAGCAGGCCAGGAAGGTGTGTGGCCATTTCAGGCGTTCCTACACAGCCATGGCGCACTTTTCAGATATCCAGCGGCGAAACAACATGCCAGTGAGGCGCTTGATTTGCGACAGCCCGACGCGTTGGAATTCAACACTCCTAATGTTCGACCGCCTGCTCCAACAAGAAAAAGCCGTCAACGAGTATTTGTATGACCGGGGTGCTAGGACAGCCTCTGCGCAGCTGGGAATTTTTTTGCCACGTTACTGGACGCTCATGCGCAATGCCTGTAGGCTCATGCGTCCTTTTGAGGAGGTGACAAACCTAGTCAGTCGCACTGAAGGCACCATCAGCGACATCATCCCATTTGTTTTCTTCCTGGAGCGTGCCCTGCGAAGAGTGCTGGATCAGGCCGTAGATGAGCGTGAAGAGGAAGAGGAAGAGTTGTGGTCACCATCACCACCACCAGAAACAGCCTTATCAGCATCGCTTGCTGGACCTGCGGCAACGCTGGAAGAGGAGTCTGAGGAAGAGGAGTCAGAGGAGGAATGTGGCTTTGAGGAGGAGGAGGAAGACCAACCACAGCAGGCATCCCAGGGTGCTCGTTGTCACCTATCTGGTACCCGTGGTGTTGTACGTGGCTGGGGGGAAGAACAGACCTTCAGTGAGATCAGTGAGGACGAGGAACAGGACATGAGTAGCTCGGCATCCAACCTTGTGCAAATGGGGTCTTTCATGCTGTCGTGCCTGTTGAGGGACCCTCGTATAAAAAGGCTGAAGGAGAACGACCTGTATTGGGTGGCCACGCTACTAGACCCCCGGTATAAGCAGAAAGTGCCAGAAATGTTACCGAATTACAGGAAGTCGGAAAGGATGCAGCAGTTCCAAAATAAATTAAAAAGTATGCTTTACACAGCGTATAAGGGTGATGTCACAGCACAACGGGAATCTAACAGGGGAAGAGGTGAAAGTAATCCTCCTCCTACCACGACCATGCCGGCAAGGACAGGACGCTTTACAGACGTATTGTTGATGGAGGACATGCAGAGCTTTTTAAGTCCTACGCATCGCCACAGCCCTTCGGGGTCCACCCTCAGAGAACGACTCGACCGACAGGTAGCAGACTACCTCGCCTTAACTGCAGATATCGACACTCTGAGGAGCGATAAACCCCTTGACTACTGGGTGTGCAGGCTTGACCTGTGGCCTGAGCTATCCCAATTTGCGATAGAACTTCTGGCCTGCCCCGCTTCAAGTGTCCTTTCAGAAAGGACCTTCAGTGCAGCAGGAGGTATTGTCACTGAGAAGAGAAGTCGCCTAGGTCAAAAAAGTCTAGATTACCTCACCTTTATTAAGATGAATGAGGCATGGATCCCGAAGGGACTGACAGTGGGCGATACATTTGACTAAAAAAGGCCTGATGAGATGAGCTGCCTTGGGCTAAAAATGGTCCACAAGCCGCAATGTTTTAGGGCACTTTCTGCCTGGAAAACATAATTTTTTCTGGCCGCTGCTACAGCAGCGGCTGCAACAATACCTAGTTTTACAGGCATGTGTACATGCCTAATTTTTCTGGCCTCTGGTGCTGCACTGTGGCTGCAAAAAAAACAAACAAAAAAACACATACCTGTGTCAATTCCCCTTCGTGATCGTTACCTTGTTGTGGTGAAGGGGCTTGCGTATCACAATGAAGCGACCACCTCTATGAGTGTGTTGGCAATGGCGTTGTTGGCACACCCCAGATGGTAAGGTCGTTGCTTCATTGTGAACAGACCAAAAGCGATCGGCTTGATAATTTTGCATAGAAAAAACATACATTTTCTTTGTCATCATCTAAGGTGATCATTAAAGCCTTGCGGTTGTGCAAATGGACTGTTTGCAGTTGTTTGCGGTGCGTTAAACGGGGAGTTTGGTCTGTCCGAGTTTGGTCTGTCACTGTGAAGCGGGCGTAACCCTTACACTACCTGATCGATACAACATCATACCTGATGTTTTAAAGCACGTTATTCCAAACACATTAGGAATGTTAGGTGATTTATGCCCTTTATGGATTAAAACCCGACTCTGCGTCAACTACGTAATTTTCCATGGGAGTTTTGCCATGGATCCCCCTCCGGCATGCCACAGTCCAGGTGTTAGTCCCCTTGAAACAACTTTTCCATCACTATTGTGGCCAGAAAGAGTCCCTGTGGGTTTTAAAATTCGCCTGCCTATTGAAGTCTATGGCGGTTCGCCGGGTTCGCCCGTTCGCGAACATTTGCGGCAGTTCGCGTTCGCCGTTCGCGAACGGAAAATTTTATGTTCGCGACATCACTACAGTTGACACCAGATTTGAAGGAGAGAAGGGAGGAAGTCTGCTGGAAGCATTTGAAGCCAATGAAAACACTTTTCAAAAACACGATCTGGTGGCAGGGAATTAAACGTGGGCGCATCTTTATGATCTGGTAATGAAGAACCAGTCAATGGAATGGTGTAACACCTCTTTTCCAAGGCCTAAGAAGTTCAAGAGCCAACAATTAGCATAGAAAGTCACGGTGACTGTTTTTTGGGATGACATGGGCTTCATTCACCTTGATTTTCTTGAACATGGCCATACAGTGACCAGCAAA
The DNA here is from genome assembly GCA_029206835.1 of Rana muscosa. Classification (NCBI taxonomy): domain Eukaryota; kingdom Metazoa; phylum Chordata; class Amphibia; order Anura; family Ranidae; genus Rana; species Rana muscosa. The sequence goes on along the minus strand of CM055122.1, from coordinate 303,048,718 downwards.
TGGTACTTTGAGATATTAGCTATTCCCCGCGAAGAAAGCTGGGGCTTACTCTATGATGTGACGGGTGACCCCGCCTCCCTCATACGTCATTTGGGTTTCGTGTGGAGTGGAGACTGGAGGTGGAGGAGACTGCAGCATTGCTGGACATCGGATCACCGCGGGACATAGAGAACAATACTGGACAGACTGGATTACATTGCTGGAAAGTTTATTTTTTATTTTTTACACTTTCTTTGTGAAATGGTACAATGTACCCGTTACCAATTCACATAGGGGGGGGCGGAATCTGGGGGTCCCCTTTGTTAACCACTTAACGACCGCCCACTGTAAATATACGTCGGCAGAATGGCACCGACAGGCAGAATCACGTACATATACGTGATTGCTTTGTATAGTTGGGGGGTCCGATCGGACCCCCCTTCTTTACAGTGGGTGGTCGTTTTACCTTCGGGAGCGATCCGGCATGAGGGGACGGCCGTTCGATTCTGGCCGCCCCCTCTCGATCGCTCCCGGCGAATGAGAGAGCTTCCCCTGCCTGCCAGGAAGGAGGAAGTGATGTCATCTCTCCTGCGGCGCTCACATATACCGAGCGCCGTACAGGAGAGGATGCAGGTTAGTACACAAAACAGCACACTGACACCAGGACACATAGGCACATAAATCGCCCCCCCAGGCCCCCCCAGACACCCCCAGATCACCCCCAGCCCCCCCCAGCCCCCAGTCACAGTGTCACTGATTGCAGTGACCATTTATTTAGTGATCACTGCAATCAGTGACATTTGTGACTGTAAAAGTATCACTACATTTAGTTTTAGGTCCAGTGTAGCCCCCTAACCCCCCTAATAAAGGTTTAACCCCCTGATCACCCCCAGATAACCCTTTCACCCCCTAGCACCGCCGTCGCTAAGCAATCATTTTTCTGATCGATGTCTTAGCGTCGGTGATGCTGATCGGTAGCCAGTAATTTTTTTTAGGTTCGCCGCAGGTTTTTATAGCGTCGGGTACCCCCATATATTACCTAATAAAGGTGTAACCCCCTTGATCACCCCCCAGGTAACCCTTTCACCCCCTAGCACCGCCGTCACTATGCGATCATTTTTCTGATCGATGTCTTAGCGTCGGTGATGCTGATCGGTAGCCAGTATTTTTTTTTTAGGTTCGCCGCAGGTTTTTATAGCGTCAGGTACCCCCATATATTATCTAATAAAGGTTTAACCCCCTGATCGCCCCCCAGGTAACCCTTTCACCCCCTATCACCACTGTCGCTAAGCGATCGTTTTTATGATCGTTGTCTTAGTGTCGGTGATGCCGATAGGTAGCCAGTAATTTTTTTTTAGGTTCGCCGTCAGGTTTTTATATAGCGTCAGGTACCCCCATATATTACCTAATAAAGGTTTTAACCCCCTAATTGCCCCTAGTTAACCCTTTCACCAGTGATCATCATATAAGTGTTACGGGTGACGCTGGTTAGTTAGTTTGCTTTTTATAGTGTCAGGGCACCCGCCGTATATAACCCAATAAAGGTTTAACCCCCTGATCGCCCGGCGGGTGATATCAATTAGGTTTTAGCGTCAGAGAGGGTCTGCGTCACACCCCAGGCAGCGTCAGGTTAGTGCCAGTAGCGCTAACACCCACACGTGAAGCATACACCCCCCTTAGTGGTATAGTATCTGATCAGCTCAATATCTGATCAGATCTATACTAGCGTCCCCAGCAGTTTAGGGTTCCCAAAAACGCACTGTTAGTGGGATCAGCCCAGATACCTGCTGGCACCTGCGTTTTGCCCCTCCGTCCAGCCCAGGCCACCCAAGTGCAGTATCGATCGATCACTGTCACTTGCAAAACACAACACACATAACTGCAGCGTTCGCAGAGACAGGCCTGATCCCTGCGACTCCAGTGCTGTAGGAGGTGATTTCACCACCACAGTTAAAAAAAAAAAGCATATATGCCGAAGCATTGGGGCAGCAGGGGCGGAGGAGCGATTTTGCTCCTAATGCCGCGTATATACAGTCGAAATTCCGACAGAGGCTTGCCCGTGGAAAAGTCTGACCATGTGTACGCGGTATAACTTTTGCGAGAAGATGCCCCCATGCTTCGGCATATATAAATGGTGCATGTATGCCCATCATTAGAAGTGGGTGGATGAAGGGCGGTATTCTAATGGTGGGCATACCCACCGATCAATCTTTTTTTTTCGTTCAGCCAACAGGCTGCATGAAAAAAAAGATTACAATACATGTCCAACAAGGACCAGCAACGTACTGGTATGTTGCTGGACTTTGAATGTTTATACCAGAATGATGCCTGCGGGTTTAGGTATCATCTTGGTATCATTCTTTTCAGCCAGCGGCCGGCTTTCGTGTAAAAGCAATCCTAGTGGCTAATTAGCCTCTGGACTGCTTTTACAAGCAGTGGGAGGGAATGTCCCCCCCCCCCGGATATAAAAAGCGCCATTGGGAAATTGGGAAAGCATTTTATCACACCGATCTTGGTGTGGTCAGATGCTTTGAGGGCAGAGGAAAGATCTAGGGTCCAATAGACCCCAGTTTTTTTTCAAAAAAGAGTACCTGTCATTACCTATTGCTATCATAGGGGATATTTACATTCCCTGAAACAACAATAAAAGTGATAAAAATAAATAAATATGGAAGCAACAGTTTAAAAATAAAATAAAAAAGCAAAATTAATAATAAAAAATAAAAAAAAGCACCCCTGTCCTGCCCTGCTCTTGCCCAATGGCGAACGCAAGCGTCGGTCTGGCGTCATATGTAAACAGCAATTGCACCATGCATGTGAGGTATCACCGCGAAGGTCAGATCGAGGGCAGTAATTTTAGCAGTAGACCTCCTCTGTAAATCTAACGGGGTAACCTGTAAATGCTTTTAAAGGCTTTTAAAAATGTATGTAGTTTGTCGCCAATGCGCGTTTGTGCGAAATTTTAAAGCATGTCGTGTTTGGTATCTATGTACTCGGCCTAAGATAATCTTTTTTACTTCATCAAACATTTGGGCAATATAGTGTGTTTTAGTGCATTAAAATTAAAAAAAGTGTATTTTTTCCCAAAAAAATGCGTTTGAAAAATCGCTGCGCAAATACTGTGTAGAAAAAAAAATGCAACACCCACCATTTTATTCTGTAGGGCCTTTGCTTTAAAAATATATATAATGTTTGGGGGTATATGGGGGAAAATATGTTTTCATGTAAACAAAAAGTGTCAAAAAGGGCTTTGTCTTCAAGTGGTTAGAAGAGTGGATGTAAGCTTCCTAATGTTGTGTATAAAATGCCAGAACAATTCAAAACCCCCCCAAATGACCCCATTTTGGAAAGTAGACACCCCAAGCTATATACTGAGAGGCATGTCGAGTCCATGGAATATTTTATATGTTGACACAAGTTGCGGAAAAAATACAATTTTTTTTTTTTTTTTTTGCACAAAGTTGTCACTAAATGATATATTGCTCAAACATGCCATGGGCATATGTGGAATTACAACCCAAAATACATTCTGTTGCTTCTCCTGAGTACGGGGATACCACATGTGTGAGACTTTTTGGGAGCCTAGCCGCGTACGGGACCCCAAAAATCAAGCACCGCCTTCAGGCTTTCTAAGGGTGTCAATTTTTGATTTCACTTCTCACTGCCTATCACAGTTTCGGAGGCCATGGAATGCCCAGATGGCACAAAACCCCCCCAAATGAGCCCATTTTGGAAAGTAGACACCCCAAGCTATTTGCTGAGAGGTATTGTGAGTATTTTGCAGATCTCGCTTTTTGTCACAAAGTTTTGAAAATTGAAAAAAAAAAAGAAAAAAAAAAAAAAAGTTCTTTCTTCATTTTCAAAAACAAATGAGAGCTGTAAAATACTCACCATGCCTCTCAGCAAACAGCTTGGGGTGTCTACTTTCCAAAATGGGGTCATTTGGGGGGGTTTTGTGCTATTTTGGCATTTTATGGCCTTCAAAACTGTGATAGGTAGGTAGTGAGGAGTGAAATCAAAAATTTGCGCCCTTAGAAATCCTGGAGGCGGTGCTTGGTTTCCGGGGTCCCGTACGTGGCTAGGCTCCTAAAAAGTCCCACACATGTGGTATCCCCGTACTCAGGAGAAGCAGCAGAATGTATTTTGGTGTGCAATTCCACATATAACCATGGCATGTGTGAGCAATATATCATTTAGTGACAACTTTTTGTATTTTTTTTTTTTTTTGTCATTATTCAATCACTTGGGACAAAAAAAAAATATTCAATGGGCTCAACATGCCTCTCAGCAATTTCCTTGGGGTGTCTACTTTCTAAAATGGGGTCATTTGGGGGGGTTTTGTACTGCCCTGTCATTTTAGCACCTCAAGAAATGAGATAGGCAGTCATAAATTAAAAGCTGTGTAAATTCCAGAAAATGTACCCTAGTTTGTAAACGCTATAACTTTTGCGCAAACCAATAAATATACGCTTATTGACATTTTTTTTACTAAAGACATGTGGCTGAATACATTTTGGCCTAAATGTATGACTAAAATTGAGTTTATTCGATTTTTCTTATAACAAAAATAAAAAAATATCATTTTTTTTCAAAATTTTCGGTCTTTTTCCGTTTATATCGCAAAAAATAAAAATCACAGAGGCAATCAAATACCATTAAAAGAAAGCTCTATTTGTGGGAAGGAAAGGACGCAAATTTCGTTTGGGTACAACATTGCATGTCCGCACAATTTACAGTTAAAGCAGCGCAGTGCAAAATTCTGAATTCACCTCTGGTCCTCTAGCTACCAAATGGTCCGGGGCTTAAGTGGTTAAAGGGGGCTTCCATATTCCGATAAGCCCCCCTGCCCGCAGACCCCCACAACCACCGGTGCAAGGGCATGTGGCCTGGTACGGTTCAGGAAGGGGGGTCCCCCCCTCTTTTCCTGCGGCCTGTCAGGTTGCGTGCTCGGATAAGGGTCTGGTATGGATTTTTGGGGGGGACCCCACGCCATTTTTTTTTACATTTTGGTGCGGGGTTCCCCTTAATATCCATACCAGACCTGAAGGGCCTGATATGACATTTTTGAGGGACCCCCACGCATTTTTTTTTTTTACATTTTGGTTCCCTGCGCAAAATGTCATTTTTGAAGGGAAAAAAGTCATTTAAAACTACTGCATCTATTAATGAATTGTCGGGTCCGGCAATACAGATAAAAGTCATTGAAAAAAAATGGCAGGGGTTCCCCTTAATATTCATACCAGAACCAAAGGGCCTGGTAATGTACTGGGGGGGGACCCCTGCCGTTCTTTCCAATGACTTTTCTCTGTATTTCCGGGGACCCGGGGATTCATTATAGCCGCGAGTGATTTTAAATTACTTTTTTTCCTTCAGAAATTACACTTTGTGCAGGGACAGTTCTAAGCAAGGGAAACAAGCGCTGCTTTACAGGCATACTATACACCCCCCCCCCTCCCCAGGTCCGAAATTTAAAGGAATATTTCACTTTTATTGTTTCACTTTAAGCATTATTAAAATCACTGCTCCCGAAAAAATGGCCCTTTTTAAAACTTTTTTTTGCATTGATACATGTCCCCTGGGGCAGGACCCGGGTCCCCAAACACTTTTTATGACAATAACTTGCATATTAGCCTTTATAATTAGCACTTCATGTTCGTGTCCCATAGACTTTAATGGTGTTCGCGTGTTCAAACAAATTTTTTGCCTGTTCGCATGTTCTGGTGCGAACCGAACCGGGGAGTGTTTGGCTCATCCCTAGCTGCCAGTAAAAATACTGGCAGTTGGCAACACTCTAAAAATAGCCACTGATTACTGTGTAAATGTCACTGGAAGGGAAGGGGTTAACACTTGGGGGCGATCAAAGTGTTCCCTAGGGAGGTGTTTCTAACTGTGGGGGGAGTGTAGTGACTGGAGGAGGAGAGAGATTGCTGTTCCTGATCACTAGGAACAGGCGATCTGTCTATCCTAGGGTGACCAGACATCCCCGGTTTCTGGGGACAGTGCCCGGATTGAGGACACTGTCCCCGGACCAAGTCTGTCCCCGATTTTGTCCCGGGATTGGATTTAAACAGGGACTGGGGCAATTTTAAAGACAGTCAGTGCAGAATAATAATAAAAAAAAAAAAATCTGAATTACACACCCCCATTCCACCACTCTTACTAGCTTAGGGGGTGTCATTTTTTCCATTATCTGAGCCCCTTTCTGATGATCATGTGCTGGTCAGAACGGAGGGAATATTTCTTCAGTTTCTGGCGCATGCCCATTCAGCTCCGCTCGCATGTTCTTCTGCCTTGGCTCAAGTCCTGGCCAGCCGCCTACCTGCTTATCTCCTTGCCTTCCCTGCGGAGTGATCTTCCTCCGCTCCCCACCCAGTAGTAGCCGAGGCCCGGAGAGTAAAGCCCTGTACACACGGCCGAGATTCTCGTCAGGAAAAAAACGTTGTTTTTTCTGACGAGAATTTTGACGAGAAACTTGTCCCGGCCGAGTGTACACACGTACGATTCAAAAGAACCGCCGTTCTTTTGAATGGCACAAACGCGGTGACGTGATCGACTACGACGAGCGTGCGCTCGTCACATTCGATGCCGTCGCCGCCATCTTGCTACACCCTATGCCTAGGAAGCTACCGCGCATGCGTCAAAGTCATTTCGAGCATGCGCGGGTTTCCACGGCGACAGGTAAGTGTACACACGCTCGGGTTTCTCGTCAAGAAACAGGCCGACGAGATTTTCGACGAGAAAAAAGGTCGTCTTTTTTCTCGTCGGGGAATCTGGGCAGTTTTCTTGACGAGAAAACTGAAACCCGCGTACACACAGCCGGTTTTCTCGGCAAGAAAGGTCTCCCGGCAGTTTTCTTGTAGTTTTTTGCCGAGAAAACCGGTCGTGTGTACGCGGCCTAAGACTTGATAGGCTGTGAGGCGGGAAGCGGCGGGCAGAGATTCGCTGGTTGTCGCCATTACTATTAAAAAAAAAAGTCCCCGGATTTTATTTTAAAAATCTGGTCGCCTTAGTCTATCCTCCCCTGACAGAATGGGCATCTGTCTGTTTACATTGACAGATCCCCGTTCTGGCTCTCTCAGGAGCGATCGTGGGTGGCCGGCGGACATCGGCTCTGGCGCTGTGCCGCCGGTCTTAAAGCGGCCGACGTACCATGATGGCGATTCGCCCAGGAAAGCCAACCTGTCTAACTGCGACGGCTGGTCTTTAAGTGTTTAAAACCGCACTGCGGTCGCCCCTCACATGTGTGAACTGGCCTCATTGAGAAGGCTGCCAGTTCACATGTTCTACAAATCGGATGCGGTTCAAATTGCACCCGATTCACATATATGAGAACAGAGCCTAATGCCGCGTACACACGAACGTTTTTCTCGTCGAGAAAAACAGAATTTTTTCCTTTCGACGAGAAAAACGATCGTCTGTGGGCTTTCTGCCGTTTTTTTTCGACGAGAAAAATTAGAACATGTTCTAATTTTTCTCGTCGTTTTTTTCGACATGTTTTCCGCGGCAGTGTTTCCCATAGGGAAACACTGCCGCGGAGCCCACACACGGTAGTTTTTTTCGACCAAAAAAAAAATGACATTTAAAACGGCCGTGTGTGGGGGGAACAAGCTGTTCCTCGTTTTTCACGTCGATTTTCTCGACGGTGTTTTCACCGTCGAAAAAATCGATCGTGTGTATGCGGCATAAGTATTTAATTGTTATATATAGAGAGCTGTTTGCCTGAAATAAGCTACAAACGAAATACAGCCCCTCTGACATCCAGAGGATGCAGCCATTGATCGAGAAAGGTTTTCCAACATCCCCATGTATGGAGACAGCCATACATGGATCAAAATTCTGCAGGTCCCAGCTAAACCGGCTGAATTTCGATCCATCTATAGCCAGCCTATGTTATTGTAATAGTTATTTTCAGATATATCTATTGTCTTTTGTTCACTATTATGTTTTGCTAACCATCAACTCATCTTTGACGCAAGACTATAATGTGAGAACTCAATCATTCAATTGTTCCATTGGAAATTGGTGTCACCTAACTGGAAATTGTGCAACATCAGGAAGTTCCGAACCACTCTTCAGTTGTTTAAGATTCCATTAGAGATTCCAAACGTCTTGCCAACAACTTTTAATTACATTCTAGGAATTATTTACTTTGAAAGGAAAACTGTATTGAGGCCAATTTTATTTTCAGCTCTAATGCCGCGTACACACGACTGTTTTTCATGACGAGAAAACTGCCATTTTTTTTTAGATTGGTCGTGAAAACCGGTCGTGTGTATGCTCCATAGCAGTTTTCTCGACGAGAAAACCACCCGCAAAAAAATTAGAACCTGCTCTATTTTTTCTTGTTGTTTCTCCAGTTGTTCTTTTTCTCGTTGCAAAAACCACTTGTGTGTACGCTTTTCCAAGGAGAAAAAAACCGCGCAGGCTCAGAATCAAGTATGAGACGGGAGCGCTCGTTCTGGTAAAACTAGCGTTCGTAATGGAGATAGCACATTCGTCACGCTGTAACGGACTGAAAAGCACAAGGCTGAAAATCGTGAATCGTCTCTCACCAAACTTTACTATCACGAGATCAGCAAAAGCAGCCCAAAGGGTGGTGCCATTCGAATGGAACTTCCTCTTTATAGTGCCGTCGTACGTGTTGTACGTCACCGCGCTTTGCTCGAGCGTTTTTTTTCCTGAACGTGTGTATGCAAGACAGGCTTGAGAGGAATCATGACGAATTACGTTGAGAAAGACGTTGTTTTTTTTGCATGACAGGAAAAACGGTCGTGTGTACGCGGCATAAGGCCTGATTCACACCTATGCAGTTTTAGTCCTTTTTGCATTTTGCAGATTTGCACTATAGAACGTGTTCCATAGGAAACCATGTTAAATGGACTGTAGTGCAAATCTGTAAATGCAAAAAGCACAAAAAATGCATAGGTGTGAATCAAGCCTAAATGTTTAAACTAATGTTTAACCGCTTAAGGACCGCCGCACACCTATTTACGTTGGTAAAATGGCACGGACAGGCATATGGGCGTACAGGTACGTCCCCTTTAAGATGCTGCCGGCGGCGCGCTCGCGACCCTGCCGCAAACTCCGTGAGCCCGCCAGCGGGTCCGGCGGACTCGATCACCGAGGGCATACCCGCGATCGTCTCACAGAGAGATAGAGCAGTGAGATGTTAGTGTAAACACAACATCTCCCTGCTCTGCCTAGTGACACTGTCACTGATCACCGCTCCATGTAATCTGAGCGGTGATCAGTGATGTGTCACTCGTAGTCACGCCCCCTAACAGTAAGAATCACTCCCTAGGTCACACTTAACCCCTTCAGCGCCCCCTACAGGTTAACCCCTTCACTGCCAGTGTCATTTTTACAGTAATCAGTGCATTTTTATAGCACTGATTGCTGTAAAAATGACAATGGTCCCAAAATGGTGTCAAACGTGTCCGATGTGTCCGCCATAATGTCGCAGTCACATTAAAAATTTCTGATCGCTGCCATTACTAGTAAAAAAAAAAATAATAATAAAAATGCCATAAAACTATCCCCTATTTTGTAGATGCTATAACTTTTGCGCAAACCAATCAATAAACGCTTATTGCGATTTTTTTTTTACCAAAAATATGTAGAAGAATACGTATCGGCCTAAACTGAGGGAAAAAAATATATATATATTTTTTGGGGATATTTATTATAGAAAAAGGTAAATATATTGAATTGTTTTCAAAATTGTCGCTCTATTTTTGTTTATAGCACAAAAAATAAAAACCGGCAGAGGTGATCAAATACCACCAAAAGAAAGCTCTATTTGTGGGGAATTGCGGCCGCGCAATTGTCAGTTAAAACGACGCAGTGCTGAATCGCAAAACTTGGCCTGGTCTTTGACCCAGCAAAATGGTCCGGGGCTAAAGTGATTAATTAGATTATTTTTTTATATTTATATAAATTATTTATTTTACATATAAACATTTATTTTGCATCACAGATTGTTAAAGTGTATTCAAACCCAAGAACAACGTTGTAACATATTGCAGCTTACCAGTTTCATGGCTGTATTAACTTACCGTAGTTTTATTTTAGGCTAAATACATGCTCTGCAATTACAGAAAAATACCTGTTGACAGGACAAGGTCATCTAGAGCCCAGTAGTTTTCAGTTTACTATGCCTTTAGCTATGAATGAATTGAAAATACTAAAATCACAGACTCTATTCATTAACCGCTTGCCGACCAACCGCCGTCATTATACTGCGGCAGGTTGGCTCTCCTGGCCGAATCGCCGTAGGTGTACGTCGGCCGCTGTAAGAGCGACAGGGGGCGCGCGACGCTGGAGGCTATGTGCGTGGCCAGCCAGCATGATGTCCGCCGGCCACCCGCGATCGCTCCACAGAGAGCCAGAATGGGGATCTGTGTATATAAACACACAGATTCCCGTTCTGACAGGGGAGGAGAGACAGATTTGCTGTTCCTAGTGATCAGGAACAGTGATCTCTCTCCTCCTCCAGTCAGTCCCATCCCCCCCACAGTTAGAAACACCTCCCTAGGGAACACTTAACCCCTTGATCACCCCCTAGTGTTAACCCCTTCCATGCCAGTGACATTTATACAGTAATTAGTAGCTATTTTTAGCTCTGATCGCTGTATAAATGCCAATGGTCCCAATAAAATGTCAAAAGTGTCCAAACTGTCCGCCGCAATATTGCAGTCCCACTAAAAATTGCTGATCACCGCCATTACTAGTAAAAAAAATAATATAAAAATACCATGAATCTATCCCCTATTTTGTAGATGCTAGAACTTTTGCGCAAAACCAATCAATATACCCTTAAAGGAATATTTCACTTTTATTATTTCACTTTGGCATTAGTAAAATCACTGCTCCCGAAAAAACTGCAGTTTTTAAAACATTTTTTTGCATTGATACATGTTCCCTGGGGCAGGATCCAAGTCCCCAAACACTTTTTATGACAATAACTTGCATATTAACCACTTAAGGACCGGACTATTATGCAGCTTAAAGACCTGGCCTCTTTTTGCGATTCGGCACTGCGTCGCTTTAACTGACAATTGCGCGGTCGTGGCTCCCAAACAAAATTGGCGTCCTTTTTTTCCCACAAATAGAGATTTATTTTGGTGGTATTTGACCACCTTTGCGGTTTTTAGTTTTTGCGCTATAAACAAAAATAGAGCGACAATTTTGAAAAAAATGCAATATTTTTTACTTTTTGCTATAATACATATCCCCAAAAAATCTATAAATTTTTTTTTTTTCCTCAGTTTAGGCCGAGACGTATTCTTCTACATATTTTTGGTAATTTTTTTTTGCAATAAGCATTTATTTATTCGGTTTGCGCAAAATTTATAGCGTCTACCAACTAGGGGCTGGTTATATTGCAGTTTTATTAATATTTTTTATTTTTTCTAGTAATGGCGGCGATCAGCGATTTTTAGCGTGACTGCGACATTATGGCGGACACATCGGACACTTTTGACACTATTTTGGGACCATTGTCATTTTTACAGCGAACAGTGCTATAAAAATGCACTGGTTACTGTAAAAATTACACCAGCAGTGAAGGGGTTAACCAGGAGGGGGCGCTGTAGGGGTTAAGTGTGCCCTGATGTGTGTTTCTTACTGTGGGGGGGCGGGCTTAGTGTGTGACGTCACTGATCGTCGTTCCCTATGACAGGGAACAGATGATCAGTGACAGGCTCACTAGGAAGCACGGGGAGAGGTTTGTTTACACTTACCTCTCCCCGTTCTTCCTCTCTGTGACCCGATCGTGGGACACCGGCGGCGATTGGGTTCACTGTTCCCGCGGGGACGGTCACGGAGAAGAGGACCGTGTCGTGAGTGTGCCGCCGGCAGCACGCTCGCGACCCAAGGCTGGGATCTTAAAGGGGACGTACATGTACGCCCTTGTGCCAGCCATGGCATTCTGCCGACGTATATCGTCGTGCGACGGTCCTCAAGTGGTTAACCTTTAAAATTAACACTTTTGATTTCTCCCATAGACTTTTAAAGGGTGTTCCGTGGCTTTTCAAATTTGCCGCGAACGCCTCAAATTGTTCGCTGTTCGCGGAACGGGCGAACAGCCAATGTTCGAGTCGAACTCATGTTTGACTCGAACACAAAGCTCATCCCTAGTTATCATTAACAAATTCCATACAAAATACTTAGCGCTATAAAATGATACTTGTTTCTGTATTCTGTAAAAGGGGTGGTACTGGGAGGTGGGTAGGAGGTGGAACCAAGGAACAGTGCTTGGAGGTGAGTAGGAGCGGAGTCAAGGGGTGACTCAGAAAGGAGGAGTTCCTATTCTTTGAGAAAAAAAGCCCTGGTCTACCTCCAGGTACAAGGCTTGTGCCCCATCCTACGCCAATTTGTACCTGGGGGAGTGGGAACAATCATTTCTGTCTGAGGAGGCTCTCTTACCTCTGACGGAATCAATTCAAGTTGGAATCGTTACATAGACGATATCCTGATCGTTTGGGCGGGCCCTCCGGAGTTACTAATGTCCTTGTTATGTACAGAACGTACCTGATCGTAGAGCCTGACTTTGTAGGAGGAGACCTCTCTTACAGCCCTGGCTCAGGAGTCACTGGAGTGGGGACAGTGAGCTCGAGAGCGCAGTGAGGTAGGAGTGCCTGAGGTAGATGTAGTGGTTGGCACCGTGGCAAGGTGGTGATCCTCCAGGGATGGCTGGAGCTGTAGGCAGCAGAGCAGGTGGTTGCAGGTCAGCGAGCCGGGAGCTGGTGGATACCGGAACAGCGGAAGCTGGAGCAGGGTGAGACAAGCCTGGTTAGGTGCACACGAACAGCAGACAGCAGGAGGGTCAGAAAAGCCAGGTCAGAGCAGGTAGTCAGATGTATGGTTCAGCAGGCTTAGACGTAGTCAGGAATACAGGCAAGGTCTGGAAGCGGGTAGGCAGGTAGGAGACAGAGCAGGGTCAAGGCGAGCCGAGATCAGGGTTGGAGATATATCGGGTAGTCGAGCAAGCCGGGTCGGTACAGGTAACTGGTAAGCAGGTGTGCAGGTATTCAGGTTACAAAGCTGCAGATCAGTCAGCAATGCACTACTGCAACTGCTGGCTTCTTAAAGGCATAATGGCGCCATATCGTTTAGCGCGCACACGCCTCGCACGCGTGTGCGCAATTGGCGCGCGCCGGCGCACAGGTACAGGGGGAAGTAGGAATTGTCTTCTATTTCTGGCAGGTCCCTGACAGTCCTGTTTGGAAGCCATGAATAAAAACTCATACAACTTGAAATTCACTATGACATACAGTACCTCTTCCGTTAATTTCCTTGATATCACAATATCAAAGGATAAAGATGGTAAACTAACTAGCGCACTGTATCGGAAGGATACCGCTTGTAACACTATTTTACATGCGGGCAGTGCCCATCCCACGCCCCCCTTATCAGATCGATTCCATTTTGCCAATATTTACGGCTACGCCGAAATTGTACACACGATACAACATTTCAAAAGGAGGCAAACGACCTGAGCGATCGCTTGCTTTTGAGAGGCTACTCACTTACCTGCCTGAAAAGGGCCTTTAAGAGGGCCATCTTGAGATCAAGACAGGACTTACTATCTAAAAAAACAATTGTAGATGTTAGCTGGGGCATTCAATACATTATTAAATGGACACTCCTTTACACAAGAATCATTATTGGCAATTGTCTGCATGATTCCAAAACCACACACCGATGACACCTCATGTACAAACTACCGTCCCATCTCTCTCTTGAATCTGGATATCAGGGATGAGCCGAACACCCCCCTGTTCGGTTTGCACCAGAACCTGCGAACAGACAGAATGTTTGCGTGAACTTTAGAACCCTATTAAATACAATGGACTCGAACGTTCAAAATCTAAAGTCTAATTATAAAGACTAATATGCAATTTATTGTCCTAAAAAGTGTTTGGGGACCCGGGTCCTGCCCCAGGGGACATGTATCAATGCAAAAAAAAGTTTAAAAAATAGATGTTTTTACGGAGCGGTGATTTTAATAATGCTTAAAATGAAAAAATATAAGTGAAATATTCCTTTAAATTTCATACCTGGGGGGTGTGTATGATATGCATGTAAAGTGGCGCATGTTTCCCATGCTTAGAACTGTCCCTGCACAAAGTGTCATTTTTGAAGGAAAAAAAGTCATTTAAAACTCACTCGCGGCTATTAATGAATTGTCGGCTTTTATCAATACATAGAAAAGTCATTGATAAAAAAAAAAAGTGTGGGGGTCCCCCCAAATTTAATTACCAGGCCCTTCAGGTCTGGAATGGATATTAAGGGGAACTCCACCCCAAATAAAAAAAAAATGGCGTGGAGTCCCCCCAAAAATCCATACCAGACCCTTATCTGAGCACGCAACCTGGCCGGCTGCAGGGGAAGGGGGGGGACGAGACAGCGGCCCCCCTCCCTCCTGAACCGTACCAGGCCACATGCCCTCAACATGGGGAGGATGTCCCCATGTTGATGGGGACAAGGGCCTCATCCCCACAACCCTTGCTCGGTGGTTGTGGGGGTCTGCGGGCAGGGGGCTTATCGGAATCTGGAAGACCCCTTTAACAAAGGGGACCCCCAGATCCCGCCCCCCCTATGTGAATTGGTAAGGGGTACATTGTACCCCTACCATTTCATGAAGAAAGTGTAAAAAAATGTAAATAAAAACACACAAACACCTTGGAAAAGTCCTTTATTAAAAAAAAAACATTCCAACGATGAAATCCAGTGTCCCGCGGCGATACCGATTGCCCAGCGCTGTCCGTCATTGGTTGTGCCTGAGCGGACCTGATGTGGAACTTCCTCCGCAGTGTTTTAAATGTATAAACCCGTCCCTTCTAAAGTTCCCCATCAGGTCCGCTCAGCGGACCAGATGCGGAACGCGAGAAGGGGCGGGTCTATACATGAAATACACAGTGAAGAAAGTTCCCCATCAGGTCCGCCCCCTCGGTATGTCAGACCGCGCCTACGTCATTGGCCTGAGCGGACCTGATGGGGAACTTCCTTCACTGTGTAAATTTAAATTACACAGTGAAGGAAGTTCCCCGCTCAGGCCAATGACGTAGGCGGGGTCTGACATACAGAGGGGGCGGACCTGATGGGAACTTCCTTCACTGTGTAATACGTGAATAGACCCGCCCCTTCTAAAGTTCCCCATCAGGTCCGCTAAGCGGACCAGATGCGGAACATGAGAAGGGGCGGGTCTATTCATGTATTACACAGTGAAGGAAGTTCCCATCAGGTCCGCCCCCTCGTAGTGCGGACCTGATGGGGAACTTCCTTCACTGTGTAATACATGAATAGACCCGCCCCTTCTCGCGTTCCGCATCTGGTCCGCTGAGCGGACCTGATGGGGAACTTTAGAAGGGGCGGGTCTATACATTTAAAACACTGCGGAGGAAGTTCCCTATCAGGTCCGCTCAGGCACAACCAATGACGGACAGCGCTGGACATCGGATCGCCGCGGGACACTGGATTTCATCGCTGAAATGTTTTTTTGTTTTTTTTTAATAAAGGACTTTTCCAAGGTGTTTGTGTGTTTTTATTTACATTTTTTTACACTTTCTTCGTGAAATGGTAGGGGTAAAATGTACCCCTTACCAATTCACATAGAGGGGGGCCGGGATCTGGGGGTCCCCTTTGTTAAAGGGGTCTTCCAGATTCCGATAAGCCCCCTGCCCGCAGACCCCCACAACCACGGGGCAAGGGTTGTGGGGATGAGGCCCTTGTCCCCATCAACATGGGGACATCCTCCCCATGTTGAGGGCATGTGGCTTGGTACGGTTCAGGAGGGAGGGGGGCGCTCTCTCGCCCCCCCCCTCTTCCCCTGCGGCCGGCCAGGTTGCGTGCTCGGATAAGGGTCTGGTATGGATTTTTGGGGGGACTCCACGCCATTTTTTTAAAAATTTGGGGTGGAGTTTCCCTTAAAATCCATGCCAGATCTGAAGGGCCTGGTATGGATATTTAGGGGGAACCGCACGCCATTTTTTTAAAAAAAAATTGCGGCGGGGTTCCCCTTAATATCCATTTCAGACCTGAAGGGCCTGGTAATTGAATTTGGGGGAACCCCCACGCTTTTTTTTTTTTTTTTTATCAATGACTTTTCTATGTATTGATAAAAGCCGACAATTCATTAATAGCCGCGAGTGAGTTTTAAATGACTTTTTTTCCTTCAAAAATGACACTTTGTGCAGGGACAGTTCTAAGCACGGGAAACATGCGCCACTTTACATGCATATCATACACACCCCCTAGGCCCCTAGGTATGAAATTTAAAGGAATATTTCACTTTTATTGTTTCACTTTAAGCATTATTAAAATCACTGCTCCTAAAAAAACAGCCGTTTTTAACCTTTTTTTTGCATTGATACATGTCCCCTGGGGCAGGACCCGGGTCCCCAAACACTTTTTAGGACAATAACTTGCATATAAGCCTTTATAATTAGCACTTTAGATTTCTCCTATAGACTTTTTGAATTTGCCGCGAACACCCCAAATTGTTCGTTGTTCGCCGAACGGGCGAACAGGCAATGTTCGAGTCGAACATGAGTTCGACTCGAACTCAAAGCTCATCCCTACTGGATATCAAGCTGTTGGCAAAAATTATGGCTAAACGCCTTAATGGTATCATAAATAAACTTATACATAGAGACCAGGTAGGCTTTATGCCAAACAGGCAAGCGGGTGACAATGTCCGCAGAGCAATGCTTCTTACGCATATTGCCAGGAAGCAACGTACGTTCATGCTTTTTATCCCTCGATATAAAGAGAGTTTTTGACACGGTATCCTGGCCTTATATGTATTATTCTTTACAAAACGAAATGGATTGAGGCACTCTATAACAATCCAAAAGCATACATAAAATATGCTGGATATAAATCGGATTCTTTCAACATTAAGTGAGGTACACGACAGGGATGCCCATTATCTCCCCTCCTATTTGCCCTAATATTAGAACCATTAGCCCAATATATTAGAACCAATCCCACAATTACCGGCATTGAGATTGGAGGTTATCCGCATAAAATCTGCATGTTTGTGGATGATATTTTGCTCTTCAAGTCATGACCACAGGTGTCAGGTCCTAACCTTTTACCTGTCCTAGATAAATTTGCGACCTTCTCTGGCTTGGTCATCAATCCCAAGAAATGTGTAGTGCTTAATATTTCACTTACAGAAGCAGAATTAATCCCAACAAAAATAGCACTCCCCTTTTCTTGGGCAGAGAAATCACTACCATATTTAGGAGTAAACCTGACAGCGGCCATAACAGATTTATTTTCAGCTAATTACCCACCTCTATTAAAACAGATTACAAATTTACTAAAACAATGGTCCCATCTCCTGCTGTCCTGGATAGGGAAGATCAATGCTTCTAAAATGACTATCCTACCCAAACTACTATATATGTTTAGAGCCCTGCCAATCCCAATTCCTTCATATTATTTAAGATTGATCCAAAAAAGAACATCTACCTTTATATGGGGTACCTCCAAACCACGCATACCGATTCGCACACTACATCTCCCTAAATCACAAGGTGGACTAGGCTATCCCAACTTTGCAACCTATTACAATGCTGCTCACTTAGCTAGTCTTCCAAAGTACCATGCAACACAGGAATCTCCCTTATGGGTATCGATAGAGGCCTTGGAAAGTGACCCTTTATTGATCTCCAACATACTATGGCTTCGGCCCAGAGATCAACGTGAATTGAGTAACCCTATCACAAAACACTTTTTATCCCTTTGGGATAAATTTAAACGTAAACACCAGTTACAATCGGAACACAATCCCCTCTTATCTTTCCTCAAAAATCCAGCTTTTTATCCGGCATGGATTTTCTCGAACACTTTTAAAGCTTGGAAAACAACAGGAATACTGACGTTACATGACTTGGTCACTTCAAAAAACGTTGTACCTTTTTCTACACTCAGAGAGAAACATGACTTACCAGAAACAGAACAGTTTAAATATCTCCAAATTAAAAATGTATTTTCTCCACTTTTACAAGTTGCAACACCACTGATCCAATTATCTCATTTTGAAAAAAATTGTAAAAAAGATCCATTAGCCAGAGGAATGATAGCAACCCTCTACACCCAACTTTTTATAGACCCCAATTATGACAAACTAACCTATGTGCGGAAATGGGAGGAGGACCTGGGGCGTACCCTAGATAATGCTGATTGGACTAAGATTTGGTCAACCATAAAATCATCCTCGCCCAATGTCACGGCGATGGAAACAAATTACAAGGTCCTGACGCTGTGGTACCTTGTACCTGCTAGAGTGGCCAAGTTTGTGCCTACACATTCAGCTCTTTGCTTTAGGGGCTGTTCAGATTTGGGCACTCACTTGCATGTATGATGGACGTTTCTGGAAAGAAATCTTTGCAATGGCCTCTAAAATGTTCCGACAACAGATACAACTAGACCCGTTTACGGCACTACTTAATCTAAAACCGGAATGCTTAACATTTTTTCAATTTAATCTTTTTATTCCACTTCTAACTGCAGAAAAACAAATGATAGTCAAAGCATGGAAATCCCCAACTTTGGGGTTGGCAGAAACAATTCATAGAATGAACACCACAATGTCACATGCCAAAATGATAGCCACTGACGGGGACCAAATCCCAAAACTCAAAAAACTTTGGCTACCTTGGATAAAACACTATTTACCTTCGGATTTCAATGATGAGGTCCCTTTGCCATGGTAGCTGATTAATCGCTTCAATGCAAACCCCCATATACCTAAGAAATGGTAATCATTACGCATCGTACAGGTTCTTGGATCGCCCTTGTGGACTTTCTCTCTCTCTCTCACTACTCTTTTCTTTTCTTTACTCTCCCTATTTATTATAGATATATTGTTCTTCACTACAATAAGTTTAAGTTGTTAGGTCACAACTCATGTAGTTAATATGACGGTAGTTTAATTATACTTTAAGGCACGGTAGTCATGTATACAATGCTATTTACCGGCTATCTAGTTAGTGAAGATCGAATTAATTCTCTGTTATCCATTATGTTATCCATTATTTATTTTTAAAAAACCTTTATGTAAATGTCATTATCTGTATCCTTACATAAATAACCAATGTATGTACTTATTATTGTGTAATCAATAAATATTTTTGACAAAAAAAACAATTGTAGAAAACGTGATTGAACCCAGATCTAATACCTTACGTATTTATCACTAGGTATACCAAACAATGTCCTCAAATCAACAGGATTATTTCCAAATATTGGCATCTTTTGAATATAGATCCGTTATTAACTCCCTTTGTGCCATCAAAACCTTCCATCACATATCGCAGAACTAAATCCTTATAGGGGACTCTAATACAAAGCGAATTTATGGGGGAGTTCCGTGCCGACCCATGTAAACGTCCTGGTAAGTTCCGCTGTGGCGAGTGTAACCTGTGTCAATATATATGCATACCGGTGAAAATGTGATCTTACCCAATGGCAAGGTTTTTAAATGAGCCCACTACCCAAACTGCAAAACCATTGGTGTTGTCTACATGTTGATGTGCCAATGCGGCGCATTTTATGTGGGCAAAACCAAACAGCAATTCCACAAAAGAGCATCAAGACACATTTTGAGTATGAAAAAAATTGAATTCCTCATATTGGACACAGAATACAACCAAACACTCGGGGAGGCGATTGGAACAGGACATTACTACAGCGAGAAACTAGATGGATAGCTACTTTGAATGCCACGTCAGCTCCAGGCCTTAACGATGTAATAAGCTACCACCCTTTTCTAGAAGGCTTTGCCTCTGGAGGTTGGGAAGAATAATTAACCTCCGACTGCAGTCTCAGATGCTGCTTTGTTCCTGTGTCTCTTGTAGACATGTGCAATTTGTTTAGTTACGAATTTGTTATTCGTCAAAATTCGTTATATTCGTTCATTCGGAAACATACGAATGAACGAACAGTTTACTAAAATTAGTAACGAAAAACGAATTATCGAAAAGAACGAATATGGAAAACAACGAAAATACGAAATTATTTAATTAGAAACAGCGAAAATACGAAAGAGTGAAAAAACGAAAACATAGAAACAACGAAAATACCGAACAAAAATTCAAAATAACGAAAATCAAAATGAACGAAAACTCAAAATTACAAATATTTGGAAAACGTAAATCAAAACAACAAAAATACTGAACAAAGATTCAAAATAACGAAAATCAAAATGAACGGAAAAAAAAACAACTAAATTACGGATATTCGGAAAACGGAAATCAAAACAACGAATTCGTTAGTTCTGAAATATTTCTGGACGTTGGCCAATAAGCTTGTCCCTTCCCCTGAAGAGGTTGTCCCTTCCCCTGAAGAGCTTGTTTCTTATTCCCTTGTGTGTTTTTCTGTGTTAGACTGCAGTGCATTCCATCCAGAGTCCAGATAGGGTGTGGTTGGGTAGGTGGCACTGTTTTGGTGGATTTGTGAGTTAAGTTGTGACTTGTGAGAGAGAAATTCTTTGTTTCTTAAGCATACTCTGTCTAGATTCTAGTTTCTATATTACGAATTATGCCCCGATCACGAATCTACGAAAAGAATGATATGAAAGTACGAATAAATGAGCCGGTCAATCTCATGAAAGTACGAATTACAAAATGACGACAAGTAGTGTTTCAAATAAACAGAAAATGTATTCTAACGAAAGTACGAATGTAATTAAATCTACAAAAGTACAATTTTCCAATCAACGTAAATTAGACACGGAAATACGAATCATTGCAAATCAACGAAAATATAGTTCTTACGAAAATACGAACGTGGCCGAATATAAAATATAACGAAAAATATGAATTTCGAATCAACGAAAATTAGACAAATGGAAAAACGAATCAACGGAAAAATAACCCTTACGGAAATACGAAAGAGAGCGAATACGATAACCCACGTCTTACGAAATTACGAATCATTACGAATCAACGGAAACTAACAGAAACGAAACCAAACTAAACAAATTTTTATGTTGTGCACATGTCTAGTCTCTTGTTCAAAAATGCTTACTATATAGTAGATGGGGTCCTAAAGGGGTTGTAAAGTTATTTTTTATTTTCTAAATAGGTTTCTTTAAGCTAGTGCATTGTTGGTTCACTTATCGTTTCCTTCGATTTCCCTCCTAAATGTTTTTTTTCTTTGTTTTCTTTGTCTGAATTTCTCACTTCCTGTTCCTCCTC
This sequence comes from Rana muscosa, assembly GCA_029206835.1. NCBI lineage: Eukaryota > Metazoa > Chordata > Amphibia > Anura > Ranidae > Rana > Rana muscosa. The sequence continues at coordinate 303,027,527 of CM055122.1, read as the reverse complement.
AGTAAGCTGTTCGGGCTGACTATCCACTGTTCGGATAATGGTGGAAAGCTTACTGAGGAGAAACAGGAAGTGAGAAATTCAGACAAAGAAAAAAATCATTTAGAAGGGAATTGAAGGAAAAGGTAAGTGAACCAACAATGCACTAGCTTAAAGGAACCTGTTTAGAAAATAAAAAAACAAACCTTTACAACCCCTTTAAGCCCTAATAATTTTTAATAATTCTTATCATCTAATTTATATTCCATGCTTATGGTAGTGGTTTTACTTGCTCCCTTTTTTCCTCCTATCTTCTTCTTTCCTTTTTCATGTGTACTCAAAACTGGTCGACAGTGCGGGTTTCTGCCATATCCTACATGACATCGATTTAGATATTTTTAAATGCAGATTTCTCCTATTCTGGTTTCCAGTGTCCTTAGTAGGGTTGCCACCTGTCCGGTTTTGACCCGGACAGTCCAGGTTTGGACACATGTGTCCGGGTTTCAACCCGCCTGAAACCCGGACACATATTCACACAGTTCAACTGTCCCGTGGCCCCCGGCTGCAACATCTAGAGCAGTGCATCGATTCCCGAGCCCGCCGCCATCAGTATACACTTTTACATACACTGCCTGTGCGAGAGCTGCTCTACTGACACCGTCCACTGCTCTACTGACACCGTCCACTGCTCTACTGACACCGTCCACTGCCCTACTGACACCGTCCACTGCTCTACTGACACCGTCCTCTGCCCTACTGACACCGTCCACTGCCCTACTGACACCGTCCACTGCCCTACTGACACCGGCCACTGCTCTACTGACACCTTCAACTGCTCTACTGACACCGTCCACTGCCCTACTGACACCGTCCACTGCCCTACTGACACCGTCCACTGCCCTACTGACACTGTCCACTGCTCTACTGACACCTTCCACTGCTCTACTGACACCGTCCACTGCTCTACTGACACCGTCCACTGCTCTACTGACACCGTCCACTGCTCTACTGACACCGTCCACTTCCCTACTGACACCGTCCACTGCCCTACTGACACGTCCACTGCCCTACTGACACGTCCACTGCTCTACTGACACGGTTCACTGCTCTACTGACACCGCCCACTGCTCTACTGACACCGTCCTCTGTTCTACTGACACCGTCCTCTGTTCTACTGACACCGTCCTCTGTTCTACTGACACCGTCCACTGCTCTACTGACACCGTCCACTGCTCTACTGACACCGTCCACTGCTCTACTGGCTGACAGTGTCCACTTTTAAGGTAGGCTAGTTTCATATTTTAACTGACATTTCTTTTATTAATTAAATCAAATTTTATGGGTACACGAATGCTTTAGTTTTATTTAACTAAGCCACTTTAAGTCCCCCCATTTGTAATGCAATTTGGCCACAGCCACTGTTCACCATAGCACACCTCATTACTACTCTCTTTGGGTAACCCAAAAGGTGTCCCAGGTATTTTACAATCCTATAGCGTGTACCTCAAAAAAATAGCTGTGCGCCGCGAAAGTGTTCGGGTTTGGCTTGATGAAAAGGTGGCAACCCTAGTCCTTAGCCTTTTTCCTAATTGGGATAATTAATGGCCTCTCATATGCTGTTTGTGCAACTTCCGCCAGAATATCGCGGAAAATTTTGCGCCTCACCCAAAAATTTTGAGCACCAGCCGTCACTGTTTTCTTGTCATGTGGGATACCATGCAGAGCCTTTATTGATATAAGATTCTTTATACTCACTCAGTTGTCCCTAAACATTACATCTGCAAAACAAAATGTATATTTTACTTGATATACTAATGCAATATGTTCTTTCACTATACGTTTGTAAATCCCTGAAGAAGGGCATCAAGCCGGAAACGGTCATTGGGTCTTATTAAGAGTCACTTTTTATATGTATCAATTGAATTTCCAATTGGATTTGTATATTCCACATGTTATTTTTAATGAACAATTGTATGATACATAATAAATTATATATTTTTACATACTTCACTGTTTCCAGTCACTTTCAAAGTCCCATTCCTAAGGGGGTTTTTCTCTTCTAATAGAGAATCTGTGGGGTATTGTCAAGAGGAAGATGAGAGACATCAGACCCCACAATACAGCTGAACTGAAGGCCGCTATCAAAGCAACCTGGGTAGTGATGAGCCGAACACCCCCGGGTTCGGTTCGCACCAGAACCCGCGAACGGACCGAAAGTTCGTACGAACAATAGAACCCTATTAAATACAATGGATGCGAACGTTTGAATTCTAAAGTGCTAATTATAACAACTATTATGCATGTTATTGTCCTAAAAAGGGTTTGGGAACCCGGGTTCTGCACCAGGGGACATGTATTAATGCAAAAAGAAGTTTTAAAAACGGTCGTTTTTCGGGAGCAGTCATTTTAATGATGCATAAAGTGAAAAAAAAAAAGTCAAATATTCCTTTAAATATCGTACCTGGGGGGTGTCTAAAGTATGCCTGTGAAGTGCCACGTGTTTCCCGTGTTTAGAACTGTCCCTGCACAAAATGACACTTCTAAAGGAAAAAAAAGCCATTTAAAACTGCTTGCGGCTTTAATGTAATGTCTGGTCCCGGTAATATGGATGAAATTCTTTAAGAAAAATGGCATAGCTACCCCATGACCCCCCCCCCTACCCCAGCCCATTACCAGCCCCTTTGGGTCTTGTATGGATATTAAGGGGAACCCCGCACATAAAATAAAAAAGGCCCTATATACTCTGAACAGCCGTATACAGGCGGTGCATACAAGACAGGGACTGTAGGTTTGTTCTTATGTAGAATCTGTTTGTAATTTTGAACAGGTACATTCTTGAAGTGTAGCTCCAGCCCAAAAATCTATTTTTAAACTTTTTGGAAAACATAGGTAAGGGTTATCACCCCTGTAACATTTGTTTTGCTGTCTGTGCCCCTGTTCAGAACATTTCACCTCACTTTCCGTCCCAATGACAACTGTTTTTGAAATGTGGTGTTTTTCTTGAAACAAGGATTGCTGATAAAGCATCAGTACAGAGGAGACACCTTTCTCCCATATTTATTCTTACAGGAGAGAATTTTCCTTCCTAGTGGTAGATTTCCTCTCACTTCCTGTTGTCTTCTTGCGTTTGCAAGTAGGAGTCGTTTGTAAGTTGGATGTTTGAAAGTAGGGACCTGCCGTATATACTCTGCAGAAATAGGCCCCTTAGTTGTTGGTGTTGGCACAACACTGTAAGCACTCACAGTTACTCTTGGTTGGTGCTGGAATGCCCTGCTGTCAACTATTATATCAGGAATTTTAATTACATATAATTGTTGAACAGTGGTAGTAAAAATTGGGCCTTTGATGGTGGTGCTGGTGCCACAACACTGTAAGCCCTGACAGTTACTCTTGGTGGGTGCAGCAATGGACCCTGCTGTGAATTATTAGATCAAGGATTGTAATTGCATGCCCCTGTTGAACAGGGGCTGAAAAATTGGGCCTTTCGCGGTGGTGGTGGTGGTGGTGGTGTTGCCACAACACTGTAAGCCCTCAGAGTTACTCTTGGTGGGTGCAGGAATGGGCCCTGCTGTGAATTATTAGATCAAGAATTGTAATTACATGCCCCTTTTGAACAGGGGCTGAAAAATTGGGCCTTTCGTGGTGGTGGTGGTGGTGGCGTTGCCACAACACTGTAAGCCCTCAGAGTTACTCTTGGTGGGTGCAGCAATGGGCCCTGCTGTGAATTATTAGATCAAGAATTGTAATTACATGCCCCTTTTGAACAGGGGCTGAAAAATTGGGCCTTTCGTGGTGGTGGTGGTGGTGGCGTTGCCACAACACTGTAAGCCCTCAGAGTTACTCTTGGTGGGTGCAGCAATGGGCCCTGCTGTGAATTATTAGATCAAGAATTGTAATTACATGCCCCTTTTGAACAGGGGCTGAAAAATTGGGCCTTTCGTGGTGGTGGTGGCGTTGCCACAACACTGTAAGCCCTCAGAGTTACTCTTGGTGGGTGCAGGAATGGGCCCTGCTGTGAATTATTAGATCAAGAATTGTAATTACATGCCCCTTTTGAACAGGGGCTGAAAAATTGGGCCTTTCGTGGTGGTGGTGGTGGTGGCGTTGCCACAACACTGTAAGCCCTCAGAGTTACTCTTGGTGGGTGCAGCAATGGGCCCTGCTGTGAATTATTAGATCAAGAATTGTAATTGCATGCCCCTGTTGAACAGGGGCTGAAAAATTGGGCCTTAGGCACTGGTGGCACAACACTACAACCCCTCACAGATACTGTACTTGGAGCACAGCAATGAGCCCTGTTGCAAAGTATTGCTTCAAAAATTGTAATGACACGCCCCTGTTAAACAGGGGCTGAAAAATTGGGCCTTAGGCACTGGTGCCACAACACTCCAACCCCTCACAGATACTGTACTTGGAGCACAGCAATGAGCCCTATGGCAAATTATTGCTAAAAAAATTGTAATTACACGCCCCTGTAAAACAGGGGCTGAAAAATTGGGCCTTAGCCACTGGTGGCGGCACCCATAAACAAAAATCATCTTCCAAGCTATCATCATCAATCGTATCATTGAGGACTCGGAGGAGGAGGATAGCCAGTCAACATAACAGCACAGGCACTCAGCATCAGCATCAGTCTTGAAGGGATGTGACATGTTAAAATCAATTAGTCTGTTATATCAGCATCAGGTGTGTGGTAGCTGGTGGTGATCCAAGACTGGTTCATCTTGATGAAAGTCAGTCGATCAACCGAGTCGGTGGACAGGCGCACCCTGTGATCCGTGACAAATCCTCCAGCAGCACTGAATGTGCGTTCCGAAAGAACGCTGGATGCAGGACAGGCCAGTAGCTCAATTGCATACTGTGCAAGCTCTGGCCAGTGATCCATCCTCAAGACCCAGTAAGCCAGAGGATTTTCGGTGGGGAAGGTGTCCAAGTCTGACCTTGCCCCTAGATATTCCTGCACCATGTTTATCAGACGCTGGCGATGGTTGCTGGAACCGATCATACTTTGGGGCTGCGGACTAAAGAATTGTCTGAACGCATCGGTCAGACGGCCACCTTCCCCACCGCTCCTTCTTTGACTGGCCGAAGCCTCAGCAACTCGTTGTCCAGGACCAGGAGTTTGTAACCTCCCAGTCTCTGGGAACGCGTTGCACAGACCTTTCTGCAAGGCCTCCCGGAGTTGTCTCATCCTCTGCTCCCTCTGCGACGGTAACATAAGGTCCGCAACCTTACCCTTGTACCGTGGATCAAGGAGAGTGGCCAGCCAGTAATGGTCCCTCTCCTTGATCCGAAGAATACGAGGATCCTTCCGCAGACTTTGCAGGATCAGGGAGGCCATGCAGCGTAGGTTTGCTGAGGCATTCGCTCCGGAGTCCTCTGGGTCACTAAGGACGACATGATCCGTAGCCACCTCCTCCCAGCCACGTACAAGTCCACTGGTTTCTTGGGACTGTAAATCATCCCTAAAAGACTGCTGCTGATGATGCTGAGTGCCAGCCTCCACCTCCATGCTGACACAATCCTCCTCCTCCTCCTCCTCCTCTTCCTGTGCGATGGGTGGGACAGAAGGAACACTGTCTGGGTAAAGGGGGCCTTGAGAGGCAAGGAAGTCCTCCTCTTCCTGCCTCTGTTCTGCCTCAAGTGCCCTGTCCATTATTCCACGCAGCGTGTGCTCCAACAGGTGGACAAGAGGTACAGTGTCACTGATGCATGCACTGTCACTGCTCCCCATCCTCGTGGCCTCCTCAAATGGTGCCAGGACAGTGCATGCATCCCTGATCATGCCCCACTGGCGTGGAGAAAAAAAAACAAGCTCCACTGACCCTGTCCTGGTGCCGTAGTCGCACAGGTACTCATTGATGGCCCTCTGCTGCGTGTGCAGCCGCTGCAGCATGGCCAACGTTGAGTTCCACCTGGTGGGCATGTCACATATAAGGCGGTTCTTGGGCAGGTTCAACTCCTTTTGCAGCTCAGCCAGGCGAGCACTGGCATTATAAGATCTGCGGAAATGCACACAGACTTTCCTGGCCTGCCTCAGGACATCCTGTAAGCCTGGGTACCTGCCCAAGAACCGCTGCACCACCAGGTTAAGGACGTGAGCCACACAGGGCACATGGGTCAGTTGTCCCTGTCGTAGGGCGGAGAGGAGGTTGGTGCCATTGTCGCAAACCACCATTCCTGGCTTAAGCTGGCGTGGCGTCAACCACCTCTCGGCCTGCCCCTGCAGAGCAGACAGGACCTCTGCCCCAGTGTGGCTCCTGTCCCCCAAACACACCAGCGCAAGCACGGCATGGCATCTTTTTGCCTGCGTACTTGCGTAGCCCCTTGAACGCCTACGGAGCAACGCTGGTTCCGAGGACAAAGCACAGGAAGAGGCCATGGAGGAAGAAGAAGAGGAGGGGGTGGAGGAGAGAGGTGTGTCACAACCAGTAGTAGCATTTTGGAGGCGTGGCGGTGGAACAACCTCCAACACTACTGCACCTTGTCCTGCATCCTTCCCAGCTGCCAAAAGAGTGACCCAATGGGCCGTGAAAGAAAGGTAACGTCCCTGTCCATGCCTGCTGGACCATGAGTCAGCGGTAATATGCACCTTACCGCTGACCGCCCTGTCCAGCGAGGCCAAGACATTGCCTTCCACATGCCGGTAGAGAGCCGGAATAGCCTTCCGTGAGAAAAAGTGGCGTTTGGGAACCTGCCACTGAGGAACCGCACATTGCACAAACTCACGGAAGGGGGCCGAGTCTACCAACTGAAAAGGCAGCAGTTGAAGCGCTAGCAATTTAGCCAAGCTAGCATTCAACCACTGGGCATGTGGATGGCTGGGAGTGAACTTCTTTCGACGGTCCAGCAGCTGGGGCAGGGAAATTTGCCTGCTAGAATCGGACGTCGGTGTACTGCTAGCAGAGTGGCCGCAAGTACTTGGCTGTGACACACCTAATTCTACACCTTCATTCCTCTCAGTGCATGTTTCAGAGAGGACTGAAGTTATAGTGGGGTTGGAGATCCCAGCTGATGCGGTGCAAGGAGAGGTCCGCTTTGTTCTTTGGTGTGGGTCTTTGAGGTAGGCTTGCCAACGAGCTGCATGGCAGGTCAACATATGTCTGGTCAGGCATGTGGTACCCAAGCGGCTGATGTTTTGGCCACGCGATATACGCTTGAGACATATGTTGCAAACAGCAGCTGTGCGATCTGATGCACTAGCCTCAAAAAAGGCCCACACCAAGGAACTTTTTGAATGACGGGCAGAGGCAGCGCCCTGCACAGGCGGAGCTCTGCGGTGTGATTCCGTCGGTGTACTGCCCTTACGCTGGCCACCAAAGGGCATCCTGCCTCGTTGGAGATGTGCCTCCTCCTCCTCCTCCTCCTCTCTACTATTAGGCACCCACGTGGAGTCAGTGACCTCATCATCCCCTCCCTCCTCATCACTGGAGCCAATCTGGCAGTATGCTGCAGCTGCTGGAACATGACTGCCAGATTGGTGTCCTTCTTGAGCATCCCCTCTGTCTGCTCTCACGCTACTGCCTTCCTGTAGCTGGGTTTCATCATCAGACCCTTCGAAACGCTGGGCATCCTCCTGGAGCATGTACCCAACACTGTGCTCAAACAGTTCGGGGGACTCCTCAGGAGGAGGACATGGTGGGTCTAGGGAAGGAGTGACTGATGATGAGTCTGACATTGATACCAGGGAAGAGGACGCTTTGACAGCTGCTTTGCCAGTACCCTGAGCCTGGGTGACAGAGGATGAGGAGGAGGAGGAGGGCTTGGTCATCCACTCTACCAAGTCTTCGGCATGATGTGGCTCAACATGTCCAGCTGCCGAAAAGAAGGACAAGCGTGTCCCATGGCCATGTGCTGATGACAATGCACCACGTCCACGACCAGCACTGTTGCCCCCAGACACAGAGCCTGCTTGCCCTCTTTTATTGCCTCCTGACTGTCTGCCTCTCCTTGTTTGCCTTCCAGACATTCTAATAGATGGCCTGCAGGGAGATGGGAAAAAAGCAATAAGGGCTACCTTCAGGTGTCCTTCTCTGTCCCTTTACTTAAGGATTTCTAAATATGGTTGAGGATGATCGCTTTTGCACAGAATAGCACAACGACAATTTCCCTGACTGTCAAAAAAACAAGGATTTCAAAGATGGTTGATGAGGAATGCTTTAGCACACTATAGCACAAGGAGAATTCCCCTCACTTTCCTTCTTTGTCCCTAGAAACAAGGATTCGCACAGTGAAAGAAACTGACACTCTCCCTACCTAGAGTTTTCTGTCCCTAGAAAAAATGTTTTTTTAAAGCACACTATAGCACAAGGAGAATTCACTCACTGTCCTTCCCTGTCCCTAGAAACAAGGATTCGCACAGTGAAAGAAACTGACACTCTCCCTACCTAGAGTTTTCTGTCCCTAGAAAAAATGATTTTTTAAAGCACACTATAGCACAAGGAGAATTCCCCTCACTTTCCTTCTTTGTCCCTAGAAACAAGGATTCGCACAGTGAAAGAAACTGACACTCTCCCTACCTAGAGTTTTCTGTCCCTAGAAAAAATGTTTTTTTAAAGCACACTATAGCACAAGGAGAATTCACTCACTGTCCTTCCCTGTCCCTAGAAACAAGGATTCGCACAGTGAAAGAAACTGACACTCTCCCTACCTAGAGTTTTCTGTCCCTAGAAAAAATGATTTTTTAAAGCACACTATAGCACAAGGAGAATTCCCCTCACTTTCCTTCTTTGTCCCTAGAAACAAGGATTCGCACAGTGAAAGAAACTGACACTCTCCCTACCTAGAGTTTTCTGTCCCTAGAAAAAATGTTTTTTTAAAGCACACTATAGCACAAGGAGAATTCCCCTCACTTTCCTTCTTTGTCCCTAGAAACAAGGATTCGCACAGTGAAAGAAACTGACACTCTCCCTACCTAGAGTTTTCTGTCCCTAGAAAAAATGTTTTTTTAAAGCACACTATAGCACAAGGAGAATTCCCCTCACTTTCCTTCTTTGTCCCTAGAAACAAGGATTCGCACAGTGAAAGAAACTGACACTCTCCCTACCTAGAGTTTTCTGTCCCTAGAAAAAATGTTTTTTTAAAGCACACTATAGCACAAGGAGAATTCCCCTCACTTTCCTTCTTTGTCCCTAGAAACAAGGATTCGCACAGTAAAACACACTGACACTCTCCCTACCTATCCTTCTCTTTCCCTAAACTAAAGGAATCCAGGTTAAGCAAGAAAGAAATAAATGTCACTGTCCCTGCCTATGCTTCTCTTTCCCTGCTCCGGAACACACTACACTAGGCCGCCGTGCTGGCAGCCTTTTATAGTGTGGGGCGTGTACTAAACACCCTCAGCAATAATTGGCCACAGGCATCCTGCCTGTGGCCAATCATTGCTCTCCTCGCTGCCGGCGCTGTGATTGGCCAAGCATGCGGGGTCACAGTGCATGCTTGGCCAATCACAGCGCCTGGATGACACTGCGATGGCGTAGTGCATTGTGGGCCGTTCGCGTCACTCGAATTTGGCGCGAACGGCCCAAATCGTTCGATCTTCGTCGAACGATCGAACAGCCGATGTTCGAGTCGAACGTATGTTCGACTCGAACACGAAGCTCATCCCTAAACCTGGGCTTCCATAACACCTCAGCAGTGCAGGGCTGATCACCTCCATGCCACGCCGCATTTTATGCAGTAATTCATGCAAAAGGAGCCCCAACCATGTATTGAGTGCATACTATACTGTACATGGACATACTTTTCAGTAAGCCAAGATTTCTGTATTAATAATCCTTTTTTTTATTGGTCTTATGTAATATTCAAGTTTTTTGAGATACAGAATTTTGGGTTGTCACTGCCTGTAAGCCGTAATCATGAAAATTAAAAGAAAGATAAATGCTTGTGTAGCAATACCCCCAAACTAAGAGAGCCGCTGTTTTTTTTTCGGCCCTGTACACAGCACAGCCAACCCCCGGCAATCTACTCGACCCTTCTCTGGCACAGCTAGTCTAGGGGTGGTATATTAGTATAACTCTATACCTGTCCATGAACAATCCCACAGAAACCAAACAGTTGTAAAGTATAGTAATGGACACTTTCCCCGCCTTGTTCATTCCCTGACTTAGTTGGGGTAGGCGGTACACTTTGGTGGGGGTCGGCCACGCCCAGTGACCTTTGACCTCTGGGGACCCGCCCTCTGACCTTTGACCTCTGGGGGAGGTCCCTGTTCAAGAGCCTGGGTCCTAACCTTGTTCTTAAAGGGAAAACCCTAACCCTAACCCCTAACCCTAACCCTAACCCTAACCCCTAACCCTACACCCTAAACCCTAACCCTAACCCTAACCCTAACCCCTAACCCTAACCCCAACCCCAACCCTAACCCTAACCCTAACCCCTAACCCTAACCCCTAACCCCTAACCCCTAACCCTGGAATGATTAACCATAGCAGATTTACTCAGATATAAAAGTCAACGATCATTACAATACATCACATACATGCAGAGCCCTGCAGTAATAATAACACTAGTCAACTATAGTATATAAAGAAATCACACACCACGTGTAGCTATTCTCCCCGTTAGCAATATGGCGCTCAATAAAGTTCTACCCTCCCAGTCAGGCCTGACTCAGTTAAAGCTCAGTCTTAAAGTGAAGAATCTTTGCATGCAAGTTGATCGGTGGTGCACATACAGGAACAATAATTTGTAATCCAATAACGGTTTATAGTAATAGAAACAACTCCCCAGAGACTATATAACTCAGTTCTGCAACTAGTCTCCTGTCAGGACAGCAAGTATAACACAATGGGCCAAGGCAGTCAATAGGCCTAACAAAGTACTCGGTTATAGTTGTGAGCAGGTGCTCTCTCACCCCTCCGGACTCGATCCTAGTCCGGTACTCCCACCACTGTGTCTCCGCACACAGGGTCTGCGACAGCCGGGTCTCTGGTCCAACTGATGTCCGCGAAGCAAGTAGATATCAGGTGCCACACAGGCTCCGCAGTGGGGTGGAAGGCTCTTTGGAAGTGCACAAGGCCCAGGCCTCGGGCCTTGCACTTGTAGCAGGTCCGCACAGGGAGTCCTCTTGCTAGCAGCGCGGTGTCCAAAGAGGCCGGGCTTAGCCTCGCCCTCCCCTTTTATACCCCACCCATCAGTCTCTGCGGTGGCAAATTGTACCTTGGGTGCCAAACGGGGTTCTGGGTAATGTAGTCCATGGGGCCTTAAAGGAGACCCCGCTACACTTGAAATATATCACTCTGTGTGTAATGAATCTATATAAAATAGGAGTTTCACTTTTTGAATTGAATTACTGAATCCACTTAGCACTATTGTAGTTCCTCGGTTCCCGGTTCCTCAGGTACTTGTGTTTCCCATTTTCCCTCCTCCCTGTGACCTTGTGTTTTTTGTTTATATCTCTCTCTACCAGGTGCATGGATTGGACTGCAGATGTATGCCGTCTAAGGAGCTGGATCTAGAGCTCCTTTGGATATGTTGCACCCTCTCCCACCACTTCCAGTTTGTGGTCCAGGCTGGTTTGCTCCTCTTCCACTAAAGGAGGATCTATCTCTGCCAGAGAACCAGAGCTTGTTTTCCCTGCGGACCTGATGTGACATGACGGTGTTGTCAGGATCACCTGTGGCCAGGTGACAGATGCACACCGTAGGGGGACAGGAGTGCACCGCGAGGTAGTGAACCCTATGGCTGGCTTCTGTGGATAGGAAACTGGGTGGTTGTGGAAAGCGGGACCAGAGGAGCACAACCGGGATCCCAACGGAAGCGAGAGCCAAGATTCCCCAGGGCGCGGAGTCTAAGACCCAGCTGGTCTTCTCCAGGGCCTCTAGTGGTGAGGATGTTACGCTGCAGGCTGGGACCAGGTCGCGGCCCCTGGAGTTTCCTAGCTCACGCCCCGTAGGATAAGGGGAAGCAGCAGCACACGATAGAGAGAACCGAATAACAAGCCGAAGGTCAGGGGCCACAAGCAGACAAGGATAACGAAGAACGAGCCGAAGGTCAAGGGTCACGAGCAGACAGGGATGGTCGGGGACAAGCCAATAACGTAACAGAGAGACAGACGTAGCACACGGCAGGCAGGAACCCAAACACACAATGCCTAACAAACACGTTGATCAGCAAAGCAGGCTTGCAGTGCACAGGTTAATATAGTGTTCAGTGATAGGGCCTGGGGTGGAGTCAGGCTGGGAGGAGATTATAAAGGAAGCCAGGTGAAGGAGGTCTGGTCTCTAGATGAACACATGAGGAGGAAGGTAAGATGGCAGACAGACATTAATGCATATCCATGACAGTACCCTCCCTCTTACGAGGCCTCCCCCTTCCCCGCCTGGGCCCAGGTTTAGAGGGAAACTTCAGATGAAACTCCTTTAACAGACGAGGTGCAAAGACCTCAGATGCAGTGATCCAAGACCTCTCCTCAGGACCAAACCCTTTCCAATGAACGAGGTACTGAAGAACGCCTTTACAGAGTCGGGAGTCCAGAATTTGACTGATCTCGTACTCCTGATTATCCTCAGAGACAGGCGCCACGGTAGGAAGAGGACGAGAGAATTTATTGAGGACTAAAGGCTTTAGAAGAGCAACATGAAAGGAGTTAGTGATTTTAAGGCTCTTAGGAATCTGGAGTTTGAAACAAACCGGATTCAGTTTAGCAGTTACCGTGTATGGACCGATGAATCGTGGAGCAAACTTCAGAGAAGGAACTCGGAGCTTGATGTTCCTGGTAGAGAGCCAGACTTTGTCCCCTGGCTGAAGAGAAGGCGGTTTACGCCTGCGGCGGTCGGCAAAGCCTTTGAATTTTTCAGCAGCTGCCCGGAGGGAATCATGAACGTGACCCCAAACGGAATTGAGAGACTCCTGAACCGAAGCCAAAGCTGGAATGTCTGGAGAACAGATCATAGGAAGAGGAAGTTGAGGGTGTTTTCCATAAACTGTGAAAAAGGGTGTCTTCTGCGAACTGGTATTCACATGATTGTTATGGGAGAATTCTGCCCACGGGAGTAGAGAGGACCAATCGTCATGGTGAGAAGACACAAAGGTGCGAAGAAAGACCTCTAACTCCTGATTAACCCTCTCAGTCTGTCCATTGGATTGGGGATGGTAAGAAGAAGAAAAATCCAAGACAATATTGAGGGATTTGCAAAAGGCTCTCCAAAAACGAGACGTGAATTGGACTCCCCTGTCGGAAACAATATGAGAAGGGACCCCATGTAGGCGGAGAATTTCTCGAATGAAAATGGGAACCAAGGCAGGGGCAGAAGGAAGACCAGGAAGAGGAACAAAATGAGCCATCTTGGAGAATCGATCGATTACCACCCAAATGACTGTATTATTCTCAGACAGTGGGAGATCGGTGATAAAATCCATGGCAATATGGGCCCAGGGTTCCTTAGGAATAGGCAAGGGCATGAGGAGACCAGCAGGAGCTTGTGTGGAGGATTTGGACTGAGCACAGACATGACAAGCTTTAACGTAGTCTTTGACGTCTGAGCGGAGATTAGGCCACCAGTAGTGACGACTGATGAGTAGGAAGGATCGGAGGAATCCAGAATGCCCTGCCATCTTGGAATCATGTCCCCAACGAAGGATCTTAGCTCTTAGCTCAGTGGGGACAAAGGTCTTACCAGGCGGAATTTTAGACTTCAGGGTGGTAGAGTGGGCAACAATGCATGAGGTGGGAATGATCGGCTCAGGTTCAGGGGCGGACTCCTCGTCCAAAGTGTCAAATGACCTAGAGAGCGCATCAGCCCGACCGTTGCAGGAACCAGGTTTGTAGGTAATCGTGAAATTAAAACGGGCAAAGAAGAGACTCCACCTGGCCTGTCTAGGATTCAGACGTTTAGCATTCTGTAGATACTGTAAATTCTTGTGATCGGTAAAGATCGTTATGGAGTGAGGGGAACCCTCCAAGAGATGACGCCACTCCTCTAACGCCAATTTAATTGCGAGAAGTTCCCGATCACCGATGGCATAATTCCTCTCTGCCTGAGAATTTTTTTTGGAGAAGAACGCACATGGTTGGCGTCTCTTCTCAAAGATTTGAAGAAGCACAGCTCCCACCCCCATTGAGGAAGCGTCCACTTCAATAAAAAATGCATTCCCAGGATTTGGTCTCCTCAAGAGGGGGCCAGAAACAAAGGCCTGTTTCAGGTTGTGAAATGCAGAGACAGCTTCGGGAGGCCAGTCTCTGGCATTCACACCCTTCTTGGTCAAAGCGATAATAGGCGCGGCAATGGAAGAGTAATTCCTTATGAACTGCCTATAATAATTAGTGAAGCCAAGAAAGCGCTGTGTGGCCTTGAGGCTAGCAGGAAGAGGCCAGTTGGTGATAGCCAAGACCTTCCCAGGGTCCATACGAAGCCCCGAACATGAGACAAAGCACCCCAAAAACAGGACCTCAGAACATTCAAAGGAACATTTCTCCAGCTTGGCATAGAGATTGTTCTCTCTAAGACGTTGAAGTACAGTGCGGACATGGTTTCTGTGGACGAGCAGATTTTCAGAAAAGATCAGAATGTCATCCAGATAGATGACAACAAACTGGTACAGCAGATCTCTGAAGATTTCATTGACAAAGTTTTGAAACACGGCTGGAGCATTACACAGACCAAAAGGCATCACCAGATATTCGTAATGCCCGTCTCTAGTGTTAAATGCAGTCTTCCATTCGTCACCCTCCCGTATTCGAATGAGATTGTACGCGCCTCTGAGATCCAACTTGGTGAAAATGGAGGCACCCTTCAACCTATCGAATAGCTCAGATATTAAGGGTAAGGGGTATCGATTTTTAATAGTAACCGCATTTAAACCCCGATAATCGATGCAGGGTCTTAAGGTACCATCCTTTTTGGCAACAAAAAAGAACCCTGCCCCTGCAGGCGATGAGGATTTCCGGATGAACCCTCTCTCCAGATTCTCTGCTACATACTCCGACATGGCCTGGGTCTCTGGGATGGACAGAGGGTAGGTACGACCCCTGGGTAGAGTTGCTCCGGGGACAAGATCAATAGCACAGTCAAAAGACCTGTGGGGAGGAAGCACCTCAGCTGATTTTTTACAGAACACATCCCGGTAATCGCTGTATGCGGCGGGAAGATCAGAAGAAACAGAAGTGGCAGCAACCGGAAGACTCTCCTTGGGGGTCACCTTGAGAAGACACGACGAGAAACATGAGGAACCCCAGGCCAGGATCTGCCCAGAGACCCAGTCCACATGTGGAGAGTGGAGCTGTAGCCAAGGGAGGCCCAATACAACTGGGGTAGAGGCCTTGGGTAGAATAAGAAAGGATATCCACTCCTGGTGGAGAATCCCTACCGACATCCTAATGGGTAGCGTCTGGAAGCGAATAGGGCCCCCTGGGAGAACAGTGCCATCAATTGCCGAGACTACCAATGGGGTAGTGAGAGGTGAAAGGGTAAGCTTCATAGAAGAAGCAGTTCTCCAATCCATGAAATTGCCGGCAGCCCCGGAATCCAGGTATGCAAGGGTTGACTGAGGAGAAGTGCCTACATGAAGGGACACCGGCAAGAGCAGGCGAGAAGGTGATGTTTCTGGGTCCAATACTCCACCTTCCAAATGTATTAGACCCGAGCGTTTCCCGGACGAAGCGAGCAGGAGTCACGAAAATGACCCTTGCCCCCACAATAGAGGCACAAGCCCAGAGTTCTGCGCCTAGCACGTTCTTCGGGGGTTAGTCTGGTCCGGCCCAGCTGCATAGGTTCTTCAGCAGGTAGAGGATGCTCCACGGAATGAAGGGAGGGGAGCTCAGACTGGCTAGGACCCAGAGAGTGCTGGCGTCTTTTTTCTAAGGACCTCTCTTGAAAACGAATGTCGATCTGGTTGCATAATGAAATTACATCGTCCAGACCGACGGGAATGGCTCTTCCCGCTAATTCGTCTTTCACTCGGTCAGAGAGGCCATGTAAAAAGGTAGCGACCAGGGCCTCATTATTCCAGCTCAATTCAGCTGTGTGGATACGGAACTGAAGAGCATATTGCCCCACTGAACTAGATTCTTGGCAAAGACGTAAGACAGCACTAGCCGCTGAAGAAGCCCGAGCCGGCTCTTCGAAGATATTACGAAAGAGCTTCAAGAATTCGGACAGACTGGAAACCACCGGATCGTTCCTCTCCCACAGGGGGGCAGCCCAGGCCAAAGCTTCACCGGAGAGGAGGGAAATGATATAGGCTACCTTAGCCCGGTCAGATAGGAAGCTTTGAGGCTGAAGCTCAAAATGAATAGTGCATTGGCTGAGAAACCCCCTGCAGGCCTTGGAGTCCCCAGAGAAACGGAACGGAGCTGGCAATCTTAGTGAGTGTGAGGCTGCGACTGGTGCGATAGGTACAGCCGCTGGTTGTACTTGGGGTTGCGGATTCGGGGTTCCCAAGGAGACCTGAAGCTGCTCGAATCGAGAAGCCAGATCCTGGAGGAATCGCATCACCTGGGTCTGATTTGATTCCTGGGTCTCAAGTCTGCGAACTATGCCCTGCAATGGATCATCCGCGGGAAGCGGGATGTCAGCCGGGTTCATGGCTGATCAAACTGTCAGGATCACCTGTGGCCAGGTGACAGATGCACACCGTAGGGGGACAGGAGTGCACCGCGAGGTAGTGAACCCTATGGCTGGCTTCTGTGGATAGGAAACTGGGTGGTTGTGGAAAGCGGGACCAGAGGAGCACAACCGGGATCCCAACGGAAGCGAGAGCCAAGATTCCCCAGGGCGCGGAGTCTAAGACCCAGCTGGTCTTCTCCAGGGCCTCTAGTGGTGAGGATGTTACGCTGCAGGCTGGGACCAGGTCGCGGCCCCTGGAGTTTCCTAGCTCACGCCCCGTAGGATAAGGGGAAGCAGCAGCACACGATAGAGAGAACCGAATAACAAGCCGAAGGTCAGGGGCCACAAGCAGACAAGGATAACGAAGAACGAGCCGAAGGTCAAGGGTCACGAGCAGACAGGGATGGTCGGGGACAAGCCAATAACGTAACAGAGAGACAGACGTAGCACACGGCAGGCAGGAACCCAAACACACAATGCCTAACAAACACGTTGATCAGCAAAGCAGGCTTGCAGTGCACAGGTTAATATAGTGTTCAGTGATAGGGCCTGGGGTGGAGTCAGGCTGGGAGGAGATTATAAAGGAAGCCAGGTGAAGGAGGTCTGGTCTCTAGATGAACACATGAGGAGGAAGGTAAGATGGCAGACAGACATTAATGCATATCCATGACAGGTGTCTCCTGTCACTTCTGGCTCGTGGGGATGTGCGTGCCACCTATTCCTATCACCTGGGACACTCAGTACTTGGCCCACTTCCCATTGTAGGGCCCCTTCTATCCCGGTGGTTGTGGGTGGCTTCCAGAGGGGACCACTCCCACTGTAGGGGTATATACTGTATACAGAGAGAGGGGCTCATTCCAGATTAAGCTTGGACATCACGCTGTCTGTTTATTTTGTTAGCTTAGCCTTGTACACATAACATCTTTAATTCTGTTGACTCTCCATTGCAAGTGAGTGGCTGGGATCCTAAATGCACTTTGTTGTCCGGTGCTTTACTTCAGCCTTCACATGATTACTTATTACTAGTTTGGTTTGTGTTTTTCCATTCTTGTTTATTGGATCTATCAATTAATTTCTTAAGTGAAGGCCACATACTATGTCAGCCAAGAAATGGTACCGGATTAGCATGAATACAACCATTTAGCAAATTAATACGTACTGTATATACACTATATTGTCAAAAGTATTGAGACACCTGCCTTTACACGCACATGAACTTTAATGGCATCCCAGTCTTAGTCCATAGGGTTCAATATTGAACAGGCCCACCCTTTGCAGCTATAACAGCTTCAACTCTTCTGGGAAGGCTGTGCACACGGTTTAGGAGTGTGTCTATGGGAATGTTTGACCACTGTTCCAGAAGTGCATTTGTGAGGTCAGGCACTGATGTAGACAAGAAGGCCTGCCTCACAGTCTTCGCTCTTATTCAATCCAAAGGTGTTCTATTGGGTTATGGTCTGGACTCTTTGCAGGCCAGTCAAGTTCCTCCACCCCAAACGTGCTCATCCATGTCTTTATGGACTTTGCTTTGTGCACTGGTGCGCAGTCATGTTGGAACAGGAAGGGGACATCCCCAAACTGTTCCCACAAAGTTGAGAGCATGAAATTGTCCAAAATGTCTTGGTATGCTGACGCCTTAAGATTTCCCTTCACTGGAACTAAGGGGTCAAGTCCAACCCCTAAAAAACAATCCCACAACATAATGCCCCCTCCGCCAAATGATTTGGACCAATGCACAAAGCAAGGTCTATAAAGACATAGATGAGCGAGTTTAGGGTGGAGGAACCTTTAGGGATGAATTAGAACGGAGACTGCGAGCCAGGCCTTCTCGTCTAACATCAGTGCCTGACCTCACAAATGCTTTTCTGGAAGAATGGTCAAACATTCCCATAGACACCCTCCTAAACCTTTGGACAGCCTTCCCAGAAGTGTTGAAGCTGTTATAGCTGCAAAGGGTGGACCAACTCAATATTGAACCCTACGGACTAAGACTGGGATGCCATTAAAGTTCATGTGTCTAAAGGCAGGCGTTTAATAATTTTTGGTATCATAGTGTTTATATTATATATATTTTTATTGGCAGCATGTAACAGCTCCCTCCCATAAATTCAGTGTCCATTGGTCAATGGAAGTGATATGCTAAAATATCTGATGCCCATGTGACACTTTTTAGCTTTCAGGTAATTTTTTGCAATTTGAACATGTATTCAAACTCAATTGCTCATCGAGGCACGACTAATCTTTTTTCTAGAGTATTTTTAGCCACACTCTCTACTCTTATATAGATAAAAATAATAATTATCTGTGGGTATTTTTACTTCCTTTCTCATACGCCTGTGGCAGGGTTGGTCACTCTCCCACAGGCCGGTGAGACCAAATTTACATTAACGCTCCTTACTGCAATTTATACTATCTCCGACAATCTGAATAGGCAGATAACATATGGTGGAGATTTACGCTATATGGAAAGGTACAGTCATGATATTTTATTTTTCCTTCTCTTTTTCCCTTTTCACCCTCTTCCTCCTTATCCCTTCCCTTTAATTTTCCTTCCCACTCTCCCCCCCCCCCTCCTTCTTTCTCTTCTCCCCTCTCTCCCTCTCTCCCCCCTCCTCTTTTTCTCTCTCCTCTTCCTCTCTCTCTCCACTTTGTGGATAGCTATTACACAATGTTATGCATGTCATGTATGTTCTACTATTTTGTATTTAAATCTACTTTTGAAAGCACTGTGAATGAAGTATCTATTTCCTCTTTCAGAATTCATTGATCACTTTGTGTCTAAAGCCCCGTACACACGGTCGGACTTTTGCCCAACAAACTTCGTTTTAAGCAAGTTGGACCAACAATCCGACCGTGTGTACGCTCCATCGGACAAACTTTTTTTCGTTTGGTTTTGTTTTTATCGGACAAAAGTTGGGTCTGCAAACGGACAAACCTTTGCCCAACAAAAGTCCGATGGAGCAAAGTCCTACCGTGTGTACAGAAAACCATAGGACTTTTGTCCGATGGACAAAACAACTAATGTTAAAATCAACCAACAATAGCAGAAGTTGACCAAAGGGTGGCGGTAAAGAGCAGAAAAGAGCAGAAAAACCATGTGATGTTGCAAAAAGTTTTGGGAAAGTTTGCAGAAAAGTCCTGTGGTGTGTATGCTATGGGTGTGCCCGGCCAACTCCGTTCGGACAAAAATCCACGGAAAAGTCCGATGGAAGTCCGACCGTGTGTACGAGGCTTAAGTGAGAGATAGGAGGTCCTGAAGAAGTGGTAGTCCCACGAAATGCATCAACCTAATTTTTTCCTGTCCCGACCAAACCACAATGGTCCTTGTCCATTTGGTAGATGATAATTGAGGGTATTGATGTACAAATGCACACAAGAAACATGTTTTTATTGAAGATTTTTTTTTTTGGATAAAATAAATATTTGTATATCTTTATATGTAATATGTGCTTACTGAAGGGGTATAAAAAATCCTACTATATACAATTGTACTATTCATGGATTCATGGATGAGACCCTCCACCAGCACATGTGTTTAGCAATAACCTTCCCCGCACACACTCTAAACGTTGCCTATAGAGGAATAGTAGTGGTAAAAAAAAAAGAACTTGTGGGTTTAATCTTTTTTGTATAATTCTCCTTTAAAGCGGAGGTCCACACAAAAAGTCAACTTCTGCTTTTCGGAACCCTCCCCCCCTCCGGTGTCACATTTGGCACCTTTCAGGGGGGGGGGGGTGCAGATACCTGTCTAAGACAGGTATTTGCACCCACTTCCGGGAATACACTGATGCGGCAGACATGCCCCTACCCGCACCCCCTGCTGTCTCCTGGGAAATACACTGTTCCCAGGAGAGAGTGGGGTCCAGTGACGGCACGCCACGCTACTCGTGCATGTGCAGTAGGGAACCGGGCAGTGAGGCCGCAACGCTTCACTTCCCGATTCCCCACTGAGGATGGCAGCGGGTGCAGCCGAGGGATGAGCGATTGCTCGACCTTGGCTGCCGACATTGCGGGTGCGCTGGACAGGTAAGTGTCCATATTTTAAAAGTCAGCAGCTGCACTATTTGTAGCTGCTGGCTTTTAAAAAAAAAAAATTTGGCGGAACCTCCGCTTTAACCACTTAAAGACCGCCTGCCGCAGATGTACTGTGGCAAGCCTGCTCTATTGTGCAAATTGCAGTACTGGCGCGGCACCGGAGCCGATGCGCGTGGCTGGCGGCCGCAATGTCTGTCAGCCACCCGCTGCACAGAGAGGCAGAACGGGGATCTGCCTATGTAAACAAGGCAGATCCCCATTCTGTCAGAGGAGAACAGTGAGATCGACTGTTCCAAGTAAACAGGAACAGCGATCTCTCTATACTTCCAGTCAGTCCATTCCCCACACAGTTAGAAACACCTCCCTAGGACACACTTAACCCCTTGATCGTCCCTGGTGTTAACTACTCCCCTGACAGTATCATTTGTACAGCGATCAGTGCATTTTTATAGCACTGATCACTGTACTGGTGTCGCTGGTCCCCAAAAAGTATCACTTAGGGTCAGATTTGTCCGCCACAATGTCGCAGTCCTGCTAAAAATCGCTGATCGCCGCCATTACCAGTAAAAACAATAAAACAATTAAAAGTCCCTAAATCTATCCCCTATTTTGTAGATGCGCAAACCAATCAATATACACTTATTGGGATTTTTTTTTTACCAAATATATGTAGAAGAATACATATTGGCCTTGCTCACCATGCATGCTGTGTTCGTTTTGCTCGCTCTTAGACATAGTCTAATGCATATCTTGTCAAATTAAGACTGTTTACCCATACCTCCCAACCGTCACGGATTGGGTGGGACTTTCCCGCATTGATACATGTTTCCCGCGCTACCGCAGTACATGAAATGTTCCCTCATAATGAATGCAGCACGGGAGGAGGAAGAGGTAAGATTCACCCGCCCCCCCCTCACTTAACAGTTTGTGCCGGAAGGAAAAGGGAGGAGACGAGCACCCGCCGCCCCCCCAGCATAGTCCGCTAGGACTGGCGGTCTAAACATTTCCCGGCGAACCCGCGATAGCACCCCCCCCCCTGTTCAACAACTTTTTCTTCTTAACCTGCCCTGCTCCCCAAGTGTCGTCCCGCAGGGCAATGTTGCAAAGTTGGGAGGTGATATATGCCTATGATGTAAAACATAGCATTCATTGATTGTTTTCTCTCCTCAGAAAGTACAAACAAGATCCTGAAGAAGCGATCTTTGCGAAACATGTAGAGCTTAACACATTGCTACATTATAGATAAGTCATACATGTCCTAGTCTTGACACCTATAAGTAATTTTGGAGAGACCTAGTTTGTCACTGTAGTTATACTACAGTATTGTTTTTATTGTTTTTAAATCTTTGTAATAATTGGTAGTAATAAAATGTAGTGTTTTTTTCTTAGTATTGGTGCTTGAAAGTCAATTTTTTCATTCCTTATATCTGACTAATCTACATATTGGCCTAAACTGAGGAAGAAATTAGTTATATATATATATATATATATATATATATATATATATTTCTATAGATTTTATATGTATTATAGCATTGTTTTTTTTTTAATTGTCTGTCTTTTTCTTTTAAAAAAAATTAAAAATGTGGAGAAATAAGGACATCAATTTTATTTGGGTATAGCGTCGCATGCCCACGCCATTGTCAGTTAAAGTAATGCAGTGCCGGGTTAAATCGTTCCGGGGCTGAAGTGGTTAAGGGGGCGTGACAGGGAATGTGTTCGATATCTACATACTTTTGCTAATAGGTGTCCCTCACTCCCATCTCAAAAAGTTAGGAGGAATGCAATACCCCCAAATCATCTCCAAGTGATGCTTTAAAAGCCTTTGTAGGTCATCGGTTTAGAGATAGCAGTAAAAGACAGCCACTGAGTTATCATTTTCAATCTGACATTGAATATTTCTGAATTAACAAATTTGTTGAATTTCATCGAAAAATTCGGAATGAAACAAATTGCACATGTCAAAACCAACTGCACAGAGGAGGTAAGTATAAAATGTTTGTTTTTGTTTATTTTTAAAAACAATCACTGTAACCACTTGCCTACCATGCAATTTCATCCCCTTCCTGCCCAGGCCAATTTTCAGCTTTCAGAGCTGTCACATTTTGAATGTCAATTGCACAGTCATGCAACGCTGTACCCAAATTAAATTTTTATCATTTTTTTGAGACAGGTAGCGCTTTCTTTTGGTGGTATTTAATTTTTTGCTAAACAAGCGGAAAAAGACAGAATTAAAAAAAAAAAAAAGTTTTCTGTTATTATCTTTTGTAAATAAGTATTTTTTTCTCCCTCACTGATAAGCACTAATGAGGCTACACTGATGGGTACTGATGTGGAGGCACTGATGAGGCTACACTGATGGGTACTAATGAGGAGGCACTGATGAGTCTACACTGATGGGTACTAATGAGAAGGCACTGATGAGGCTACACTGATGGGTACTAATGAGAAGGCACTAATGAGGCTACACTGATGGGTACTGATGAGGAGGCACTGATGAGGCTACACTGATGGGTACTGATGAGGACGCACTGATGAGGCTACACTGATGGGTACTGATGAGGAAGCACTAATGAGTATACACTAATGGGTACTGATGAGGCTACACTGATGTGTACTGATGAAGAGGCACTGGTGAGGCTACACTGATGCGTACTAATGAGGAAGCACTAATGAAGCTACACTGATGGGTACTGATGAGGTGGCACTGATGAGGCTACACTGATGGGTACTAATGAGGCTACACTGATGGGTACTGATGAGGAGGCACTGATGAGGCTACACTGATGGGTACTGATGAGGAGGCACTGATGGGTACTAATGAGGAGGCCACACTGATGGGTAATGATGAGAAGGCAGTGATGTGACTACACTGATGGGCACTGACAGGCAGCACTGTTGGGGTTGCACTGATAACCAGGGCAGTGGAGATGTCCCCTGTGTGGATTGCTGCTTATCAGCTCTCCTCTCCTCATGCACTGTCAGCGTGAGGAAAGGATTGCTGATAACCGGCAAATCCTGTTTACACTGTAATCAGCTGTTGTTAGACACAGCTGGTCACATGGTAAAGAGCCACTGGGATTGGATCTTTACCATGTTTACCCGATCTGTGATCAGATGTTTATCTTCGTTTCTGTTATAACATTTTGTAAATAAATAATCTCTTCTCATAAATGTATTATGTTACAATTCATTGGTATACACAACCAAAATCAGTGTATATTATTTAGTCTGTGTAAAGTTATAGAGTTCACCATGTATAGTGTACATATTTGAAAATTGATTAGTCCCGATATACTGACAGCCTATCTCAATTCCTGGGACCCTAAAATGTCAGGACAGTACAAATATCTCTCAAATGACCCCTTTTGGAGGCTCTGGATGGACAGTTGGATAAATGGCTCTACTGTATATTTAGGATGTATCTGGTCTATAAACCAGAGGCTCTGGATGGGCAGTTGTATAAATGGCTCTATATTTAGGATGTATCTGATTTATAAACCAGAGGCTCTGGATTGACAGTCGTATAAATGGCTCTATATTTAGTATGTATCCGGTCTATAAACCAGAGGTTTTGGATGGACAGTTGGATAAATGGCTTTATATTTAGGACGTGGTCACTCCTCTTGCCACCTCTACATCTAACAAAAAGGATCATCCTCACGGATCTGTGATTCCTTCGGCCTCCCATCCTATTACGCCCCACCCTGCTAGGGAGGTGAATAGGGGTAGGGGAGGGAGAAGTAGAGGCAGGGGGTCCCAACCAGGACGTAGTGATGTCCATAGAGCCCCTCAGTATCCAGTCCGTGACAGGTCTCCCCGTGATCACAGGGGTGATAGGGGTGGTCAACGGTCATCTTATCATTCAACCCTTGATAGGTCACCCCGTGACCAAGGTGGTGACCATGAAGGTTATTATCAGGAGTATCACTCCTCTAATCGTACTCCTGTTCTATCATATAACCGATATTCTCCCTTAAGGAACTACAACACTTATGATGGGTACAATACCCACCATTCCTATATGGAAAGGGAATTTGACCATTCCAACAGGTCTCCCTACACCTATAATCGGTCCCACTCCGGTCCGCGGGAAGAGGATTTTCCCCGGGTTTTTGTAGGCCCCAAACGAGGCCCCGAACCAAAAGAGGCTCCCGAGGGGGGAGGAGGGCCAGGAAGAAAAGGGAAACTATAAAAGGCAACAGCATTTTTAATCTTAGCCATGCTGTTTTCACGGATGCAGAACTTAGAATCCTAGACAAGGGTCTTAAGTATGCTCCGTCCAAACAGTTGAATAAATTTGCAACATTTGTGGATGTACACAAGTACATCTGCAAATTGAATATACAGAGACATTTTATTTCTAATCCATCCAAACCCATGGAGACCAATGTAGAATCTAATGATGTGATTCATTCAGGTTTATCCAACCCTTCCTTGTTCAACCCTCCCCATGCTACAGCACCATCTATTAGGGTTTTCAGAGACCTGGTCTTGAAGGACCTAGAATCATTACCTAAAAAGCGGATTTATGATCACCCTGATATCAAGGTGGGTCTCAGGTCCCTGTGTGAACGGAGGGACCTGATTATCCGCCCAGCCGATAAGGGTGGGGGTTTGGTCATTTTAGATAAAAAGGACTATCATGATGAGATGTGCCGTATACTAGATGATGGGAATACTTATATTCCTTTATCCCATGACCCCACTAAGACACTTAGGAAGGCCTTGGTCGAACTAGTAGATGCAGGATTTGATCAAGGTATCTTGGATAA
The DNA here is from genome assembly GCA_029206835.1 of Rana muscosa. Classification (NCBI taxonomy): domain Eukaryota; kingdom Metazoa; phylum Chordata; class Amphibia; order Anura; family Ranidae; genus Rana; species Rana muscosa. The sequence continues at coordinate 303,002,194 of CM055122.1, read as the reverse complement.
AAAGGGGAAGGAATACTTAGTGTCGGTGGTTTCTCGTATCCCGGTAATGTATTACCTTCCAAAGATACACAAGAATACCACTCATCCCCCGGGAGACCCATTGTCAGTGGGATAGATTCTGTTACATACAGAATCGGCAGTTATATAGACTTCCATCTACAGCCACTGGTTTGTAGAACACCGTCCTTTTTGAAGGATGCTGGAGACACCATACGGTGGTTACAGTCCATCGAATTCAATGATGATTGCATCCTGGTGACTGCCGATGTGACGTCTCTTTATACTTGCATTCCTCACCGGTTGGGATTTAAAGCAGTGGAACATTTCCTATCCTGTAGTAGTATGATGCCCGAATCACAACAAATTGACATCATGGAATTACTTAAGTTTGCTACGCAAAGCAATTATTTTTGGTATCATGACCAGTTTTTTCTTCAGCGGAGGGGGGTCGCCATGGGGGCCAAATTTGCCCCCAGCTTGGCGAACCTTTTCATGGCCATGTGGGAGGAGGATGTCGTCTATGCCTTTCAGCGCCCTGAGTTGGTGTTGTGGGCTAGATATATAGACAACATCCTCCTCCTGTGGAATGGCGATGAAGAATCTCTTCATGAATTTATGGTCACATTGAATGACAATGAGATGAACATTGTTCTTACATATGAGAATAGTCGCAGTTCGATCCACTTTTTAGATTTGGAGATATCCGTTGTTGATCATCGCTTGGTTACGAAAACGTTCTTCAAGCCGACTGATCGCAACGGGTATATCCCTACGGATAGCTGCCACTACAATTCTTGGCTAAGGTCAGTGCCTTATAGCCAATTGCTCAGAATCAGGAGGAACTGTACCAATGTTGGAGACTTCCAACAACAGGCAGAGGTTTTGAAACTGAGGTTTGCTGAGAAGGGTTACGAACCAACTGATATCGATAGAGATATTGATTGTATCTCCAAGATTGACCGCAATTCTTTAATTCTGGAACGTCCCAAACGAGTCCCAGATGCTAAGTTCAAATGGTCATTCATAACCCAATTCTTAGTACAACACAAACAGTTGAAAGACGTTTTTGGCAGACATCAGTCAGTTCTTAAGAATGACCCTCTGCTGGGACCTGTACTTCCTGATCGGGCTGGCATCATCTATAGGGGCGCACCATCTCTTAGGAACAAGATACCCCCTAATGTTGATACCCCTTTAACCAAACCTAGTTTTTTTCATGATTTTAAGGGATTCTATGCTTATCGGAAGTGCAAGGTGTGCACACACAATGTCAAGAAGGGTAGGAAAACAGACAACTTCAGGTCCACTGTAACCTCAACAGTGTATCACATGAAGGAGTTTGTTACATGTGCTACTCGTTATGTGGTCTACCTTATCACGTGTCCATGTCATAAACAATACGTGGGTAGAACTAATAGGACATTTTCGATCAGGGTGAACGAGCACATTACCAGCATTAAAAAGGGGTGCACCAACCATAATATTCTGAAGCATTATTTATTACACCATCATAAGGACCCTTCTGGCACGCGATTCCAGGTGATCGATAAATTCACCCCCCATTGGAGGGGCCAGTCAAGTGTCAGGGGGGTCTCTCAACTTGAAATGTTTTTGATTTACCAACTTCGTTGCTTTTTTCCGTATGGTCTCAACATAGACTGGGACATAAATGCATTCATCAATAAAGCATGAATTTGCATTTGCGTCCTTTGAGGGTTTGGAGGATATTAGGTATACATTTTCTTTTTTTATTCTTTCTTTTTTGGTTTTAATACCACCATCTGTCGATGTCTCTGCAGCAGGTTATGTATGTGGACACATTTAGTTGTCTCTACAATATATAATATGCATATTGTCTTTTATTTATATGTTTTATTTATAGTTCTCTTTAATCTTTGCTCTCCAGGATATGACATTGTTTTAATTCTTTATTAACAGTTTTTGTATATGTTATATTATAAGTGCAGTAGATTAATGATTTGGTCATAGGTTTTGTGTCCCCAGTTGATTTATTTATCTGAGCTTGCCAACCGGATATTCTCCGTTTTGGCGATCTCTGATACCAGGGGAGCTTTTCCTGTTTACTTATTATCTGCTGGAATAAGGGCGTCATCTCGCAACGTAAGGTCACGCCTCTTATCTCCGTCTCGCCCCTTCGAGTGGTGACGTGTGTTGTGTACATACGTTGCCACGCGACCAATTGGCATGTGTTTACATGAGATGACGCACGTTGATTACGTGCGTCGCCGTGTGATCTATCGCTGGATGACGCACACTCCGTTCACATTCGTTGGTGTTTACCACTCTTCGTGATGTCATCAATGGTCGCCGCGCTCCTATTGGCCAGAGAGCAGCGGCTACGACTATTTGCTGGATACGGTGAGTGTGTCGCTGCGATGGCCAGAGACTTGCTAATTGGGGGCATACCTTACACCTGCTGATGCACACGGAGTCCTGTCTAGGGCCATCTATGACTGGCTGTCCGGGGTCCATTGGCTGAGACACATGAGATTTGTGGCGCGTTATCATGACACTGCCCCCTTCTCATTCATAGTCCATACTATCTGATCAAGTGGGGGTAAGTCTGCATGACAGGTGATCTGTGTGTATGTAATTAACCCCATGATGATTGATTTGTGCCATTTGGGAGGCGGATTCACTTTCCAGCTGTCCTGCATGATCACCAAACATTTTTAGAAACAGCATATATATAGTGTGATGCAAGGTGGCAGGCTAACACCCCAGTTGAAGAGCCATTGCTCGAAACATGTCGGGTTTTTAATTTACTATACCCTTGTCATCACGCCTTTTTACCTTGAGGATCAACCATTTCTTACCTGAAACTATTAAGGCTACATGTATTGTTATTTTTCTGGATGTTAATGCCAATAAAGGCTGTCCATTTTTTACCACTCTTTGGATTTACTTTCACTATGTGGAGCTATTTTGTTTTTTCCTCATGATACCTTGCCCAAGGGGACATCCACCTCGGAAGGTTTGTTGGGGCTCATGCCTCCTGTGTAATCTTCGCTGAGAGAGGTCCTTCTATACCACAGCAGTTTCACTGCCTAGAAGTTGGATTGGAGACATCCCCTTTGGAGCACCTGGATCTAGGATCTCGTCTATGTCTATTTTCATCTGACCCACGGTAAGAGTACCCATTACTTACCATTCTACCATTGATGTTGGATGACACTTCCAGTACGCTTGGGGTGTTTAAATGTAATACCACCTGCTACGGTGACAGTCCATGCTTCACATCAGATTCTGCACATCCATTACGGATCAACATAGACTCTGTTTTTTATTTTGTTATAGGACACTTTGTTGTGCGTCATAACAGTTTTTTCTGAGTCTGGGTATATTACATATTTTTATATATGTTTCAGACATATTCATGTAAGCCCGATTCTTTTTTGCACTTTTTACGTCATAGTTTGAGTGAGTCACATCTGGAGGTCATTCTCTGTGGTTATTTACATAGGATTTCCTCTGGCAACACTTTGATTTTTAGCGCTGCATTTCTCTTTTTATACATATTATAATCCTCTATATATGTGTGTATCATCATCTGCCTGAGATAAAAGAGGTCACAGTGACTATGGAGGAATGGGATGGACATGACGTGGGTTACTGGGTGTAAATATAAAATAATTCTTATTACCTCCTCTAATACCAGTTGCAGGATTATCTCTCTACATTTCCTACATGCTTTCCTCTCTCAAGGTCTGTAAATGTCTGTAGATTACATCACTTCCTGTCTGTACCTTCCATCACTTCCTGTCTGTACCTTCCCTCACTTCCTGTCTGTACCTTCCATCACTTCCTGCCTGTACCTTCCATTGCTTCCTGTGTGTACCTTCTATTACTTCCTGTCTCTGTGTTCCGACAGCAAATGTCCGATGGAGCATACACACGACAACAAGCTCACATCGAACATTTGTTGTCGGAAATTCAATGAGATACAATGAGAAGATGGAAAGCATACATCTTGTTACAACCACCGGCGTCTTGCATTTTACACTTATTTTTAACAGTAAACAGAGCTTATATAGTGAAATTCAGTATTTTAAAATCACTCAGGCTCTTTTGATGTTCATTTTTAAAAGCAGCTGTGTTCTGTCGGATTAGCAAACCTGTGAAATCAGCAGGCTTGCTGCTGCTTTTAAAGTTCAACATCTAATGAGGTCAGACGCATTTTTAAATACTGCATTTCATTATATCATAGCTCCCAACTGTCCCTGATTTCGAGGGACTGTCCCTGATTTGGAACAAAGTCCCTCTGTCCCTCATTCCTCCTCACGTGTCCCTCATTTTGGTCTGATCTATATAGTTGTATATAATATGCACTGCTTATCTATCGGGAAGTGTTTACAGTGCTAAACCTTTCATCCAATTTCTAAATTGCTGCATTTGTAAATTCCAAAAAGCCAATATAAAGGCATAGTAGTGGTAAAAGAAGCACTTACGGGTTTAATTTTTTTTTTTGTACAATTCTCCTTTAAGCGGGCATGGAAGGGGGTGTGTTCTATGCCTACATACTTTTGCTAATAGGTGTCCCTTGTTCTCATCTCAAAAAGTTGGAAGGTATGTTATATAAGCTTTGTTCACCATTAAAAATAAGTGTAAAATGCAAAACTCTGGAGGGTGTAACAAGATGTCCACTTGTCGCCTTCTCACTGTATCCTTACTGTGGACGAGTGTCGGGTGTAGCAAGATGGCGGAGATGGAACTTCCGTTACAAATTCTGACAGGTCATCTAATCTGACGAAACACCTGCCTGTACCTTCCATCACTTCCTGTCTGTACCTTCTATTACTTCCTGCCTGTACCTTCCATCACTTCCTGTCTGTATCTTTCATCACTTTCTGCCTGTACCTTTCATCACTTCCTGTCTGTACCTTCCATCACTTCCTGTCTGTATCTTTCATCACTTTCTGTCTGTACCTTCCATCACTTCCTGTCTGTACCTTCCATCACTTCCTGCCTGTACCTTCTATCACTTCCTGCCTGTACCTTCCATTACTTCCTGTCTGTACCTTCCATCACTTCCTGCCTGTACCTTCCATCACTTCCTGCCTGTACCTTCCATCACTTCCTGTCTGTACCTTCCATCACTTCCTGCCTGTACCTTCCATCGCTTCCTGTCTGTACCTTCCATCACTTCCTGCCTGTACCTTCCATCACTTCCTGTGTGTACCTTCTATTACTTCCTGTCTCTGCGTTCCATTGACAAGAATTGAGATCACTACCTTGTGGAGAAAATACCAATTGAATTCTGTATATCGAAATACTTTAACACACAAGATATTTCAGAAAAACATTTGTTTTAGGAGGTTATTGTAGGTTTTTTTTTGCTTTGAATTGTTAAAGCGGAGGTTCACCCAAAAGTGAACCTCCTCTTTTCGGAACCCTCCGGTGTCACATTTGGCACCTTTCAGGAGGGAGGGGGTGCAGATACCTGTATAAAACAGGTATTTGCACCACTTCCGGGAGCAGACTCCCGCGGAAGTCCCGCCCCTTCGCGTCACCCCCCCCCCCGGGCAGTGAAGCTGCAGCGCTTCATTTCCCGATTCCCTCACCGAGGATGGCGGCGGGGGAAGCCGAGAGCCGAGCGGCAGCTGCTGACGTCGCGAGCGACCTGAACAAGTAAAAGTCCTTTTTTTAAAACTCAGCAGCTGCAGTATTTGTAGCTGCTGGCTTTAAAAAAAAAAATCCAGTGAACCTCCGCTTTAATCCCTATTGTTGCTGTCAGTGGGATGAAACAGGTCCCATCATTAGTGTCAGTGGTATAAAATAAACCCCATTGTTAGTGTCAGTAGTATGAAATAAACCCAATTTTAGTGACAGTGGGATAAAAAAAAGCCCCTTTGTTGGTGTCAGTGGGAATAAAATAAGCTCCATCACTGGTGTCAGTGGGAGAAAATGAGCCCCATTGTTGGTGTCAGTGGGATGAAATAAGCTCCATCATTGGTTTCAGTTGGATAAAATAAGACCCATCGTTGGTGTTAGTGGGATAAAATACATTCCATCATCATTGTCAGTGGGATAAAAGATAAGTGGGCATATATTGCCAAGTCAAAATGTGCCATGCTGTTAGACTCATACCCAAAAAAACTACGTGCTCTTTTAAAATTAAAAGGTGCTTCAACAAAGTATTAGTTTAAGGGTGTGCACACTTATGCAATCACATTATTTCATTTTTTTATTTTTACCCCCCCCCCCCCCCAAAAAAAAGATTTCCGTTTCTTTTTCAATTGAGTTGTACAGTTTATAGATCATATTAAAGGTGGAAAAAGTTCTGTAATGATTTATCTTTCTGTCATTTTGTACATCACAGAAACCTGACATTTTAACAGGGGTGTGTAGACTTTTTATATCCACTATATATATACTGTAAATACTCGAGTATAAGCCGACCCGAATATAAGCCGAGGCACCTAATATTACCACAAAAAACTGGGAAAAGGTATTGACTCGAGTATAAGCCTAGGGTGTCCATCTGCATGCCTCACTGTGCCTCACTGTGTCCATGTGCATGCCTCACTGTGCCCATGCCTCACTGTGTCCATGACTAGACTGACGTTTAACATGGGAGTCTAGGGAAGGGGTGCCCGGCTTTGAAAAATCGGTGCTCCCCAGCCGTAGGTCCCCTAGACAACAAACTTTGCACACTTATAGAGGAGAAATGGGGCTAAACGTTTGCTAAGTTCCGGATCCAGGAGACCTACGACCGGCCGGTACCGAGTCCCCAAAATCACCGAAGAAATTACCGTTTAACATGGGAGTCTATGGAAGGGGTTCCCGGCTTTGAAAAATCAGTGCGCCCCGGCTGTAGGTCCCCTGGACAACAAACTTTGTACACTTGCAGAGGAAGAGTGAGGCTATATGTGTGCCAAGTTTGGTACCGGGTTCTCAAAGAAATCAGGTGCAAAAAGGTGACTCGAGTATAAGCCGAGAGGGGGCATTTTCAGCTCCAAAAAATGTGCTGAAAAACTTGGCTTATACTCGAGTATATACGGTATATATATATATATATATATATATATATATATATATATACATATATATTGTCACAATTTTTTTTATATAGATACAATAGTTACATTTACTCTTCTGTTTAAAGAGGTATCCCAGTCTTTAGCCATGAAGTGGATGTGCTCGCCTCCTCCTCCATCCAGTACTTTCACTTTATGGCTTTTCCAGATTTTACAGGTGGCAAGGAGGCATATTGCCTCCTTCCCTGCTGCTTTAACCCCACACTAATGTAAGGCAACTGTGTGGTTGCCGGCTGTATGGGAGTCTTTTTTCCAAATTTTGTCATTGTTTCTATTGTCTCAGGGCCTCCAAAATGTGATAGGTTGGCAGGAAATTAGATTTGCAACTTTATGCCTATTAAAAGCCTGAAGGTACTCCTTGGATTTTGGGCCTCTCTGTGTTTATGCTCTGAAAAAGTCAGTATATAATTAGTCCAAACATCGCAAGTCTCGCATATGTGGAATTCCCACACTCAAAGGGAGTAGCAGAATGCATTTTGGTGTGAAATTCTAAGTATGCCTATACCGTGTATTAGGATTTTTTATTAATTACTTTTATTAATTAAAGTGTTTGTTATCCCCAAAAAAATAGATCACGTTCTCTTGCAAAGCATGTTATAGTGCTTGTGCTGTGTAGTTTGGCCCCCTGTATCAGGTAAAACACCTGGTTGATCCTGCCTGGTTCTGCCCTTCCCCATGTAAACTGATCATAGTTTATCATGGCTGCTGAGCTCCGGCACTGTGGTCAGTTTACGTTCTTGCGTCATCCACAGCTCTCCTATGTCCAACTCTTCCCCCCCCGCCTGTCAGCTTGTGACAGTGCCCACTCCCTTACCCATTTGCTGTTATCACAATATGTTATTATATAAGTTATTTATTATAGATTATATATTTATACAATCCCCTGTGTTTAATAACGATATGTGCCCCAGTGTCTGTGCTTTATAAAAAAATGCAGATTTCTACCTTATTTCACAGTGCCTCCTGGCGCTCAGGTGACTGCTCGCCTCTCTCCTCTTCCCCAGTTGACGTCAGTGGGAGTTCTCAGTCCCTCCCGCTGCTGTTGTCAGCTCGGTAGAGGAGAGAGGCGAGCAGTCACGTGAGCGCCGGGATGCCTTGTGAAATAAGGTAGAATTTGGCATATTTTTTATAAAGCACAGACACTGGGACACATATCGTTATTAAACAGAGGCGATTGTATCTTCCTGAACAAGTGGCTTTATAACCACTTTCATTTTTATCAACTGACAACTTTGTGTAAATTTTTTTATTGTCGTAGCAAAAAAATTAAAGCTTCAAAAGACTTGGGGTGCTTACGCTCCAAAATGTGGTCATTTTGTCGGTGTTTCTCCTCTCCTGGCACTTCAGACCCACAAGAAATATAACAGATAGTCAGGAAATCAGATGCAATATTTATGCCCTTTTAAAAGCCTGAAGGTGCTCCTTAGATTTTGGGCCCCTCTATACATCTTGGCAGTGGAAAGTCTTACACATGTGGCATTTCCATACTTAGCAGAAGTAGGAGAAAGTGTTTTGAGGTGTAATTCTAAGTATACCCATGTTGTGCGTGAGAAATTACTTGTTAAAAAGACGACTTTGTGAAATAAAATCACATTTTATTTAAGTTCTTAATTTTCCAAAATGATTGTTGCAAAAAAAATACAAATTCAAAAACTCCTCTTGCTTTTTACTGAATACCTTGAACTGTCTACTTTTGCAAAAATGGTTAATTTGGGGGATATTTGCACTGTTGTGGCATTTTAAGGCCTCAAGAATTGAGATATTCAGTCATAATACCGGAAATTATTTATTTTCAAATATATACTATAGTTTGTATATTCTAAAACTATCACACATATTAAATAATATAATATACACCAATTTGCTAAATTTTTGTTTTAACAAAGAAATGTTGAAGAATACATTTTGGTCTAAATTAATGGAGAAACTAAGACATTTTATTTTTTTAAATGTTATATTATTTTTTCCTTTATATATTAAAATTGATGAAGAAAAACAACCAGAAGAAAGCTTTACTGTCAAAAAATAATAAAAAATTCACTTGGATACAGTATTGCATGTCAGTCAAAGTATGACGGTGCTGAAAGTTAAAAACTGGAGTGGACAGGAAGGGGGTTTAACATGTCGGTCTTCAAATGGTTAAGAAACAATAAAAACGAAGATAGAATCTATCAAACCGAACCTAAAAAACATTCAATATATTCTGCCCCACCCCCAACACACCACTGTTATCATGAGAAAGATTTTTAGCCCGTGTGAGTTCTCTGGTGATACACAAGGGGGCTGATTTACCAATAACAGTGCGCTGCGCTGGTTCTAACCTTAATTGGTGCGCCAGATAACTCCTTCACTGGGCGCAGGAACCAGCGGCGCACTGTTATAGTAAATCCAAATGTCAGCGGCGCTCTATTGAAAATGAATGGTTCCCTATGGGAGCCCATTGATTTGAATAGAGGTCGCCCGGGAAGTCGGATGAAGCGGATCCGACTCGCGGGGCAACTCGTGTGCCGGCTGACACAGGGACAGCGTGACTTTGCGAGGCGACTTGAACACGACCTGAGCGTGAAGCAGCCGCTCAAGTCGTGTCCTAGAGGCGACTAGCCGGCCGAGAATGTCTCCAGCGCGATGTCATCGCGCTGGTCCTCGGCAGCCTCGCTGTCCCGTGTTTGGTATGAATCATGAAGGGGAACTCCAGGCCAAATTTTAATGAAAAAACCGTCATGGGTTCCCCTCCAGGAGCATACCAGGCCCTTAGGTCTGGTCTGGATTTTAAGGTGAACCCCCTAAGCCGAAAAACGGTGTGGGGGTCCCCCCAAAATCCAAACCAGACCCTTAGGTCTGGTCTGGATTTTAAGGTGAACCCCCTAAGCCGAAAAGCGGCATGGGGGTCCCCTCAAAATCCAAACCAGACCCTTATCCAAGCACGCAACCTGGCAGGCCGCAGGGGAAAAGGGGGGGACGAGAGAGCGGCCCCCCTCCCTCCTGAACCGTACCAGGCCACATGCCCTAAACATGGGGGGTTTGGTGCTTCGGGGCAGGGGGGAGACCTGCGCCCCCCCCACCCCAAAGCACCCTGCCCCCATGTTGATGGGGACAAGGGCGTCTTACCGACAACCCTGGCCGTTGGTTGTCGGGGTATGCGGGCGGGGGGCTTTTCGGAATCCGGGAGCCCCCTTTAAAAAGGGGGCCCCCAGATGCCTGCCCCCCACCCTATGTGAATGAGTATGGGGTACATCGTACCCCTACCCATTCACCTGGTGGCAAAATAAGTCAATAAAAAAGACAACACAGGTTTGAAAAGTAATTTATTGGGCAGCTCCGGGGGTCTTCTTCTGACTTCGGGGGTCTTTCTACAGGGCGCCCCGCTATCTTCTGCCAGCTCTTTTGCTAGCGGGGGTCCCGGGCTTCCTCGCTGTCTTCTTCCGACTTCGGGGGTCTTTCTGCCGGGCGGCCCGCTATCTTCTGCCAGCTCTTTTGCTAGCGGGGGTCCCGGGCTTCCTCGCCATCTTCTCCCGCTCTCCGGTGCCTTCTCCAAGATCTTCGGTTCTTCAGCCGCTCTCCGGTGCCTTCTCCACGATCTCCGGTTCTTCTCCCGCTCTCCGGTGTCTTCTCCACGATCTCCAGTTCTTTCTGCCTTCTGCCGGGCGCCCCGCTATCTTCTTCCAGCTGTTTTGCTAGCGGGGGCCGGTCTTCATCGTCGCCTTCATCCCTCTTCTCTTCGCCCGATGTTGCCTCATCGCTGTCCGCCGTTACAATGCTCTGGCAGCGGAGCGCGGCCACTTATATTGGCATGGGCGTGGTCACCGGCTGATGCCACCGCTGACCCCGCCCCCGTATGATGTCACAGTCCCGGGGAATGATGGGACTGTGACGTGAAACGGGGGCGGGGTCAGCGGTGGCATCAGCCGGTGACCACGCCCCATGCCAATATAAGTGGCAGCGCTGCTCGGACAGAGCATTGTAGCGGTGGACAGCGACGAGGCAACATCGGGCGAAGAGAAGAGGGAAGAAGGCGACGAAGAAGACCGGCCCCCGCTAGCAAAAGAGCTGAAAGAAGATAGCGGGGCGCCCGGCAGAAGGCAGAAAGAACCGGAGATCGTGGAGAAGGCACCGTAGAGTGGGAGAAGAACCGGAGATCATGGAGAAGGCACCGGAGAGCGGGAGAAGACGGCGAGGAAGCCCGGGACCCCCGCTACCAAAAGAGCTGGCAGAAGATAGCGGGGCACCCGGCAGATAGACCCCCGAAGTCGGAAGAAGACGGCGAGGAAGCCCGGGACCCCCGCTAGCAAAAAGAGCTGGCAGAAGATAGCGGGGCGCCCGGCAGAAAGACCCCGAAGTCGGAAGAAGACCACCGGAGCTGCCCAATAAATTACTTTTCAAACCTGTGTTGTCTTTTTTATTGACTTATTTTGCCACCAGGTGAATGGGTAGGGGTACGATGTACCCCATACTCATTCACATAGGGTGGGGGGCAGGTATCTGGGGTCCCCCTTATTAAAGGGGGCTCCCAGATTCCGATAAGCCCCCAGCCCGCAGACCCCAACAACCAACGGCCAGGGTTGTCGGGAAGAGGCCCTTGTCCCCATCAACATGGGGGCAGGGTGCTTTGGGGTGGGGGGGCGCAGGTTGCCCCCCCTGCCCCGAAGCACCAAACCCCCCATGTTGAGGGCAAGCGGCCTGGTACGGTTCAGGAGAGGCGTCCCCCCTCTTCCCCTGCGGCCTGCCAGGTTGAGTGCTCGGATAAAGGGTCTGGTGTGTATCTTTAGGGGACCCCACGCAAATTTTTTTTGTTTTTGCCGTGGGGTTCCCCTTAAAATACATGCCAGACCTGAAGGGCCTGGTATGGATTCTGGGGGGACCCCCACGCCATTTTTTTTTCATTTTTTGGGGGGTTGTCCCCTTTGAATCCATACTAGACCCAAGGGCCTGGGGGGGGACCCCACGCTGTTTTTTTTCTAGTTTTTTTTTTTTTTTTTTTTTGAACCGGCATTTTTTTTTCTTTACATTTCCTTTAACAACTAGCTATAAACAGGTAAAACAAAAAATCACCGCAAAATTGCAGTACTTGCGTTTTGGATGCGGGTCCATTGAATTCTATTACATCCAAAACACTGTTTTTGGCCTGGCAAAAAAAATCTGCAGTTGCGTTTAAAATCGTTTTTCACAAAGCCTAAAAATGCTTTCAGACGCCAAAGATTTCCACGTTTCAGACGCGGTACCAGCGTTAGCCGCATTTTAGTTTGGAAGCGTTTTTAAAGGTGACCTATTTTTTTACATTGATAAACTCCAAATTTATGGCAAATGAGGAAAAACCATAATATATATATATATATATATATATATATATATATATATATATATAAATGAAATTGCTTCCATTGCATTGTGGACAATCCACAACTTGGGGCAGCTGACGTGGCAAGTGGACATTCCACAACTTGTGGCAAGTGATGTGGCAAGTGACACGCTAAATACAACTACACTGCTGCTCTCAGCTGCTGATATCACTCTGGTCTCACAAAATAGCTAAAATCGTAAATAATACTGTTTTTGGAGCTTAGGGCGGCTCCTTATCATATACACGCAAATGTGGTAAAACACGGCATGCAAACGCCACAAAACGCGCCTTTCTAAACGCCATTTTTAACCTTAGTTCTGGACACTTTGCACCAGCGTCCCGTCTACATGGGGCCTAAAAACGCCTATGCCATTTACAGCTCAAAAACGCCATGGTGGCCATGAGGCCATAGGCTAACATGGAGAGATGTTTTTAAGCTGCAAAAAACGCTCAAACAAGCGGCTTTAAAAACGTCCGTGTGCATGTAGCCTTATATAGCACTTGCGCACTGCCCAGACCAAGTTTCACATTTCAGTGCTGATGCACTTTCAATGACAATTGCGCGCTCTTACAACACTGTAACCCAATGAAAATGTATTATTTCTTGGCACACAAATAGAGCTTGCTTTTGGTGCTATTTGATCACCTTTGTGTTTTTTTTGTTTTTTTTTTATATAAATACAAAAGACCGAGTTTAAAAAAAAAAAATGGATATTTTAACCACTTCAGCACTGGGCCTATTCTGGCACTTCTCTCCTTCATGTAAAAATCATAAATTTATGGCTATGAAATTACTTCAAAACACCAAACATTATATATGTTTTTTGAGCAGACACCCTAGGGAATAAGATGGCGGTCATTGCAAATTTTTATCTCGCTCGGTATTTGCGCAATAAACTTTCAAACGCCTTTTTTTTGCTAAAAATATTACAAAACAGTAAAGTTATGCCAATTTTTTGGTATAATGTGAAAGATGTTGTTATGCTGAGTAAATAGATACCTAACACGTCACGCTTTAAAATTGCGCACACACATGGCATGACACCAAACTTCAGTAATTAAAAATCTCCCTAGGCGATGCTTTAAAAATTTTTACACGTTACCATTTTGGCATTACAGAGGAGGTCTAGTGCTAGAATTGTTGCACTCGTTCTAACGCACACAGCAATAACTCACATGTGTGGTTTGAACGGCGTTTACATATGTGGGCGGGACTTACGTGTGTGTTCGCTTCTGAGCGCGAGCTACCGGGGACAGGGGCGTTTTTTCTTATTTTTTTTTTTTTTTTTTATTAATTTTTTTTACTTTTTTGTATTTCTTACTCTTTTTTTAACTTTTTTTTTTTTTTGGATCACTTTTATTCCTATTACAAGGAATGTAAACATCCCTTGTAATAGGAATGTGTGTGACAGGTCCTCTTTATGGAGAGATGCGGGGTTAACAAGACCCCACATCTCTCCTCCAGGCTGGAAAGCATGATATTGGTCAAAAAAAATCACCAATCTCATGCTGACAGCCGAGATCACGGCTTGGTTAACATACAGGAACACGGCGTGATGTCATAACGTCGCGCCTGGGCCTCCGACGGTCATAGAGATGACTGGTGACCATGTGGTCACCAGTCATCTCCAAATCGTTCTCCGAGCCCAAGATGGCACGGGAGAGCCTGGAGAAGCACCGGATGGCGGCAAGAGGGGGGGGGGGCATCATTCAGATGTCACCGCACAAAGCCAAGGATGTCATTTGACGGTGGGCGGTAGGAAACTGGTTAATATTTTTAAAAAAGGTAATTTTTCTTCTTCATTGATGTACACTGATAAGACTGCACTGATGGGCACCGATAAGGTGGCAAGGGTGGGCACTGAGAGGTGGCATTGCTAGTTGGCATTGGTGGGCAGTGAAAAGTGGCACTGCTAGGTTGCAATGATAGTTGGCAGTGATGGGCACTGATAGGCAGCACTGCTAGGTGCCACTGATTGGCACCAGTGGTGGGCATTGATAGGTGGCACTGGCAGGGGCTACTAATTGTCACAGATGACGCAGAATTGCCTTTTCCTCTTCGGGCCCCATGTCCCTTTCACATAAGCCGGTGATTGCCTTTTTTTTTTATGCTCACACTGTCAGCACAAGGAGAAAACAAAAACCATTACCCAGCTTTTGTTTACATCACGTGATCAGCTGTCATTTGCTGACAGCTGATCACATGGTAAAGGGCAAGGATCGGCCCCTTACTCGGATCTGTCATCACCCGAGTCTCAGTGACTCTGTGACCACAGCGCGTGCAAAGGGGAGGACGTTTATTGATGGACTCCCGGCAATTGAGGACCATGCTGTGGCCGTCGATCAGTTATAGCGCTGATCTCAAGTGATTAAAGAGGGTCTAAATGGGCCATTGACATGCATCACAATTCAACTTAGGAATGAGTCTTTGAAAAGTTAAACTAAATAATTTGGCCACTTTATCCTTACAAATAATTCACTTCCTGTCACATAGCCACACAGGAAGTGAGGGAAAATCCCTAACAATGTCTTTCCTTGGGGACACACAGGTCAGTCTAAATACTTTCCCCATTATGCACATTGCACTCCAGCATATTGCGGGGTACACCACAAATTATTAGGTAGTTTGGACTTTGGGGTTTATTTACTAAAGGCAAATCTACTTTGCACTACAAGTGCACTTGCTGTATATCTGAGGGGGACATGCAAGCAAAAAAAAAAAACACCATCTTTGCTTTTACATGATTGTAACATCCAATCACTAGTACTTTCCCTCAGATTTTCAGCAGCTACACTTTTACTGCAGAGTGGATTTGTCTTTAATAAACCCCAAACTATACAATGATTTGGGGTGTACACAACAAAGTGCTAGAGTGCAATTTGCCTAATGGGGACACTAGTTAGATTGATCTGTGTTTCCCCAAGAAAAGACATTGGTAGGGTTTTACCTTCACTTCCTGTTTAGCTGTGTGACAGGAAGTGAAGCCAATTTTAAGAAAAGGAGACACAAAGGCCAAACTACCACTTACTTAGTTTCCCTCAAAATGCCCGCAATTAGAATTGTATGGCCTTGAGCTATTTTTAAGTGCAGTGCTCTAAATCAGTGCTTCTCAAGTACCCCCAACAGGCCATGTTTGCAGGTTTTCCTTCATCTTGCACAGGTGCTTTAAATCACAGTCAATGGTTTTGATTTTTGGACAGCAATTCTCGATAAGATACATTCACAAAACATGTCCTGTTGGGGGTACTTGAGGACTGAGGCTGAGAACCACTGCAGTAAAAAGGAAAATTGAATACTTACCGCTCTGTATTTTTCATTTCCTGGTGACGCTCCATGGCAGCACACAATACAATCCATGCATATGCTAGCATGAAGGCACCAGGGTAGACAAATCACACCTGTTTTGTTTTGACATGCCAATCAGCTGTCACATTTGTTGCAAAGAAAACACAAAACAAACATCAAAACTCTGCATCAAATTTTATTGGTCAACAAAACAAAAGGGAAGGCAAAATAAAAAACATGGTTAATTTGAAACAGTTACAGACTCAACATCTTGAGAAATATTTGGCCCAAAAAAATGCAGCACAGACAATTAAATCAAAGTGAACAAACAACACACATTAACAACATCAGAATTATTTCAGGGGAACATTTTCCCCACACAAAAAAATACAATCCACAATAGTTAACCAATCACCTGTTTTGCAAAGACATAACAAATAAAATACATGTGTTACAAACTCGATAAGGACACCAACATGTACATTTTACCCCCCCCACACACACACACACTTGCCTCTTCTCAGGGCAAGCGAACGAATGCTCCCTGTGAGCTTTATATAACATATGTTTGCGTGCTAATGAGGCAATTAAAAACACATGCACAGTCCATGAAACATCCAAAATGCAAGTTCTCCCAATGTAGAGACTGAAATTCAAAGTGGCTACACCTGTTAAGGATGTCCTTCAATTACTAACCCATAAAAACACTCTCTGAGTGAGCATGCCCAGAAACATCCAGGCGCTGTTCACACACAAAAAGCACCCAATAAAAACTAACTGGCTGGGCATGTGCAGAACAACACCAATGCAGCTAGCAAAAAATAACCCCCCGTCCAAAATTAAGCACATCATCCAGCATGCTACAAAATTAGAGAAGGGACAATCACCCCCCCCCCCCCCCACACCAACAAATACCATTGCAGTCTATGGGAACTGACTTGTTAATTTTGCTAGTCCCCACTTGGCTGGCTTATCTTCTAGTTATTGGCCTTAAAATGGGGGCCCAGGTCCCACCCTAAGGGACATATATCAATGTCCCAATTTGTTACTTGGGCAAGTGTCACTACACTTCCTCACATCACCCCACATCACCCCCATTATATTCTCACTTCCAGCTTCTTTATATTTAGAGTTTAACATGCCGTGCGCCTGGTCCATAGTGGCGCACTGAGCGCCTCCTCCCGTCCGCCGACAACACTATAGTAAATGGGAAATAGGGCTGCGATACCGGCGCTAATGTTTTGTAAATGTTTTGTAAATACCAAAACAGCCATTGCGCACGCAGATGCCCAATACTCATGGCGCAAACGTTTCGTAAATCAGCCCCAAAGTGTCATTTTTGAAGGAAAAAAAGTCATTTAAAACTCACTCGCGGCTATTAATGAATTGTCGGCTTTTATCAATACATAGAAAAGTCATTGATAAAAGAATAAAAAAAAGCGTGGGGGTTCCCCCAAATTCAATTACCAGGCCCTTCAGGTCTGGAATGGATATTAAGGGGAACTCCACCCCAAATAAAAAAAAATGGCGTGGAGTCCCCCCAAAAATCCATACCAGACCCTTATCTGAGCACGCAACCTGGCCGGCCGCAGGGGAAGAGGGGGGACGAGAGAGCGCCCCCCTCCCTTTATTAACCACTTCAATACCAGGCACTTATACAGCTTCCTGCCCAAGCCAAATTTGAGCTTTCAGCGCTGTCGCAATTTGAATGACAATTGCGCGGTCATGCTACACTGTACTCAAACAAATTTTTTATCATTTTGTTCCCACAAATAGAGCTTTCTTTCGGTATTTGATCGCCTCTGCGATTTTTATTTTTTGCACAACAAATAAAAAAAGAGGGAAAATTTTGAAAAAAAATATGTTTTTCTTTGTTTCTGTTAATTTTTTTGTAAATAAGTACCTTTTCTACTTCAATGACGGGCACTGATAAGGCGGCACTGAAGGCCAATGATAAGGTGACACTGATGGGCACCGATGAGGTGGCACCAATGAGGTGGCACTGATGAGGTGGCACTGATGGGCACTGATGATGGGCACTGATAGGCGGCACTGATGGGCACTGATATGTGGCACTGGTATGCGGCACTGATGGGCACTCATAGGTGGCACTGATTGGCACTCATAGGTGGCACTGATTGGCACTCATAGGCAGCACTGATTGGCACTCATAGGCGGCACTGATGGGCACTTATAGGCGGCACTGATGGGCACTTATGGGTGGCACTGATAGGTGGCACGGACTGGCACTGATAGGTGGGCACTTATGGGCACAGATGGGCACGGATGGGCACTGATAGGTGGCACTGATGGACACTAGTAGGTGACACTGGTGACACTGATGCCCAGCAATGCCAGCCACCACACATTGTGGTTGTGCCATGATAGTGCCAGTCAGTGCCCATTTGTGGGCACTGATTGGCATATTTTTTTATGTTTTTTTAATATATTTTTTATTGTTTACTACATGTGGATGGCCATGGGGGCCATCCACATACTTGGGGCTTCCTGGGGCTGCCTGGGGGGCTTCCCTGGTGGTCCAGTGTGGGTATCCGAGGGGGGGCTGCGCTGATAAACAATCAGCGCGAACCCCCCCTGTCAGGAGAGCCGCCGATCGGCTCTCCTCTACTCGCGTCTGTCAGACGCGAGTGAGGAAGAGCCGATCAACGGCTCTTCCTGTTTACATCCTGATCAGCCGTGATTGGACACAGCTGATCACGTGGTAAAAAGCCTCCGCCGGAGGCTTTTTACCGAGATCAGTGTAGCGGTGTGTCAGACTGACACACCACTCCACCGATCGCCGCGATGCGCGCCCCCCCGGGCGCTCAGCGGCTGTTATCCTGCAGGACGTCATATGACGTCCAGTGTGGATAACAGAACCACTTCCCGGACGTCAATTTGCTATTGACTGGGCGGGAAGTGGTTAAAAAATAAAAAATAAATAAAATAAAAAAACATTCCAGCGATGAAATCCAGTGTCCCGCGGCGATCCCGATGTCCAGCGCTGTCCGTCATTGGTTGTGCCTGGGCGGACCTGATGGGGAACTTCCTCCGCAGTGTTTTAAATGTATAGACCCGCCCCCTCTAAAGTTCCCCATCAGGTCCGCTCAGCGGACCAGATGCGGAACGCGAGAAGGGGCGGGTCTATTCATGTATTACACAGTGAAGGAAGTTCCCCAGGGGAACGGACCTGATGGGAACTTCCTTCACTGTGTAATACGTGAATAGACCCTCCCCTTCTAAAGTTCCCCATCAGGTCCTTCAAAAATGACACTTTGTGCAGGGACAGTTCTAAGCACGGGAAACATGCGCCTATTTACATGCATATCATACCCCCCCCCCCCCCCCCAGGTACGAAATTTAAAGGAAAATTTCACTTTTATTTTTTATTTTAAGCATTATTAAAATCACCGCTCCCGTAAAAACGTCTATTTTTTTAACTTTTTTTTGCATTGATACATGTCCCCTGGGGCAGGACCCGGGTCCCCAAACACTTTTTATGACAATAAATTGCATATTAGCCTTTATAATTAGCACTTTAGATTTCAAACGTTCGAATCCATTGTATTTAATAGGGTTCTAAAGTTCACACGAACATTCTGTCTGTTCGCAGGTTCTGGCTCATCCCTGCTATCTACTGTATATACTAATGCTAGCAGCATAAGATATAAAAATAGTTAATGTTGATTGAGAGATATTTGTTCCGCTTCAGGGTTTGCATACAATTTAAATGACTGTAGCTTCCTAGCAGTGTATACTGTTACAGCTCTCTGGATGGAGACTCCTCATCAGTGTATGACAGAGGACAATTGATCGGCATTCTGGCGCATTTCACGTGAGCTCAGTCTGGTTCAGCTTACATCTGGAACACGATGCAATAAACCGCTCATCTGAAACTTTTTGGGTCAGGGGAAAAGCTTCCAAACCATTTGCTTATAAAAGTCAATGATCTTTAAAGTTAAAGATCATTAAAAAAAAAAGAACTTTGAGGCCTCGTACACACGACCGATTTTCTCGTCAAGAACCAGTAAGAAACTTGCTGGCAGAGATGTCTTGGCGAGTAAATCGGTCGTGTGTACGCGGCTATCGGGTTTCTCGTCGAGAAAACCGACAAGTAACCTCGACGAGAAAATAGAGAACCTGCTCTCTATTTTCTCGTCGAGATTCTCGTCGGCATGTTTCTCGACGAGAAAAGTGAGTGTGTGTACACTTACCTGTCCGCCGGGAAGCCCGCGCATGTTCTAAATGAATTCGACGCATGCGCGGTAGCTTCCTAGGCATACGTAGGGTATACCAAGATGGCGGCGACGGCATCGAATGTGACGAGCGCATGCTCGTCGTAGTCGATGACGTCACCGCGTACGCTCCATTCAAAGAACCGCGGGTTCTTTGAAATGAGCGTGTGTACACTCGGCCGGGACAAGTTTCTTGTCCAAGAATCTCGTCGAAAAAAACGACAAGTTTTTTTCGACGAGAATCTCGGCCGTGTGTACGAGGCTTGAGACTCAAAGTTCACTTCATTTGAAAGATTACCTTCCTTTCCTGTAATGAATTTTGCACAGATCTAATACAGAAGAGGAATCATGTATATTTCAGATAAAAAAAAAAAAAGAATTATTAATTAGCAGTCATTATCCCGAGTGCTGTCGAAAAGCATCTTTGACAAAACTGCCAGGCATGTATTATATAAGAGGAGCCGATCACATGAGTTGGCGACTGCCAGGGCTTTTAATGCGGCTCTTTGAAGCCGAGCCAGTTTATCATGTGCTCCCCTGAGTCATTTTACTTTCATTAATTTGTTGCAGGTTTAATCAGCCAAGTGATCTCCAAAGGATTACCAGTCCCAAAAAAAATAAAGGCAATTTAACTTAAAAAAGAGCCTATTTAAAGTATGTCAGCCTTTATGGGGCGTGTATTGTCATATCAAAGTTTTCAGTTTGATATGAATAACCTTTCAACAAGTTTTAAAACCTTTTTTTGTTCACATAGATTGCAATTATATACTGTATGTACGTGGGGGCAGACATATTTGGTCAATAACTACACAGGTTCTCCATCCTGGTCGTCAGTTCCATCTAAAGCAGTGGTCTCCAAACTGCGGCCCAGGGGCCAGATGTGGGTCTTTTGCTTGCTTTTATCCAGCCCTCTGGGCACAATTTCTTCCACTGATACCAACAATGGGGCATAAACAAACCCACCCCCCCTGCCCCCTATTCCACTGACCCCAATGAAGGGCACAATTCCTCCTAATGACACCAATAATGTGGCACAATTTCTCCCAATGACACCAACAAATGGGTTCAATAACACCAAAGATAGGGGCACAATTCTTTCCAATGACACCAACAAATGGGCCCAATGACACCAATGAAGGGGCACAATTCTTCCCAATGACACCAACAAATGGGCCCAATGACACCAATGAAGCGGCACAATTCTTCCCAATGACACCAACAAATGGGCCCAATGACACCAATGATGGGGCACAATTCCTCCCAATGGGCCCAATAACACCAATGATGGAACACAATTCTTCCCAATTACACCAACAAGTGGGCCCAATAACAATAATGATGGGGCACAGTTCTTCCCAATGACACCAACAAATGGGCCCAATAACCCCAATAATGGGGCACAATTTCTCCCAATGACACCAACAAATAGACCCAATAACACCAATGATGGGGCACAGTTCTTCCCAATGACACCAACAAATGGGCCCAATACCACCAATGATGGGGCACAGTTCTTCCCAATCACAGGGCACAATTCCACTGACACCACAGATGGAGCATTGTTTTTTCCCACTGATGTTGGGATCTTTCTACTCCCAATGACCACAGTCTGGCCCCTCAAAAGTCTGAAGGATAGGAAACTGGCCCTTTGTTTAGAAAGTTTGGAGACCCCTGATCTAAAGGCTTTGATGTGGTAATCACCTGAATGCCTCAAACAGGAAAATACTGCAATAATGCCACTGGATGGAGCTGAGCTCTGCAAGTCTACAGCATTAAAATTTTGCCACAGTGACCCCTGTGGTGGGATGACTATTGCACAACATAACTGAACCAGAGCTCGCAGCAGACTTGCAGAATGTTTGCAAAGTATGTTGATCTGGAGTCAATGTGGACTTGCTGCAATTGTGCAACAAACTTGTGAAGCTTGGCAAGTCTAGCAATAGCTTAGCAAGTCATTTTCAAACTTGCAGCACAATTGCTTTCTATCTGGGATAAGGTTGATGCAGCCCGCAATGAAATTGAGTTTGACATCCCTGGCCTAGACAATCCCAATGGAAGTGGGGATGGGTACCTGCTAGGAATAGGTACCCACTCCCCAAAAAAAGAAAAAAAATGCCAAAAGTGGAAAAATAGGGGGGTGAGGAAGAGGATCTTCCCTTTCAAGGTCAAGTTCCACTTTAATGCCGCGCACACACGATCAGAATTTCCGACAACAAATGTTTGATGTGAGCTTTTGGTCGGATATTCAGACCGTGTGTAGGCTCCATTGGACATTTGCTGTCGGAATTTCTAAAAACAAATGTTTGAGAGCAGGTTCTCAATTTTTCCGACAACAAAAGTTCTTGTCAGAAATTCCAAACGTGTGTATCCAATTCCGACGCACAAAAATCCTACGCATGCTCGGAATCAATTTGACGCATGCTCGGAATCATTGTACTTCATTTTTCTCCGCTCGTCGTAGTGTTGTACGTCACCGTGTTCTTGGCGATCGGAATTTCCGAGCAACATTTGTGCGACTGTGTGTATGCAAGACAAGTTTGAGCCAACATCCGTCGGAAAAAAAACCACGGTTTTGTTGTCGGAAATTCCGATCGTGTGTACGCGGCATAAGTGTACTTCCACTTCAACTATCCCTCTGCAGTTATTTTGTTTCCAAACTATAGGGTATACTGTTCAGAAAAATTGTATTACGCAGTTCTCACCATTGTTATATTTCAGGACCCCTGATAAAGGTACATTCAAAAGATATCGTAGAAGGCACTCAGAAATATCACACCAAGCTACAATAGGGGGAAACATGCCCTTAACTTTGGTATTTACAAAGCTGGATTTTCCCGATGGAAAGTTAGGTGTGAGCTGTTGTACTTGGCTGCAAAGCTTATGCCTGCAGAATCCTGGCCTATGGCACAACGCTCTTGTTCCTCTGTCTGTGACTTGTTATGTGTCCGAAGGGAACGGCCTCGTCCTGATCACAAACACAAAAAGCCAAAGCTGGCAAGAAGCTCTGGAGTTCACTCCACAGGTGGCCTTTGTTTGGACTGTAATCAAGCTGCACAGTAAATCTCTGGCTCTGAATTGCTCCATCCATCTGCTCGTTCAATTAACAGAGCTGTTTCTTTGGAGAGCAAAGAATATGCGCAGGATAAAAGAACGGCGTTTACGGCCAAGCCAGCACTAAATATTAAAGACGTTGACACAATTGCTGGTGATTCTAATGAAAGGTTCTTAATGATGCTTGTTAAGGTACCTAAAGACAATGAATGGCTGCTTGGTATGTTTGTTGGCATCCCCCAGTCTTGTGGAAATAGTCAGGGAGCTGGGTGGAATTAAAGTGGTTCTAAAGTCTTAGGCTGGGTTCATACTTAAATCGGATGCGGCTCACAGGAGGGGTCCGGTGTGTCCCTGTTTTCCGTTTCAGGGACGAATCAGGCACTAATTTTTGCCTAAATGGAAATGAAGCCAAAGATGCACAGGACACCTGTGCAATCCGCTCCGCAGCCGCCATGGAGATGTGTGAACCGGCTTCATTGAGAGCCAGTCACACTCTCCTGTCATGCGAATTGGATGCGAGGGAAAGCTGCATCCAATTCCCACTAGTGTGAACCCAGTCTCTAAGTTTTTTACCTTTGTGCATTCTATGCATTAGGATAATAAACCTCCTCTGTGCAGCAGCCCCCCAATACTTACCTGAGCCCCATCTAGATCCAGCAATGTGCTTGAGAGCCTCAGCTCTCCAGGGACTTTCCTTCCTCATTGGCTGAGACAGCCATTGGCTCTGGCTGCGGTCAATCACAGTCAGTAGGTCAATGAGGAGAAAGAGGGGCGGGGCTGAGTCACAGCTCTGTGTGGTAATGGACAGGGAATGATCCTGCTTTGGTGCCCCCATTGCAAGCTGCTTGCTCTGGGGGCACTAAGCCGGAGGGAGGGGCCAAGAGAGCCGGCGAGGGACCCGAGAAGGGGAGGATCAGGGCTACTCTGTGCAAAACCAATGCACAGAGCAGGGGAGTATAACACAGTTGTTATTATTTTTTTTATTTTTTTAAGAAAGCCTTTAATATCACTTTAATGTTCCTTAAGATAAAATTAGCATCTGCAGGGTCAACTCTTCATTTTCGAATGATCACCTGTTTCATTCCCTTCTGTAAGTGCTTGAAGTTCCATGGCAAGACCTGTTGCACTATATGATGTGACTGCTCTGAACCAGTCAAAGGTCTGGGAAATATTTTGCATTACCAACAAATCTTTCTGCAGCATAGTGGGCATGCTCGGTGCAGGTCACTTGATTGAGCAAGCTTTTTTATATTAGGAATATTTTCATCTACTCAAATCAAGCATCACTTTACTATGGAGTACAGACAACATTCTTGTGAAGCAGAGTGAGCAGTCTTTAGCCCTAGGCAGCTAGCATTGGGGCCCAGTCTTTATGGTGGTGCACATGAGTACAGTCCTAGTAAAATCAGCATGCAGTAAATAATGCTGCTAGTTAGATGGCCAATAAATACAGTATGTGCTCAGTCTCTGCTAGCAGCAACAGGTTAATGGCAGCAGTGTCCTATCACTAATCCCAGCGATATAGCAACGGGGGTCCCACTGTTCAGATGTCAGCTTACTTCTGGATCTGCCTGGAGTGACTCCGGTTCTCAGCACATAGCCGCACACTGGCTTGTGGCAGGTTGATGTGCACACAGGAGCAGTGATGTGCACACCTCTGTCTCCTCCCAGCAAAGAGGAAATCCCCCTGTATTCAGCCAGTGAAAATACAAATTTCTCTCTCCTCTTATATCTGGCTCACATTGGGAATTGTAGTCCAATGGTCCATAGCCTATTATAGTCAATTTTCTTTCTCAAACTATATCTCCTATGATTAATTGCTGCCAAGTCTCTTGAGCTCCTTTTGCTTGTCAGCTCCCCTGGTGGATGGAGGTAAGGTAGTTTTAACCCATTCAGCTAAAGTCCATTGAGAGCACAGAGAGCAGAGCCGCACAGTGCCCTAAATCGCTCTCTGTCACTAGCCAAGCACCTGGCTACATCTAGAAACAGGTAGTTAGCAAGATGCTATCACAAACCTAGAGTTGTGATGCTTAAATAAAGTAAAATAGATCCGCAGCAGCCAGCAACAATAGATTGCCTCTGGAAAAATAGATCCCCCGCAGCAACAATAGACCCCCACCCGCAGAAAAAAATACCTTTCCCCCAGTATGTCAGTGCCTGGACTTGAACCTGGGACCTCAGCTGTGTCTGGCAATGACTATTCTTGCTGAACTACCTGAGATGCTGGGCAGCACCCTGTCTGATCCATTGACAACCCTGCTGTCATGGATATGCAGTAGTGTTTGTCTGTCAGCTTACCTTCCTTCCCATGTGTTCATCTTAGAGGCCTGAGCCCTTTAACCTGGCTTACTTTATAATCTCCTCCCAGCCAGACTCCACCCCAGGCCCTATCACAGAACACTATATTAACCTGTGCACTGCAAGCCTGCTTGGCTGATCAACGTGTTTGTTAGGCATTGTGTGTTTGGGTTCCTGCCTGCCGTGTGCTACGTCTGTCTCTCTGTTACGTTATTGGCTTGTCCCGACTATCCCTGTCTGCTCATGACCCTTGACCTTCGGTTTGTCTTTCGTTATCCTTGTCTGCTTGTGGCCCTTGACTTTCAGCTTGTTATTCGTTACTCTTATATCTCGTGCTGCTGCCTCCCCTCTTGTCCCCTTATCCTACGGGGCGTGAGCTAGGAGACTCTAGGGGCCGCGACCTGGTCCCAGCCTGCAGCATAACATCCTCACCACTAGAGGCTCTGGAGAAGACCTGCTGGGTCTTAGACTCCGCGCCCTGGGGAATCTTGGCTCTAGCTTCCGTTAGGATCCCGGTTGTGCTCCTCTGGTCCCGCTTTCCACAACCACCCAGTTTCCTATTCGCAGAAGCCAGCCATAGGGTTCACTACCTTGCGGTGCACTCCTGTCCCCCTACGGTGTGCATCTGTCACCTGGCCACAGGTGACCTTGACAGTTTGATCAGCCATGAACCCGGCTGACATCCCGTTACCCGTGGATGATCCGTTGCAGGGCATAGTTTGCAGACTTGAAACCCAGGAATCGAATCAGACTCAGGTGATGCGATTCCTCCAGGATCTGGCTTCTCGCTTTGAGCAGCTTCAGGCCTCCTTGGGAACCCTGAATCCGCAACCTCAAATACAACCAGCGGCTGCACCTATTGCACCAGTCGCAGCCACACACTCACTACAACTGCCAGCTCCGTCCCGTTTCTCTGGGGACTCCAAGGCTTGCAGGGGGTTCCTTAGCCAATGCACAATTCATTTTGAGCTCCAGCCCCAAAACTTCCTGTCTGATCGGGCTAAGGTAGCCTATATCATTTCCCTCCTCTCTGGTGAAGCTTTAGCCTGGGCAGCCCCTCTGTGGGAACTGAATGATCCAGTGGTTTCTAGCCTGTCTGGCTTCTTGAAACTTTTTCGGAATATCTTCGAAGAACCAGCTCGTGTCTCTTCAGTGGCCAGCGCCCTTTTACGTCTCCGCCAAGAGTCTGCTTCTGTGGGACAGTATGCCCTTCATTTCCGCATACTGTCGGCTGAGTTGAGCTGGAACAATGAGGCCTTAGTCGCAACCTTTTTGCATGGCCTGTCTGATAGAGTGAAGGATGAATTAGCAGGAAGAACCATCCCCACTGATCTGGCCGGCGTTATCTCCTTGTGTAACCAGATCGATATTCGCTTTCAGGAGAGGACCTTAGAAAAGCAACGCCAGCACTCCTTGGTTCTTAGTCAGCCTGAGCTCCCCTCTCTTCGACCCGTAGAGCATCTCCTACCAGCTGAGGAACCCATGCAGCTGGGTCGGACCAGGCTATCCCCCGAGGAACGTGCTAGGCGCAGAACTCTTGGTCTGTGTCTTTACTGTGGGGGCAAAGGTCATTTTCGTGACACTTGCTCTCTTTGTCCAGAAAAACGTTCGGGTCCACTTCATCTGGAAAGTGGAGTATTGGACCCAGAAATATCACCTTCCCCTTCTCGTCTTCTGCTTTCTGTGTTCCTTCATGTTGGTGCTTCTTCTCATTCGGTCTCAGCATATCTGGATTCCGGAGCCGCTGGTAATTTTATGGACTGGGAAATCGCATCATCCATGAGACTTACTCTTTTGCCCCTCACCACACCATTGGTGGTCTTGGCGATTGATGGTACTGTTCTCCCAGGGGGACCTATCCGCTTCCAGACCCTCCCTGTTAAGATGTCGGTAGGGACACTCCACCAGGAGTGGATATCCTTCCTTATCTTACCCAAGGCCTCAACGCCTATAATTTTGGGTCTCCCATGGTTACAGCTCCATTCTCCTCATGTGGACTGGACTACTGGACAGATCCTGGCTTGGGGTCCCTCCTGTTCCTCGTCCTGCCTACCCAAGGTTGCCCCCTGTGAACCTAAACCGGTCATTCATTCCAGATTGCATAACCATTTACATTTCTCTGTCCCTAACCACCCTTGGACGCACAGCCAGGCTACCTTGTCTACAAGTCCTGCAGTCGCTACGTCTTGCGATGCGATTCAGGTAGTCGCTACACCTGACTCAGCTATTCACTCTGCCTCTGTACTAGTTATGCCAGTCCAGCCCATGCCCAGTGAGCCTCCTACTTTTTCTTGTTCAGGACATTCTGCTTGTCCTTCAGCTATTCAGATTGACTCCTGTGACATGTCACCTTCTAACCAACCTGACTTCAGGGTTCCACTGACACCTGCCCAGTCTGATGGTCCTGTGCAAGATGACCAGTTCCCCTTTAAGGGTCTAGGGGACCCTCCTCAGATTCCTGTTGATCCTCTCATGCCCTTGCTTATTCCTAGAGAGCCTTTGGTCCTCAATAGATCTTCTTGTCATCTCCCTACCTCGTTTTCGGTCTCTGAGGATAATCTTAAGTACGAGGTTAGACAAGTTCTGGATTCTCGGCTCTGCAGAGGCATTCTTCAGTACCTTGTACATTGGAGAGGTTTTGGTCCTGAGGAGGTGTCTTGGATCGCTGCATCTGAGGTCGCTGCACCTCATCTGTTGAGGAGGTTTCATCAAAGATTTCCCTTTAAGCCTGGGCCCAGGCGGGGGAGGGCCCATAAGAGGGAGGGTACTGTCATGGATATGCAGTAGTGTTTGTCTGTCAGCTTACCTTCCTTCCCATGTGTTCATCTTAGAGGCCTGAGCCCTTTCACCTGGCTTCCTTTATAATCTCCTCCCAGCCAGACTCCACCCCAGGCCCTATCACAGAACACTATATTAACCTGTGCACTGCAAGCCTGCTTTGCTGATCAACGTGTTTGTTAGGCATTGTGTGTTTGGGTTCCTGCCTGCCGTGTGCTACGTCTGTCTCTCTGTTACGTTATTGGCTTGTCCCCGACTATCCCTGTCTGCTCGTGACCCTTGACCTTCGGCTCGTTCTTTCGTTATCCTTGTCTGCTTGTGGCCCCTGACCTTCAGCTTATTATTCGGTTCTCTCATATCTTGTGCTGCTGCTTCCCCTCTTTTCCCCTTATCCTACGGGGCGTGAGCTAGGAAACTCCAGGGGCCGCAACCTGGTCCCAGCCTGCAGCATAACATCCTCACCACTAGAGGCCCTGGAGAAGACCTGCTGGGTCTTAGACTCCGCGCCCTGGGGAATCTTGGTTCTAGCTTCCGTTAGGATCCCGGTTGTGCTCCTCTGGTCCCGCTTTCCACAACCACCCAGTTTCCAATCCGCAGAAGCCAGCCATAGGGTTCACTACCTTGCGGTGCACTCCTGTCCCCCTACGGTGTGCATCTGTCACCTGGCCACAGGTGACCTTGACACCTGCCTTGTGCCTTGACTTCTGTGGAAACTTAAACTCTTTGCTCCTCCATGAACTTCCTGATTTAAGCCTTGTCTCTGCACTTCCTCTTTGCCAGATTATTGTGCTCTCTCAGCCAGTGCCTTGCTCTTGTCTTCCCTGCTGTTGTCCGTATTTTGCTACCACTCGTTATCAACCCTTGGCTTGTTCCTTGACTACTCTACTTCCTGATCCCAACCTGCAACTACTTGTTACTGACCTTTTGGCTTGTTTACTGACCACGCTTTCATTTTTCTCCTCATCTGCTTATCTGCTACTGGACCCCGTCTTGCTCACCTCCTGGTGGGGCGATCCTGAGGACAGCGACCTGGTACTAGCACGCAGCTAAATCCATCTCCACCATCAGGAGCTCTGGTGAACACTGGTTAGTACTTAGACTCTGCACCTCAGGTGAGCATGCGTTATCTGCCAGGGTGACTGCCTGTTTACCCATCCTGACGGTCGGTGGTAGTCCTGCAACTGCTATAGCAACTGGTCTTCGAGCCTGATGCCTGATCGTGACACAGTAAAAATAGACCCCCGCCATCATCAATAGACCTCCCAGCAAACACATCAATAGACCATGGACGCAGCAGCAGGACTTGGGAGCCAGCCCGCACAGGTGCCCCCAGGGAAAGCAGCTTTCCATGGGGGTACCCCATGAAGAGGAGGAGCCTGGAGCACCAGCGGGGGACCCCAGAAGAAGAGGTTCGGGGCTGCTCTGTGCAAATCCATTGCACAGAGCAGATACAGTGTCTTGAAAAAGAATTCATACCCCTTGAAATTTTCGACATTTTGTCATGTTACAACCAAAAACGTAAATGTAATTTATTGGGATTTTATGTGATAGACCAACACAAAGTGGCACATAATTGTGAAGTGGAAGGAAAATGATAAATGGTTTTCAACATTTTTTACAAATAAATATGTGAAAAGTGTGGGGTACATTTGTATTCAGCCCCCCTGAGCCAATACTTTGTAGATCCACCTTTCTCTGCAATTACAGCTGCAAGTCTTTTTGGGGATGTCTCTACCAGCTTTGCACATATAGAGAGTGACATTTCTGCCCATTCTTCTTTGCAAAATAGCTGAAGCTCTGTCAGATTGAATGGAGAGCTTCTGTGAACAGCAATTTTCAAGTCTTGCCACAGATTCTCAATTGGATTTATGTCTGGACTTTGACTGGACCATTCTAACACATGAATATGCTTTGAACTAAACCATTTCATTGTAGCTCTGGCTATATGTTTAGGGTCGTTGTCCTGCTGGAAAGAGAACCTCCACCCCAGTCTCAAGTCTTTTGCAGACTCTAACAGGTTTTCTTCTAATATTGCCCTATATATTGCTTCATCCATCAACTCTGACCAGCTTCCCTGTCCCTGCTGAAGAAAAGCATCCCCAAAACATGATGCTGCCACCACCATGTTTCACGGTGGGGATGGTGCGTTTAGGGTGATGTGCAGTGTTAGTTTTCCGCCACACATAGCATTTTGCTTTTAGGCCAAAAAGTTACATTTTTGTCTCATCTGACCAGAGCACCTTCTTCCACATGTTTGCTGTGTCCCCCACATGGCTTTTCACAAACTGCAAATGGGCCTTTTTATGGCTTTCTTTCAATCATGGCTTTCTTCTTGCCACTCTTCCATGAAGGCCAGATTTGTGGAATGCACGACTAATAGTTGTCCTGTGGACAGATTCTCCCACCTGAGCTGTGGATCTCTGCAGCTCCTCCACAGTTACCATGGGCCTCTTGGCTGCTTCTCTGATGAATGCTCTCCTTGCCTGGCCTGTCAGTTTAGGTGGACGGCCATGTCTTTCCATTTTCGGATGATAGGTTGAACAGAGCTCCATGAGATGTTCAAAGCTTGGAATATTTTTTTATAACCTAACCCTGCTTTAAACTTCTCCACAACTTTATCCCTGACCTGTCTGGTGTCTTCCTTGGCCTTCATGATGCGGTTTGTTTAGGCCCCTTTCACACTGGGGCGGTTTGCAGGCGCTATTTTGCTAAAAATAGCGCCTGCAAACCGAGCCTAAACAGCGGCTCCTTTCTCTCCAATGTGAAAGCCCAGAGGGCTGAATACCTCTGCAATCGCGACGGTATAGCGCCGCTAAAGATAGCGGCGCTATACCGCCACTGCCCCCACCGCCCCAGTGTGAAACCGGCCTTACTAAGGTCCTCTAACAAACCTCTGAGGATTTCACAGAACAGCTGTATTTATACTGAGATTTAATTACACACAGGTGGACTCTATTTACAAATTAGGTGACTTCTTAAGGCAATTGGTTCCACTAGATTTTAGTTAGGGGTATCAGAGTAAAGGGGGCTGAATAAAAATGTACTCCACACTTTTCACATATTTATTTGTAAACATTTTTGAAAACCATTTATCATTTTCTTTCCACTTCACAATTATGTGCCACTTTGTGTTGGTCTATCACATAAAATCCCATTAAAAAACATTTACATTTTTGGTTGTAACATGACAAAATTTGGAAAATTTCAAGGGGTATGAGTACTTTTTTCAAGGCACTGTAAGAATAGGCATGCTTGTTATTTTTATTTAAAAAAAAATAATCAAAGAGGAGTACTGAGACAGGATGCTGCAATGATTTCAGGAAGATATGTACAGTACTCTGTTGGCTCCTCCCACCAGCCATGATCTGCTTGCATTACATAGGGAAGCACAGACACACCCAGTGATGACACTGGGTCTAAAATAAAGTATGTAATAAAATTGAAAAGTTTTTTTTTCTATAAATGTTATTAGCACGTTGATAAAGGAACCAGGAAAGGCAAAACACAAGCAGAATAAACTTCATCTTTAAACAGTCGTCCAATCTGGACACAATCTCAGCAGGAAAATATCTCCTGGTCACAGGCTGTAAATTCACAAAGCTGATTGACAGATGGGAAAGTCTCTTCCTCTGCTTGAGGTGGCGTCCAGTCTTTCAGATCATCCTTAATGACAGTCAGGCAGAATTAAACCCTTAGGATTTATGGATTTAGACGGTGAACTTCCCAAATCCGCAGCAAAATTACTGCGGCAGAGGCTTGGAAATAAAAGCGGATCCCTTATAAAAAAAAAAAAAGGGCGCCACATCGATTGATTTAAAAAAAAAAAAAAAAATTTGTGGTACATTTACTTGACAAGTAGAGTCAAATAGGCACCAGACTCTACCCACAATAGGTTGCCAGGTTCTTAGGTAAATGTAGTTCTTTTGCTCCTGTGACACAACCGTCCAGCGCTCAGCTTGGGTGCCTCCGTCAAGATATAGCTTCCCCTCACCTGAACCCAGGAACCGGGTATTGTAGCTAAATATTGCACCCAAGATACTAGGCGACACTAGCTTAGATGCAAACTGGGACACACTTTTTTGAAAACTCACACAGAATATATAGCACAGAAGATTAGGTAGAACCTAATCACATTACCCTAACAATGCAAACTGTAAATAGGAATATGTCAGGGCTGGGCTCAGCCCTTCCTTCTCTGAGCTGGACGCTCAGCTGTCGGCTAATTGCCAGCTCTTTTCTCTCCACAGTGACTCACCTGTTGATGATCTGCTCATCAGTCCTGCTGTCAGGATCAGCGTCTAAGGTGACCAGACACATAGGCTACACAGAGGAACTGAGACCAAACAAAGGATATATATATTAAACTGAAATTTATTTACAGTGCGAAATACTAAACAATGAACACAGCAAACATGAACTACCCCAAACAGAACCAAAAACCACACTAACAAGAACTGTTGAACCTGAACATATATACATATAGACCAAACTAGGGACAAGGGTACAAGGATTGCAAAGAAGGGGTATCGCGGCTGGGAACAGAACAGAGGGAGGCAGGAGCAAGGCACAGACTAGATCAGGACAAGGCTAAGCAGCAAGGCAGGGACCAAAATCGTGACGCGCCAGGGGAAGGGAGGAGAAGCCTTAAGTAGCCACCAGGCAGCTGAACATTAATTAGCCTGATTACAATAGCCTGCTGGGTCCTGGGAGACACCTGCTGGTGGACACTGGAACTGCAGCAAACAGCCCAGAGAAGGATAGTGCCACCAGCAAGTGAACTTAATCCTAACACCTGCCTACTTAAAGCGCCCCCATACATGCCACATTTGGCATGTAATTTTATTGGGGGGAGTGGGAGCTTCAGTAGGAGTGGGACTTCCTGTCCCACTTCCTCCTTCCGCCCTGGGGCCGCCTAGGCGATTTGTCATATCGCCTTTTGGCGGCCCCTCCCTGTAGGCGATCATCTGGGACGTGACAGGTCCCAGGCGATCGCCTGTCCACTCAGAGAGTGCTGCGCCATTCGCGCATGCGCAGTGAGTGCCCGGCCGTGAAGCCGAAAGCTGTGACAGCCGGGTGCCCACACTATGAATGGAGGCGCGGAGAAGGTGGGGAGGGGAGCGGAGCTCCAGGCGTCGCATCGCTGGACAGTGGAACAGGTAAATGTATGTTTATTAAAAGCCAGCAGCTACACTTTTTGTAGCTGCTGACTTTTAATAAACATAGAAAAAGGCTGGAACTCCCCTTTAAAGCCCTCCAGCTCACTTCATTTCTGCCTTCACCTTGGTCAACATCACAGAGACTTTCTCCTGCATTCCTGTTGAAGACTTGCTCGGCTGACGTTCCTTCTGGCTCCTGATCCTGCTTGCTGTACTACTACGTTTATCTCTGTCTCTCTGACATTGGCTTGGCTGACTACCCGATCCGGTTACTGAACTCTGGCTATGTTTTGACTACGCTTACTCTGTTTACCTTTTTATTATTATTATTATTATTATTAAACAAGTGTGATTTAACTGTACTTCTGTCTCTGTCTGATTCATGGTTTCTGACAGAATATACTTAATATAGCTAAGGAACAGCCAACATAAGCATAAATAGTTAGCTAAATAAACAACTAGCCACCTAGGTGACTTAGTGCCCATCCAGACCATTCGGCACCAAGCCCACAACCCTAGATACAAAGTACATTACACATTATCATAAGCATAAACATCCCACAATGGTTCGATAACAAGATAAAGTGGTCAAAATATTAATCACATCTCCAAGAGATGATCAGACAGACAGAGACAATAGGTGACTCAATTAACAATGGGATTGCACACCTAGGAGACACACAATAGGAGAGACATACTTAACAAAAAACACTTAACACCTTAATAAATCAACCATAGCAGGAGACCCCAGTATCAGGTTGCTTTGAGCTGGTTATGTTAACATCTGGCCTGAATCTCATTCTAAAGCAGTCATTACTGGTTTGGGCACAAAGGACCCAGATCTGTGTGTTACGGGGAGACATGGACCCAAATCCAAAGCAAGACCACTCCAAGGGTCCCCCAGGTAGTGTTCCCTCAAAAGCCAGGGCCCATAGTCAGTAGGCAAGAGGCCACCCTGCAGTCCCCACCAAAAGCCCCAGTCCTGGTTGGGTCTGTCACAGCTCCTCTATAATCAGTGGAGCAGTGTGTGATTGCTTTGGACTGATCAGGATCCCACAGGCTGCAGGCTTGACTTCTTCTCCTTGCCTTCTGGAAAGCTTTAGGACATGGAGTGGATCGGGTTAATTACTAGCCTGAATACTTATGGGGTCTCAGTCATTCCCTGGGAAGGTGTGACCAGTAGATAGCTGCAGAGCACAGAAATTGTTTGGGGTTGGAGCAGTCAGTGTTTTTGTCCAGGAGGAGAAGTTCCCAGCCTGGAGGGCTGCTGTCCTCCCAGGCAGCCCAGCTGACACTTGCCAAGAGCTTCCAGATAATATAGAGCTGGGGGGGGGGGGGGCTATCTTCTGAAAATCTCTGAAGTTAAAAAAGGGAATTTCACCCGATCTGAGCAGTCCACTATGGAAATGTCTGCCTGACACAGGAGGGAGGCATCCAAGTGACCAGGGACTGTGAGTAAGTACAGACCTGGATCTGGGTGACTGTTGCTGCTGATAACCCCTGGTACACTACACAAAGGCTCGCCTGGCCTGGAGCATTGCTCATGGTGTTCCAGTGCTGTCCATTCCCTACTATTGGGGGGATTGTTCCAAGAAGTAGCTGCAGAGAGAAGAGTGTCCTGTTATTACTGTTCAGGGGTATGGAGTATCCCACACCCCCTGACCCTGTGCTCTGTCCAAGCTACTTAGCAATAAATACAGAAAAAGGCAACCCCTAGACTGTTTATTCACTTAAACTCCAAAGGGTTTTTCCTCTTCATGACCAGCACATTTTTTTTTGCTATTCGGCACTGCACTACTTTAACTGGCAATTGCTTGGTCATGCAACACTGTAACACTGTATATATACACGGGGCGGTCCGCAAGTGGGTATGGAGCCAGAGGAGTGACCGCTGCTGTGTGCCCGGTTGCCATTGCACCTATTTAGGAGAGGAACCTGGGAGAAATCTAGCGGCCCTTGCGGGGGTGAGCTCTACACACACATTTAAAAAACCTTGAACAGAAAGGGTTGCAGATGTTCTAAATGGCGATAGAGTGATGCTGAGTGTGCTCACACCACCCTTGCCAAGACCAATACAAGGAGTAAGGACACCCTAAACTCCAAGGTGGGCAGGGAACAGAGCCAATATTATAGCATGGAAAGCTTGCTTCTGAAGTACCAAAGAGAAAAAAAAAGAAATTCCGCACATCATTCAACCTAGTGTAGCACCCCCTAGCGTTGCTAGAGTGCTAAAGGTGAGATTTTGTTTAGTGTAGGTAAATTTGTGCAGGCTTGGCTGGCACCCAAACCTGTCTGTGTTTTTTATTTTTTCTGGGTTGGGAAGAGATCTGGGGAGAGCTGCATGACTCACAGGCAGCATCACTGAAACCTCCCCACTATTTCTAGAATGTGCTGGAACCTTCTAGAAAAATGGGGGGGAAGTAAGGTGGAGCTGCCTGTAATATTCGGAGGGCCCTGACCAATCCCCAACTTGGATTGGCAGGGGGCAGCCCCCCCAAATACTCTAGGTCAACCCAGCTGGGGGAAGAGAGTTGGGTGGAAGCTGGAGGTAAAGTGTTAGGCTGTCTTGGCCTTTGAGGGAGTTCCCCCCAGTCTGGGGGGGGGTGTTGAACTTGGGCCTGGGCTTGGGTGTGGACAGGACCTTCCCAAAACCATGGAGGTGTCCTGGACAGGAGGCACTGGGAACAAGGAGAGCACAGTGGGAGAACAATGTCAGGTAAGTCTCCAGGAGCAACAGGGACAGCCAGGAGGGCTGGTGAGTGACACACAAGTCAGGAGGACAGGGAGGCACGCCTCAGAGGACTGTGATGGAGCAGTCTGGGATGGGTGCTGAGCCAGCCAGGAGGACTGTGGTGGCACAGGCAGTGAAAAGGCAGTCAATGAGGGGAATAGTGCCCCATCATTGGTGTCAGTGGGAGGAATAGTGCCCCGTCATTGGTGTCAATGGGAGGAATAGTGCCCCACCATTGGTGTCAATAGGAGGAATAGTCCCCCGTTGTTGGTGTTAGTGGGACGAATGGGTCATAGTGACCCATTGTTGGTGTAAGTGGCAGAAATAGTGCCCCACTGTTGGTGTCAGTGGGAGGAATAGTGCCCCATCATTGGTGTCAGTGGGAGGAATAGGGTTCCATTATTGGTGTCAGTGGGAGGAATAGGGTTCCATCATTGGTGTCAGTGGGAGGAATAGTGCCCCATCATTGGTATTAGTGGAAGGAATGGTCCCCCGTCGTTGGTGTTAGTGGGAGGAATAGTGCCCCATCATTGGTATTAGTGGAAGGAATGGTCCCCCGTTGTTGGTGTTAGTGGGAGGAATGGTCCCCCGTTGTTGGTGTTAGTGGGAGGAATAGTGACCCACTGTTGGTGTTAGTGAGAGGAGTAGTACCCCATCATTGGTGTCGGTAGGAGGAATACAGTGGCAGGAACTATTTCCCACTGTTGCTGACAGTGGAGGAAATATTGCCTCAAGGGCCAGATAAAAGCAAGCAAGGGCTGCAGTTTGGAGACCACTACTTCAAGGAATAAAAAGCCCTGCGTAAAGTACTGCATAAATTGCTGGTGCAATATAAAAACCTGTAATAAATAATAAAGTACCTGGATTTGATCTACCTTGTGCAATCCTCTATACTGCAGCAAGGGAGGGGGAACAGGAGAAGACTGCATGATGTCCCTCCTCTCCTCTTCTTCATAACATAAAGGGATGGGGTGATATAGTCCTCAGAGATAACTGGCAACAATGTAACTGGTAAGAGTGCAGCACAGGAAGATATCAGCTGACAACGTTTCTTGCAGGACCAACGGGTGTTTTTTGCATTTTGTAAAGAGATACAACAAAAGGATTTCAATAGAATATTTAACATACCAAAAGGAACCAAATAATAGAGGCACATTCCTAAAGAGTAACTCCACTTTTGTTGAAAAAAAAACATTCTCCTCTGGGTGATCTATG
This sequence comes from Rana muscosa, assembly GCA_029206835.1. NCBI lineage: Eukaryota > Metazoa > Chordata > Amphibia > Anura > Ranidae > Rana > Rana muscosa. Next base: position 302,965,048 of record CM055122.1, on the reverse strand, counting down.
CACATTACAAGGATTTTAATAAACTGTGTTGCAGATTCCTACCTTTTGTTATTCTGCAGAAATCATTGTTTGTTGCTCTGTTCCCATGAGTGAATCTAACGGGAGTGGTTTCATAATTATCAACCAGCTGCTGCACCTGCAGGGTTCTAATGAGGAAAATTGCAGGGTCTGTATCTATTTAGACGTGTTCCTATTGGGAATATCTCACCAAAAATTAAATTTTTGTTGCAGGGATACCTGATATCTGACTTGTATCCTATTATTATTATTATTATTATAATACAGGATTTATATGGCGCCAACAGTTTGTACAGCACTTTATAATGTAGAGGGGGACAGTACAATTACAATACAGTTTATTACAGAAGGAATAGGAGCAGGGGCAGCTCATCCATTAAGGATGCACGGGCGCCGCCCCCCTATCCATGCATCCGGCCCCCATGCAGGATGTCGAAAGCATGGATTCCAATGGGGGTATTTTTTTGAAGCACGTGATTATAGCCAGAGGCTCTAATAGGCTATAAAATAGGGTGAGCTCGGGGCGCAGAGTACTGCGAACCGAGTCCACCTAGATGTGTTATCATAGCTCCCGGCCAATCAGGAAGCGGGTCCTGAGACCCATCACCCGATTGGCTGAAAGGACAGGCGATCAGATTGGACGTCCAGGAGGAGGAGAGAGGAGACGCACGGTGGAACCCGCCGAGATGCAGAGGAGGAGAAGACCCCATGGAAGCTGAAAACAGCCGCCGTCACATGTCTGCGACCTAGATGGGGTATATGTGGGGCTGGATGACTGTCCGGCCGACCAACACCGCTCATGGGGGGAAATGTTCAGTGCAGGTGACGCAACCGACTGACTAACACCGGGGGGCAGGGTGGGTTTGTGCCGCCGGCCAACTGACTGATCGATCCGGGGGGTGGTTGTTTGCCACCCCCCCCCAAAAAAAACACCAGCTGCCACTGAATAGGAGAGCCCTGCTCCTGGAGCTCACAATCTAAAGGGAGGGGGGAGGTGGTACAAAAGGTACTAGCTGCGGGGGATGATCTGGTGGAGATGGCTCGGGTATGGTTCTTAGGTGGAAGTGGGATTGGCTTCTCTGAATTAATGAGTTTTCAGGGATCTCCTAAAGACTGACATGGTAGGGGCAGACCGTACATTTTGGGGTAGGGAGTTTCAGAGGATGGGAGAGGCTCTGGAGAAGTCCTGGATGCAAGCATGGGAGGAGGTAACAAGGGAGCTAGAGAGCAGGGGGTACTGGGAGGAGCAGGGAAGACGATTTGGGCGACTTCTGGGAAAATTAATGAGCCAATCACACAGGCAGGAAATAATGTTTCTGGGGGGACGTTCTGTGTACAGAACACTTCCAGGTCGCCATGTTGCATTGTATTTAAAGAAAATGACAGCTCTGCAGATTGAAAAGGAAAGGTGAATTTTAATAACTTTCAATTACAATATGACTTGTGTCACAATTGTATACACTCATACCTCCCAACATTTTGAGATGGGAATGAGGGACACCTACTAGCAAACGTATGTAGGCATAGGACACGCCCCCTGTCACGCCCATTAAAGGGGGAAATAATAAAAAGTTAAATAAATCCACAAGTGCTTTTTTTTTACCACTACTATTCCTTTATATTGGCTTTTAAAATTGACAAATGCAGCAATTTGGAAATTGGATGAAAGGTTTAGCACTGGGAAACACTTTATGAAAGATAAATAGTGCATTTTATATACATCTATATAGATCAGACCAAAATGAGGGACAAATGAGAAGGAAAGAGGGACAGAGGGACATTGCTCCAAATCAGGGACAGTCCCTCGAAATCAGGGACAGTTGGGAGCTATGTACTCTATATTATTATTATTTTTTATTTGCCATTTATTTTTCACGAAAGTGGAGTTAAGCCTCGTACACACGGCCGAAAATCTCGTCAAGAAAAAACACGTTGTTTTTCTTGACGAGATTCTTGGAAAAGAAACTTGTCCCGGCCGAGTGTACAGACGCTCGATTCAAAGAACCTGCGGTTCTTTGAATGGAGCGAACGCGGTGACGTCATCGACTACGACGAGCATGCGCTCGTCACATTCGATGCCGTCGCCGCCATAACTATGCCTAGGAAGCTACCGCGCATGAGTCGAAGTCATTTCGAGCATGCGCGGGCTTCCCGGAGGACAGGTAAGTGTACACACACACAGTTTTCTCGTCGAGAAACAGGCTGACGAGAATCTCGACGAGAAAATAGAGAGCAGGTTCTCTATTTTCTTGTCGAGATTCTTGTCGGTTTTCTTGACGAGAAACCATACACACGAACGATTTTCTCGGCAAGAAAGCTATCTCTGCAGTTTTCTTGTCGTTTCGTGCCGAGAAACTCGTTCATGTGTACGAGGCTTTACCCTTTAAGTTTTACATTTTTACATACACTTTAAAATATTCAAGTACAAAAGCCATAATGTGTAGGTTGTTGGATAGGGTAGTATTACATCATACCTGAAGTATACATTAATCCGCGTATCGCTAAGCCCGTGAAATGTTCCAACATAATAACGACAGTTGATGATTAGTGTGCAGTGTTTACCCCCCTCCATGACTGTGGCCATGCAGGGATTAATGTATTCCCACATAGAATTACAGGTCTAATCTGCTAAACTTCTTTGGAGGAGAGCTCAGCCATCAGGCATGTATAAGGTTCAATTACTTCAGCACTTGAGGGAGATCCGAACACATTTCACAAAGGAGAATATTCACTAATTAGTAATTATATTTCAAAGTGAGGCCAGTTTCACATCAAACTCATGTCATCTGAAATGTAAAGGAACAATGCAAAATAGAAATTCCCTACTACTTCTCCCTGCCTGTTGGGAAGGAGGGTTCTCTAATCCTGATTATAATTTATAACAAAGCCAGATGTCTCACGTAGATGTGCAATCTGTAAGTGGACTTTGTAGTAACTTTACAAGTCTGCAAGAATACATTCCTGAGATGCTGCAATATACAACAGTATATACTCACCGGACAGTTTATTAGGTACACCTTGCTAGTACCGGGTTGGACCCCCTTTTGCCTTCATTCTTGGTGGCATAGATTCTACAAGGTGTTGGAAACATTCCTCAGATTTTGCTCCATAGTGACATGATAACATCACGCAGTTGCTGCAGATTTGTCGGCTGCACATCCATGATTCCAATCTTCCACCACATCCCAAAGGTGCTCTATTGGATGAGATGTGGTGAGTGTGGAGGCCATTGGAGGACAGGGACCTCATTGTCCAGTGGTGAGATGATTGGAGCTTTGTGACATGGTGACATTATCCTGCTGGAAGGAGCCATCAGAAGATGGGGACACTGTAGTCATAAAGGGATGGACATGGTCAGTAACAAAACTCAGGTAGGCCGTGGTGTTTAAATGATGCTCAATTGGTACTAAGGGGCCCAAAGTGTGCCAAGAAAATATCCCCCCCCCACCATTACACCACCACCACCAGCCTGAACCAGTGATACAAGGCATGATGGATCCATGCGCCAAATTCTGACCCCACCATCTGAATGTCGCAGCTGAAATCGAGACTCATCAGACCAGGTAACGTTTTTCCAATCTTCTATTTTCAATTTTGGTGAGTCTGTGCGAATTGTAGCCTCAGTTTCCTGTTCTTAGCTGACAGGAGTGGCACCCAATGTGGTCTTCTGCTGCTGTAGCCCATCTGCTTAAAGGTTCGATTTGCTGTGTGTTCAGAGATGGTATTCTGCATACCTTGGTTGTAACGAGTTGTTATTTGAGTTACTGTTGCCTTTCTATCATCTCAATCCAGTCTGCCCATTCTCCACTGACATCAACAAAGCATTTTCCGCCGCTCACTGGATATTTTTTCTTTTTCAGACCATTCCCCCCTCCCCCCCGTAAACCCGAGAGATGGTTTTGTGTGAAAATCCCAATAGATCAGCAGTTGAAATACTCAGAGCAGCCCGTCTGGCACCAACAACCATGCCACGTTCAAAGTCACTTAAATCCCCTTTTCCCTCCATTCTAATGCTCGGTTTGAACTTCAGCAAGTCATCATCACCACGTCTAGATGCCTAAATGCATTGAGTTGCTGCCATGTGATTGGCTGATTAGCAATTTGTGTGACCAAGCAATTGAACAGATGTACCTAATAAAGTGGCCTGTGAGTGTACATAGATATACAGTGGGGAGAACAAGTATTTGATACACTGCCGATTTTTCAGGTTTTCCTACTTACAAAGCATGTAGAGGTCTGTAATTTTTATCATAGGTACTCTTCAACTGTGAGAGACGGAATCTAAAACAAAAATCCAGAAAATCACATTGTATGATTTTTAAGTAATTAATTTGACATCAGAAAAGCAGAACTTAATATTTGGTACAGAAACCTTTGTTTGCATTTACAGAGATCACACGTTTCCTGTAGTTCTTGATCAGGTTTGCACACACTGCAGCAGGGTATTTGGCCCACTCCTCCATACAGAGCTTCTCCAGATCCTTCAGGTTTCGGGGCTGTCGCTGGGCAATACGGACTTTCAGCTCCCTCCAAAGATTTTCTATTGGGTTCAGGTCTGGAGATTGGCTAGGCCAATCCAGGACCTTGAGATGCTTCTTACGGAGCCACTCCTTAGTTACCCTGACTGTGTGTTTCGGGTCGTTGTCATGCTGGAAGATCCACCCACAACCCATCTTTAATGCTCTTACTGAGGGAAGGAGGTTGTTGGCCAATAATTTGCGATACATGGCCCTATCCATCCTCCCCTCAATACGGGGCAGTTGTCCTGTCCCCTTTGCAGAAAAGCATCCCCAAAGAATGTTGTTTCCACCTCCATGCTTCATGGATGGGATGGTGTTCTTGGGGTTGTACTCATCCTTCTTCTTCCTCCAAACACGACAAGTGGAGTTTAGACCAAAAAGCTCTATTTTTGTCTCATCAGACCACATGACCTTCTCCCATTCCTCCTCTGGATCATCCAGATGGTCATTGGCAAACTTCAGACGGGCCTGGACATGCGCTGGCTTGAGCAGGGGGACCTTGCGTGCGCTGCAGGATTTTTATCCATGACGGCGTAGTGTGTTACTAATAGTTTTCTTTGAGACTGTGGTCCCAGATCTCTTCAGGTCATTGACCAGGTTCTGCCGTGTAGTTCTGGGCTGATCCCTCACCTTCCTCATGATCATTGATGCCCCACGAGTTGATCTTGCATGGAGCCCCAGACCGAGGGAGATTGACCGTCATCTTGAACCTCTTCCATTTTCTAATAATTGCACAAACAGTTGTTGCCTTCTCACCAAGCTGCTTGCCTTTTGTCCTGTAGCCCATCCCAACCTTGTGCAGGTCTACAATTTTATCCCTCTCTGGTCTTGGCCAATGTGGAGAGGTTGGAGTCTGTTTGATTGAGTGTGTGGACAGGTGTCTTGTATACAGGTAATGAGTTCAAACAGGTGCAGTTGATACAGGTAATGAGTGGAGAACAGGAGGGCTTCTTAACCACTTAAGCCCCGGACCATTTGGTAGCTAGAGGACCAGAGGTGAATTCAGAATTTTGCACTGCGCTGCTTTAACTGTAAATTGTGCGGACATGCAATGTTGTACCCAAACGAAATTTGCGTCCTTTTCTTCCCACAAATAGAGCTTTCTTTTAATGGTATTTGATTGCCTCTGCGATTTTTATTTTTTGCGATATAAACGGAAAAAGACCGAAAATTTTGAAAAAAAATGATATTTTCTACTTTTTGTTATAAGAAAAATCGAATAAACTCAATTTTAGTCATACATTTAGGCCAAAATGTATTCAGCCACATGTCTTTAGTAAAAAAAATGTCAATAAGCGTATATTTATCGGTTTGCGCAAAAGTTATAGCGTTTACAAACTAGGGTACATTTTCTGGAATTTACACAGCTTTTAATTTATGACTGCCTATCTCATTTCTTGAGGTGCTAAAATGACAGGGCAGTACAAAACCCCACCAAATGACCCCATTTTAGAAAGTAGACACCCCAAGGAAATTGCTGAGAGGCATGTTGAGCCCATTGAATATTTTTTTTTGTCCCAAGTGATTGAATAATGACAAAAAAAAAAAAAAATTACAAAAAGTTGTCACTAAATGATATATTGCTCACACATGCCATGGTTATATGTGGAATTGCACCCCAAAATACATTCTGCTGCTTCTCCTGAGTACGGGGATACCACATGTGTGGGACTTTTTAGGAGCCTAGCCACGTACGGGACCCCGGAAACCAAGCACCGCCTTCAGGATTTCTAAGGGCGCAAATTTTTGATTTCACTCCTCACTACCTATCACAGTTTTGAAGGCCATAAAATGCCAAAATAGCACAAAACCCCCCCAAATGACCCCATTTTAGAAAGTAGACACCCCAAGGAAATTGCTGAGAGGCCTGTTGAGCCCATTGAATATTTTTTTTTTTGTCCCAAGTCATTGAATAATGACAAAAAAAAAAATTACAAAAAGTTGTCACTAAATGATATATTGCTCACACATGCCATGGTTATATGTGGAATTGCACCCCAAAATACATTCTGCTGCTTCTCCTGAGTACGGGGATACCACATGTGTGGGACTTTTTAGGAGCTTAGCCACGTACGGGACCCCGGAAACCAAGCACCGCCTCCAGGATTTCTAAGGGCGCAAATTTTTGATTTCACTCCTCACTACCTATCACAGTTTTGAAGGCCATAAAATGCCAAAATCGCACAAAACCCCCCCAAATGACCCCATTTTGGAAAGTAGACACCCCAAGCTGTTTGCTGAGAGGCATGGTGAGTATTTTACAGCTCTCATTTGTTTTTGAAAATGAAGAAAGAACATTTTTTTTTTTCTTTTTTTTTCAATTTTCAAAACTTTGTGACAAAAAGCGAGATCTGCAAAATACTCACAATACCTCTCAGCAAATAGCTTGGGGTGTCTACTTTCCAAAATGGGGTCATTTGGGGGGGTTTGTGCCATCTGGGCATTCCATGGCCTCCGAAACTGTGATAAGCAGTGAGAAGTGAAATCAAAAATTGACACCCTTAGAAAGCCTGAAGGCGGTGCTTGGTTTTTGGGGTCCCGTACGCGGCTAGGCTCCCAAAAAGTCTCACACATGTGGTATCCCCGTACTCAGGAGAAGCAACAGAATGTATTTTGGGGTGTAATTCCACATATGCCCATGGCATGTTTGAGCAATATATCATTTAGTGACAACTTTGTGCAAAAAAAATAAAAATAAATTTATTTTTTCCGCAACTTGTGTCAACATATAAAATATTCCATGGACTCGACATGCCTCTCAGTATATAGCTTGGGGTGTCTACTTTCCAAAATGGGGTCATTTGGGGGGGTTTTGAACTGTTCTGGCATTTTATACACAACATTAGGAAGCTTACATCCACTCTTCTAACCACTTGAAGACAAAGCCCTTTTTGACACTTTTTGTTTACATGAAAACATATTTTTTTTTGCAAGAAAATTATGTTGAACCCCCAAACATTATATATATTTTTAAAGCAAAGGCCCTACAGAATAAAATGGTGGGTGTTGCATTTTTTTTTTCTACACAGTATTTGCGCAGCGATTTTTCAAACGCATTTTTTGGGGAAAAAATACACTTTTTTTAATTTTAATGCACTAAAACACACTATATTGCCCAAATGTTTGATGAAATAAAAAAGATGATCTTAGGCCGAGTACATAGATACCAAACACGACATGCTTTAAAATTTCGCACAAACGCGCATTGGCGACAAACTACATACATTTTTAAAAGCCTTTAAAAGCATTTACAGGTTACCCCGTTAGATTTACAGAGGAGGTCCCTGCTAAAATTACTGCCCTCGATCTGACCTTCGCGGTGATACCTCACATGCATGGTGCAATTGCTGTTTACATATGACGCCAGACCGACGCTTGCGTTCGCCATTGGGCAAGAGCAGGGCAGGACAGGGGTGCTTTTTTTTTTTTTTTTTTTTTTATTATTAATTTTGCTTTTTTATTTTATTTTTAAACTGTTGCTTCCATATTTATTTATTTGTATCACTTTTATTGTTATCTCAGGGAATGTAAATATCCCCTATGATAGCAATAGGTAATGACAGGTACTCTTTTTTGAAAAAACTGGGGTCTATTGGACCCTAGATCTTTCCTCTGCCCTCAAAGCATCTGACCACACCAAGATCGGTGTGATAAAATGCTTTCCCAATTTCCCAATGGCGCTTTTTATATCCAGGGGGGGACATTCCCTCCCACTGCTTGTAAAAGCAGTCCAGAGGCTAATTAGCCACTAGGATTGCTTTTACATGAAAGCCGGCCGCTGGCTGAAAAGAATGATACCAAGATGATACCTAAACCCGCAGGCATCATTCTGGTATAAACATTCAAAGTCCAGCAACATACCAGTACGTTGCTGGTCCTTGTTGGACATGTATTGTAATCTTTTTTTTCATGCAGCCTGTTGGCTGAACGAAAAAAAAAGATTGATCGGTGGGTATGCCCACCATTAGAATACCGCCCTTCATCCACCCACTTCTAATGATGGGCATACATGCACCATTTATATATGCCGACGCATGGGGGCATCTTCTCGCAAAAGTTATGCCGCGTACACATGGTCAGACTTTTCCACGGGCAAGCCTCCGTCGGAATTTTGACCGTATGTAAGCGGCATTAGGAGCAAAATCGCTCCTCCGCTCCTGCTGCCCCAATGCTTCGGCATATATGCTTTTTTTTTTTTAACTGTGGTGGTGAAATCACCTCCTACAGCACTGGAGTCGCAGGGATCAGGCCTGTTTCTGCGAACGCTGCAGTTATGTGTGTTGTGTTTTGCAAGTGACAGTGATCGATCGATACTGCACTTCGGTGGCCTGGGCTGGACGGAGGGGCAAAACGCAGGTGCTAGCAGGTATCTGGGCTGATCCCGCTAACACTGCGTTTTTGGGAACCCTAAACTGCTGGGGACGCTAGTATAGATCTGATCAGATCAGATATTGATCTGTTCAGATACTATACCACTAAGGGGGGTGTATGCTTCACGCATGGGTGTTAGCGCTACTGGCACTAACCTGACGCTGCCTGGGGTGTGACGCAGACCCTCTCTGACGCTAAAACCTAACTGATATCACCCGCCGGGCGATCAGGGGGTTAAACCTTTATTGGGTTATATACGGCGGGTGCCCTGACACTATAAAAAGCAAACTAACTAACCAGCGTCACCCGTAACACTTATATGATGATCACTGGTGAAAGGGTTAACTAGGGGCAATTAGGGGGTTAAAACCTTTATTAGGGTAATATATGGGGGTACCTGACGCTATATAAAAACCTGACGGCGAACCTAAAAAAAAATTACTGGCTACCTATCGGCATCACCGACACTAAGACAACGATCATAAAAACGATTGCTTAGCGACAGTGGTGATAGGGGGTGAAAGGGTTACCTGGGGGGCGATCAGGGGGTTAAACCTTTATTAGATAATATATGGGGGTACCTGACGCTATAAAAACCTGCGGCGAACCTAAAAAAAATTACTGGCTACCGATCAGCATCACCGACGCTAAGACTTCGATCAGAAAAATGATCGCATAGTGACGGCGGTGCTAGGGGGTGAAAGGGTTACCTGGGGGGTGATCAAGGGGGTTACACCTTTATTAGGTAATATATGGGGGTACCCGAAGCTATAAAAACCTGCGGCGAACCTAAAAAAAATTACTGGCTACCGATCAGCATCGCCGACGCTAAGACATCGATCAGAAAAATTATCGCTTAGTGACAGTGGTGATAGGGGGTGAAAGGGTTACCTGGGGGGGCGATCAAGGGGGTTAAACCTTTATTAGGTAATATATGGGGGTACCCGACGCTATAAGAACCTGCGGCGAACCTAAAAAAAATTACTGGCTACCGATCAGCATCACCGACGCTAAGACATCGATCAGAAAAATGATCGCATAGCCACGGCGGTGCTAGGGGGTGAAAGGGTTACCTGGGGGGTGATCAAGGGGGTTAAACCTTTATTAGGTAATATATGGGGGTACCCGACGCTATAAAAACCTGCGGCGAACCTAAAAAAAATTACTGGCTACCGATCAGCATCGCCGACGCTAAGACATCGATCAGAAAAATTATCGCTTAGTGACAGTGGTGATAGGGGGTGAAAGGGTTACCTGGGGGGGCGATCAAGGGGGTTAAACCTTTATTAGGTAATATATGGGGGTACCCGACGCTATAAGAACCTGCGGCGAACCTAAAAAAAATTACTGGCTACCGATCAGCATCACCGACGCTAAGACATCGATCAGAAAAATGATCGCATAGCCACGGCGGTGCTAGGGGGTGAAAGGGTTACCTGGGGGGTGATCAAGGGGGTTAAACCTTTATTAGGTAATATATGGGGGTACCCGACGCTATAAAAACCTGTGGCGAACCTAAAAAAAATTACTGGCTACCGATCAGCATCGCCGACGCTAAGACATCGATCAGAAAAATTATAACTTAGTGACAGTGGTGATAGGGGGTGAAAGGGTTACCTGGGGGGGCGATCAAGGGGGTTAAACCTTTATTAGGTAATATATGGGGGTACTCGACGCTATAAAAACCTGCGGCGAACCTAAAAAAAATTACTGGCTACCGATCAGCATCACCGACGCTAAGACATCGATCAGAAAAATGATTGCTTAGTGACAGTGGTGATAGGGGGTGAAAGGGTTATCTGGGGGGTGATCAGGGGGTTAAACCTTTATTAGGGGGGGTTAGGGGGCTACACTGGACCTAAGACTAAACTTTGGTGACACTTTTACAGTCACAAATGTCACTGATTGCAGTGATCACTAAATAAATGGTCACTGCAATCAGTGACACTGTGACTGGGGGCTGGGGGGGGGGCTGGGGGGTGATCTGGGGGTGTCTGGGGGGGCCTGGGGGGGCGATTTATGTGCCTATGTGTCCTGGTGTCAGTGTAGTGTTGTGTGTACTAACCTGGCATCTTCTCCTGTACGGCGCTCGGTATATGTGAGCGCCCCAGGAGAGATGACATCACTTCCTCCTTCCTGGCAGGCAGGGGAAGCTCTCTCATTCGCCGGGAGCGATTGAGAGGGGGTGGCCGGAATCGAACGGCCGTCCCCTCATGCCGGATCGCTCCCGAAGGTAAAATGACCGCTCACTGTAAAGAAGGGGGGTCCGATCGGACCCCCCAACTATACAAAGGCAATCACGTATATATACGTGATTGTGCCTGTCGGTGCCATTCTGCTGACGTATATTTACAGTGGGCGGTCGTTAAGTGGTTAAAGAAAAAATAACAGGTCTGTGAGAGCCGGAATTCTTACTGTTTGGTAGGTGATCAAATCCCTTTTGTCATGCAATAAAATGCAAATTAATTACTTAAAAATCATACAATGTGATTTTCTGGATTTTCGTTTTAGATTCCGTCTCTCACAGTTGAAGAGTACCTATGATAAAATTACAGATCTCTACATGCTTTGTAAGTAGGAAAATCTGAAAAATCGGCAGTGTATCAAATACTTGTTCTCCCCACTGTATATATATATATATATGTAGCACACGGACCTTTTCCTGCCCTTGGCTCTCTTGCAGGTCAAGGCACACCGCGCTATATGCCCGTATCCTCCCTTTGAGAGGTCGAGCGGTGTTAACAGATTTTTGGGTCCTGCAGCCGGGTTCTCCTTCAGTTGGTTCTCGTCTCCTAAAGTATAGGGACAAGTCTCTATTTTCCCAAGTAACTCCAATGTCCACACCACCTTAAACTCCAACGTTGAGTTTATTTTTATAAGCAAAGTTCAATAGACAGTAAAGATGGATAAGAGAAAGAACAGCAAGGTGTTGGGAGATAGGTCCTGGCACAATTAATATTGTAGTCGCCACTCGATCCCGAGTGGGCTTAGCTCACCCAAGTAGTTCCCTGTAAGAGCGGATCCTAGCAGCCGGAGTGATGCTCGAATGTTTTCTTGAGTTTTCCTAGAGATACGATCGGGAGATCCTCTGCCACAGAATCTTTCAGTCCCGAACCTCTCAGCACATGCAACACAAGGACATTTGCCAGCGAAAGCACGTTGCAAGGCCTATAGTGAACCTTTGAATCCCTCCAGAAAGTTACCGGGCCTCTCCTTCACCGTGAACTTTCACCGGTCCCTCAGAAAAGTCCTCCCCGGATTCCTCTTCTTAGAGCAGGTTCCCTCGCAAGGGCACCCTGGGATTCCTCTTTCGGGAATGGGCCCCAGCTAAAGGTGCTGGGCCCAATAGTAGAGTTGCAGCCCCAGGCTAAAGGTGTCTGAGACTGATACACATGCGCACCCCTGGCCTGGAGGGCCAGGGGACGCGGACTGCTTCCCAAAAGATGGCGTCTGCCCCTTATGTATCCTCTCCCAGCATGCACAGCAGGTTAACCACGCCCACCGCACCACTGCCGAGAGAGGACACCCTAAGGCATAGCAATGCCACCCACGGTTTAACCCTGACCCAAGATGGCAGCGCCACCTGCAGGCCACAGGGAACTGTACATCGGGCTGCATTACACAGGCAGAAGCTAACCCTAACAATCAAAATGGTCTGAGCCTGACTACTGGCTCAGATCAAACCCCTAAATTTGAGTTACATAGCACCCCTGAAAGTAAAGGGGCGCTACACATATATATATATATATATATATTGTAGCAGGGTGACCCCGTGGTGGTTTAAGACAGATTTTGTAGGAAGCAAGCGCACTAATGGCATAGGTGTGTGAAGAGAGCCGTGAGAGGTGTTGGTGTGCACCATGGTGTCCAGATCGGGACAGAGCAGAGAGAGTACAGGAGGGATGGAGCAGCTGGGAAGCTGTAAAGAAGACGCAGAGCTGAGGTGCAACATCTGTGCATAAACACTGGGATGTGTTTTATGGTCAGGAGGAACACCAAGGGACTAAAGATCAGGAAGAGACCCTGAAGAGGTACTTGGAGCATTAAGGATGCCACAAGAGAGCCAGGAGGCTGGATATTATGTTTTTGCAGGGATGTTGAGAACCCCCTATGTGGGAAGACCTACTTGTGTGTTCATTTAAATAAAAGCAGGCAGGAAAGCCCTGAAAACTATATCTGGCGTGGAGTAAATTCATTGTTTTGGCACTACCATTGAGTTAAAGTGGTTGTAAACCCTGTCGATATTTTTTTTTTTTTATCTAACCTGCAAGACAAAGCTATAATGAGCTAGTATGACTAGCATACTAGCTCATTATGTACCACTTACCTTAAGTCGTCCGTGTCCCTCCTCTAGCCGTATCCATCGCTGCGGCGATAGCCGGAATGTTACTTTTAATTATAAAAAGTGGAGTTTAAAAAATAATTCATATATATATATATATATAAATATATATATGTATATGTAGCGGGTATATACTTTTTAAAACTGGTGAAGACACCAGTGATGCATAGTTTCCTGCGGCCCAGCAGGTGGCGCTGTCACTTTGGGCCGGGGTTGAACCATCGCTGCAGTGCCGTACCCTTTGTGGCCTCTCGCAGCGGTTGTACGGCGGGGCGGGGAACCCGCCGTGCATCCTGGAAGGGGGTATAAAGGGGGCGGATATCTTCGCCACGAGGCTGGAGTCCGGGGCACCTTCGGCCTGAGGGCTGTCGTTGCGGTCGGTGTCCAGGCGGCCTAGGCCTGGATACTTGGAATTCGTGTTCCATTCCAGACACCTTCAGTCTGGGGTAAGGTACTCAGCCAGAGACCTGGGGCCCAGTACCTTCCGCTGGGTCCCGCAAGGGAGGAATCATCCTAGGGGGCCCCGGGAGTGGGGCACCCGAATCCAGAGGCGTCAGGGACCAGAGGAGGGACTCATCCGAAGACCTGGTGCAGCAGATTGCCAGTGTCGGGTGAACCTCTGGAGACCGCCCGGAGGGATATCTTTCCCGAACAGGGGCCGATTTCAAAGAGGAAGTTCAGTCCATGTTCAATGACCGGTGGCAGCGGTCCAACTATTTCAATCAGGTCAGTGCAGGGGCCTCAACAGTTCATCAGAGACCAAACTCACGGTCGGTGGCAGAGACCGTGCGCCAGGCCTATTCGCTAAAGAAAGGAATAGGAGAGCTTAGTTGTGCCTGGGCCTACTCGTTCCCACACCCCCATGTTCGTCTGTTATTGGAAGTTCAACTGAGTGTGTTCACCGTACTGTATGAGAAATAAAGGAGTGTTGGACTTTTGATTGGTGCGGGGCTTTATTATTGGCAGACACGTTTCCATGGAACAACTGAGTCTTCGTATGCAGTAGACAGACCCGGAGGTAATTCAAATAACTTTGCTCAACCCTCTTATACACACGAGGGGAGAGCTTGGCGTAGTGTTCCTGCACTCTCCTCTCCCAGGTACCCCTAGACACAAGCCACTCACAATAGGCAAGAGGGAGAGTGAGGGTCCGCTACATATATATATATATATATAGGGGAAGTAACCAAGGTCGGACTTTAAAGGCAAGGAAACAATAGAGGTTACAAAAAATATATATTTATTAGAGCAAAAAAAGGTAATATACAAGCGGGAAACTTCCACAAGAAGTAGCATAAACACCATGTATGTCTGTTTATAGACTAAGTGTGGACATACAGTTGCTTCCAGTGTGGAGGGTATCCACTATGGGAAAAACATATATTAGGCAGCAATAAGCATATCCCTAGTATTTTGGAAAAGGTATGCATACATCATATAGTGGGGGCAGACACGAGGTTCATAGACGTCAAATAAAGCAGCCAGCAATCCAATGAGGAAAAGGTAAGGTACAATGGGAACCCACCTTACAATGAATCCAGGTATAGTAGATGTCACTAGATGTGTCCGCTATGCCCCCAGGAGACAACTCCCTATACCAGGGATGTCTGCCCCCACTATGTGATGTATGCATACCTTTTCCAAAATACTAGGGATATGCTTATTGCCGCCTGTGACGAACCCTCTGTTCTCAAACAGATCTAGGTCCGCCATCAATGCTTCCTCTGTTCAAATCCAGCACCTTCCAAGCTTCTTTAGCCCCCCAGTCCACAGACAACACATCTCAGAGTAGGGCAAAACAAACTGATTTTATTATCACACATGGACACACAGATATCTCTCCTCAAAAACACATCCCTCCCACCCTTGGAAAACAGGGCGGGCCAAACTGTCCAATGACAATGGCCACACAGGTCAGGTGTGTTCAAACTTCTCAATACACAGTCTTATCAGCAGGGGGTTTGGAGGAATCCCCCCTCCATTTTTCCTCACAGCAGCCACAATAGAACAATAGAATAGTCACACCCCACCCAATCACAACAAATAGTCCAACAGCATGGGACAGCACACATTATATATACATATATACAGCACACATTATATACATTTTACAAGGTTCTAGTGTGGCAAGCTGAGTTCCCCAAACCCCCGACCCAAAGTCACTCCTGTCACACAGCCTAATTGATGTTTTTTTCCCATAGTGGATACCCTCCACACTGGAAGCAACTGCATGTCCACACTTAGTCTATAAACAGACATACATGGTGTTATTGCTACTTCTTGTGGAAGTTTCCCGTTTGTACATAGATTTCCCGATATTCGGATGTGTATACACTAGATCCTGTCCATTCCAAGTGAGACTTGTTTTTTCTGCTCTTGCTACTTTGTTCATCCTGAAGAAGCCTTACGGTGAAACGCGTAGAAGTACAAGGGACTGAATCAATACTGTGTACTTTTTTGTATGGTTTTAATTCTTGAACACTGTTCTTGTATTACCTTTTTTTTGCTCTAATAAATATATATTTTTTTGTAATCTCTATTGTTTCCTTGCCTTTAAAGTTCGACCTTGGTTACTTCCCCTTGAGTAGCTTTCCATGTTCCCTTTACAATATACGGATGTGGCATTGTGAGTGTTTTTCTTAATTTTTCATATATATACATATATATATATATATATATATATATATATATATAAAAAGTTCAGGTGTCCAGTCCTCTACACCAGTTGAAGTCCCATAGAGACGAAACACGTCGGGCCTGCATTGTTTGCTTCCCACATTGCTTTTTAAAATGTTGTGATCACTTTTTATTATTCTTTTATATCTGTCATGTGATGTACGAAATCTATCATTTTAATAAATCCCCCTTGGTTGACCTGCACCATATGGAGCTATTTCTGCATTTTATCCTTTTTTGGGGCCACTGATGAGAACACCCACCATCACCACCATTTCCTGGATCAATCCTTTTCCTGGTCTGCAATTGCGGTTCTTCCGTATGGTTTGGAGTCCAAAAGATCCATTATCTGATCCAACGTGGCATCTTCATCTACACAGCCCTGGAGCTTAAGGAAGCGAGGGTTTAGAGCCTGTTTGACCCACTGCCGTATGGTATATGTGTCCACCAAATTTTGTAAGAGTACCCAATTTTTTCTTCTTGGAAGACTTTGAAGTAACCACGGGTATCCGAATAGTTCATTTGGATTTCACACTCCAAATTACATCTTGAAGTGGATTCCCCTCCTTGTCTCTTTGGACTTCGGTGCTTATTGTTTGTGGAATAATACCACTTCTTTTTGCTTTGAGTGGACTCATATTCACTTATTTTCATATGTTTGAGTGGATTCACATTCTCTTATCCTCACTTGTTTATTTTATTTTATTTTGTCCAAGTGATTTATTACCATTTTTTGTATATACAGTATATATATTCCTCAGTTTTGGCATTTATTTCTGTGCATTATCCAGCACAAAAAATATCATAATTTATGTAGTTTCACATTTTAGCTTTACACTATATTGTTATACTCTACACCAGTGGTCTCCAAACTGCGGCCCTTTGCTTGCCTTTATCCGTCCTTTGGGGCACTATTCCTCCCACTGATACAAGACACTATTCTGCCAGCTGATATCAACAATGGGGCATTATTTCTCCCATTGACACCAACAATGGGTCGCTATTCCTCCCAATGATACCAACAATGGGGTACTATTCCTCCACCTTATACCAAATGTGCTGATATTTGCTACCATGGATGTCAGGAACTCCTGCTGGCCACAGTCTGGCCCACCTAAATCTGAAGGACAATAAACTGGCCTTTTGTTTAGAAAGTTTGGAGACCTCTACTCTACACAATAAATGCTGCAGGGAAAGTTTATGGAAGATCATTTTTTGGGAACATATCTGACCGGACTTGGAAAATCTCTCTTCCAAGCGCACTAGAGAGAAAGGTAATTACCTCCTTGTAAAAGAAAATAAGCTTTATAGCAGTCAAGAAATGTCTCAGTTTTTACCAGGGAAGCAAGTACACATTACTACATATGACAACAGGCTCGTTAGATAACTGCCAATTTTTAAACAATGACGCCACATGAGATAGTCTAAGCACAAGGTTTCTTTGATGCTGACCGAGCTTATTTTCCCAAAAAGATTAAATGTTCCCAACTCGTTGTTGGTGGTTGCTGGGAAGTCCATTGTTTTTACAAGTTTTGTTTCACCGCTTCTAAAGAACAGAAACAAAAAATAGTTTTGTCTATGCCAATTGTAAACTATGCTGCACTTGGGGTGATCTCATAATGTGTGATTTCCTCAAGATGGTTCGTGGCCTCGTATCCTGTGCCGCGTGTGTTTTTGTGTAAAAGTGATTGGCGGGGACGGTTGTAATGTCATGTTTGTCTGGGAACAGGCGTATTGCACCGCAAAGGACAAAATAGGGACTTTCATCTTTCCAGAGAAAGCCAAAATAACTTCTGAAGCGTCTGATGCTTTCTGTGTGTCTTACTGAAGAACAATAAGGGCTCAAATGTGACAACCACCACGACTACTACACAATGGACCAACATAGAGATGATCAGCTTAAAGGGCAACTATGAATTGTTTGCATTTTTTGAGTTACTGTAAGCTCTTCAAAGCAGGACCCTCCTAATCTTCTTGTCTGTTGGCACTATATAAATACTGTATAATAAAATTATGATAATATACTATATACAAGAAAGATACCTGCTTAACCTCTTCAGTTCTGGACCAGTTCTAACACTTCTCATATATTTTTTTTTTGCTAGAACATTACTTAGAACCCCAAACATTATATATATACCAGGGTTCTTCAAAAAGTTTCCCCACATTTTTTAACTCTATTAAACATAGAAAAGTATGGAAACTTTTTAAAGACCCATATATATATATATATATATATATATATATATATATATATATATATATATATATAGTAAAAATGTATTAAGTTTAGCTTGTCTTGCAAAACGCTCTCAAACCAAGGGAGGACAAAAAGGAGGCCTGGCACACAGCAATGGATCAACCCCCAGCCCATGGCGACAGCGCCACCTGCTGGGCTGCAGGGAATTACACATCACTGGTGTCTCTGCCAGTTAAATTTACACCCGGGAAAGTACATACCTGCTACACTCTCCCCCTGGTGATTTGACACTGGTCCACAGTGTCTGGAACAAATCATACCCTCAAGGGCTGGCATAATCCAATCCAGAGACCAACTAACAATTGTACAAAAATATAAAACTTTTGAAAAACCTGATCAACTAAAGCAATTGTGTCTGAGCCCTATATAAAAGGGAAAGGGAACAACAACAGTTAACCATAACTTTGAATCACATATTCACATTATACTTTTCCCCACCCATCCTGACTAAGATCCACCCCATTCTCAGTGATCTTGATGGGATGCTCTCCTGCAGAGGGAAAAAAACGAAATCACCACACATAAACCCTGACATGTATTCGTGTGAGAGAAAAGAAACTTCTCCGTGAAGAAATCCCTTTCCTCCAAGGAGTGAGTGTGTGTAAAGTGTTTAACGTTGCGCAACACTGCCACCTGGTGACAGCGTCGCGGTAACTGCACTCGTGGAACTTTTCCTCTTCTCTTTGGCCCTATCTACCCCAGAGTCTGTGATCTCTTGCTGGAAAAGTAAAGAACAAACCAGGAACAGTTCTTCATTCCTCTGGGCAACAAAAGCAACAGGCCCCAGAAAGTTCAGCAGCATAACAAGAGCGGAGTCTTTTCTCTCCTACAGGTAGAAACGAGGATGCGGCAGAACAAGCGGCTTCAAGTGCTGGTCCATGGTCTCCAGATGATACTCTACATCTTCTCCTTCCTTGCGCCGGATCAGCACCTTGTCTGCATGGATGTGCCGTCCCAACATCCATTCTGCCTTGCAGTCCTTAAAACGCTGAGAGGCCTTGGGGGAGCATGCCAGGTACCTGTGGGCGTGTGGAATCTGAAGGTGAGTCCACACAAAGTCATTGTACCAGCGCTCCCGGCTCACCTCCACCTCATAGAGCAGTTCCTTGGACAAGTATGGATACTCCCATCCGTACTCCGCAGCAACCTTCTGACCAAATAAGCGTTGTAGTCTGGCCAAAGGAGGCATAGTAGCTCTGTCCCCTTCGCCAGGCAAAACTATTGAGTCCGGGTGGCGAGGAACCTTGACCACATCTGGTCGGGGCATTGGTGCCCGCAGTAACAGTCTCTTTTCCCCGGTCTTCGGTACAGATGGTACCGGGGATGTAGAGGCAGGCGGGGGACGGGACCCATCTTCAGGCGCCGGTGCCTCCAGCCGGGGTGTACTTTCCCCTGTAGACATGGGTGGTTCCCTGGTTCTCCGGGATGAAGCGAGAGGTACTTTGTCCCAGCCCTTTTCTGCAAACAGTTCATCTATAGCAACGTCGTCTCCCATGTCCGAGAGCGACTCCAGGTCAGAGGTGTCACACTCCTCCGCGGGTAGGTACCCTGTAGTGGAGACTGAGCTTTCAACTCTTCCCACACACCAAATCTCTCCACCAGGCTTACCTCGGCCTTTGCTTGAATCGGGACGTCCGGAACTCTTGTCGGCGGATCCATCCTGGCCGGGCGTAAGCGGGCGAGACGGTCCACCACAACCGCTGGTCGGGGCTACCATGCCGGTCTTTCTCTTCGGTGGTGGACGCTGCGAGACAGTGGTGACCGAGTCAGCATCCTCGGATTTCTCCCGTTGAGCTTTCACGACCTCCTCCGCGGTCGCTGCAGTGTGCGCAGGGATGGCTGTCAAAGCAGTGATTCCTCCTCTCTGAGTGGTGTTGCCCGCAGCACGGCCGGAGTAAATGGTTCTTGGTTTCTCCACCGCTGGATCCACTTCAAACAGGAACTCCCCACAGGCCTCGCATCACCCGAATGGCTTCAGTTGGCACATCAGTCCCGAACAGCCGGGACAAATCACACCCAGGGCCTCAACGTCCATGCACGAATACAGGGCGAATCGACCCCTTGGCTTTAGCCGGATCCCCGTATCTGTTACCGGAGCAGCAACAGTCAATGTCGTGGTGGAAGGGTGAACTGGAATCCACGATGTATGTCCGAACATGGCGACCTGTTGCTGATCCATCGCACACTGCCAAGTTTTTGCGCCAACGTCCCACGTGTAGTCCTTCACACGTATTGGACTCCTCCCCTTTTGCTCCAGTTCGCGGGTATTTCTTCTTTTCTGTTTCTGAGTCACGCCCACGAACTAAGCGATGGGGGTGTGCCTGGTGGCGCAGTGCAAATAGAAGCCCCCACGTGTAGTCCCTCACACGGCTGAGCTTCCCCCTCTCCTTGCTCTTCTGCGCGGGCCTTTCCCTTCAATGGGTCATGTCCACGACTTCGACACAGGGATGCACTTCGGTCAATGAAGGCCTGCCTACTCGCATAACTCCTCCAGCAGACACATTCAATTCCGTGGTGCACAAACACTATATAGGACCCGAGCCCCCACGTGCAGCGCCCTCCTCACTCCCCTCTCGCATCAGCTCGTTTCTCTTCTTGTCTAGGGGTACCTCAGGGGGGAGAGAGCGGGGACACCACGCCTGGCCTTCACCACAGGTGTCAGTGCGGTGTAAGCAAAGTTCTTTCTATACCTTTGGGTCAGTGTTGTGCACCTAAGACCTCCACGTGGGATTACCTTGAACAATGTCCACCAGAAACGAGCCTCACACCATTAAAGTCCAACACTCCTTTATTCTTCTCGAGTGAACAGCATAATCAGTTAGACTCCCTTAGAAACAGAAGAGAAAAGGAGGTGTGGATGCGAATAGGCCCAGACACAATGAACTCTCCACTTTCCTTCCTGAAAGTGGGTTGCGGTCTCCGAGCGAGGGGGAAATTTCCTTCCAGGCGGTCTCCGGTGGGAGGCTCACCTGTCACTGGCAATCTGCTGCACCCGGTCTTCAAGTGAGGAGCTCCCCCCGGTCCATTACGCCTTCCGGATTCGGGTACCCAATCCCTGGGTTCCCTAGGACCTCCTTCCCTCGCGGAACTCAGTGTTGGGCACTGAGCTCCAGACCATCCTCTCGAGTACCTCACCCCAGGCTAAAGGTGCCTGAGATGGAACACGACCTCCGGCTGTCCTCTAGGCCTAGGCCGCCTAGAGGACCGACACGAACCACCGCCCACAGGCTGGCCGGCCCCTTTATACCCTCTCCCAGCAAGCACGGCGGGTTCCCCGCCCCACCATACCGCTGCCGAGGGAGGACAAAAAGGAGGCCCGGCACACAGCAATGGATCAACCCCCAGCCCATGTCGACAGTGCCACCTGCTGGGCTGCAGGGAATTACACATCACCGGTGTCTCTGCCAGTTAAATTTACACCTGGGAAAGTTCATACCCGCTACATATATATATATATATACAGTAAAACCTTGGTTTGAGAGTAACTTGGTTTGAGAGCGTTTTGCAAGACACGCTAAACTTTTTAATAAATTTTGACTTGACATACAAGCGATGTCTTGATGTAAGAGTAGCGTCATGTCACAACTGAGTATAAAATAGAAGAGAGGCGCCTCTAAGTGTAGCAATATGGTTACATTTAATGAAGGTACAACATTTAGAAACTTACATGGTTGATGATTAAAAGAGGCACATCTAAGTATGCAGGCATCCGGGGTAAAGATGTCCACATAGACCATCCTCTTGTGGAGGCTTCCATTTTTGGATGGACATTTTATGGTTACACAACTTATCACATTACTATAATCTTTTTATATGGACTATAGACTGAAGGATTTATGAATAAATGGTTGTGGAACAAATCATTTAAGTTTCCATTATTTCTTATGGGAAAATTTGCTTTGATATATAAGTGCTTTGGATTACAAGCATGCTTCCAGAACAAATTATGCTCGCAATCCAAGGTTTTACTGTATATATGTAGCAAGGTGTCACTTTTGCACGTAGCTTATGAACTACAGTTTGTGCCTATAAGAACTTAACTCTTTTTCATTGCCCGGTTGTCTTATACTGCTGCAATTTGTTGGGTTCAGCTATGGTAAGAACAATGCCTGACTGCCTGTCGGACTTTGTGGTGCGGAGAGACAGAGACTCTATTGCTATGGGTCAGAAATAGACTACAAGGCCCACAACGCCACTGTGCTGCGAAGTAGCGTGGCGCCACGCACTGCCTGCTGGGAGGACCTATTTAAGACAAGGCGGAGTTTGGGTTCACTCTCTTGGGACGCCATCTTGCAAGAGGCCTGCAGCAAGGGTGCTTAGGCTGGAGAAGCCTGGGCCTAGAGTGACGGAGGCCGGATCACCTGTCGGAGGGATTCCTGCTACAGCCTGGCTGATCGGACCCGGGAGAGAGACAGCTCCACACCCCTGAGCATCCAGAGTCACCTATACACCGGCGCCTTGTGAGTGGTTAATCGGAGGACCAGGGACCGTGACTCGCCTGGAGGTTGCGAACCAAGAGGCAAGGCCTCATGTGGTTAGAGGGCACCTGCCCACCAACATAACTAACTGTGTTGCAGAAAGGTGACTTCCACACTCTTACTTATGCTTGCTGGTAACAGCAGTACCTCAAGCAGAGACACGCTACATTCAGGATTGAGTTAGCGCTTTGGGAAGGATCAGCATTCCACTTGCCCTTTTCACCATACATGTTAATTGTTTAATCTTTCTTCACCTTTTCTCTGGATTACAAATACTCAAGTGCACCAACAAAAGCTAGCGAAGATTACTGGAGACTCTTGGGAGCAATCATTAGTTCAGCTCACTGACTAGGTTGATACAGCGGGACACGTACCAATAAAGCTGCCCATCAGGGGGAGCCAGATACAGTGGGTCAAAAAAGTATTTAGTCAGCCACCTATTGTGCAAGTTCTCCCACTTAAAAAGATGAGAGAGGCCTGTAATTGTCATCATAGGTATACCTCAACTATGAGAGACAAAATGTGGAAACAAATCCAGACAATCACATTGTCTGATTTGGAAAGAATTTATTTGCAAATTATGGTGGAAAATAAGAATTTGGTCAATATCAAAAGTTCATCTCAATACTTTGTTATATATCCTTTGTTGGCAATGAGAGAGGTCAAACATTTTCTGTAAGTCTTTACAAGGTTGTCACACACTGTTGCTGGTATGTTGGCCCATTCCTCCATGCAGATCTCTTCTAGAGCAGTGATGTTTTGGGGCTGTCACTGGGCAACACGGACTTTCAACTCCCTCCAAAGGTTTTCTATGGGGTTGAGATCTGGAGACTGGCTAGGCCACTCCAGGACCTTGAAATGTTTCTTACGAAGCCACTCCTTCATTGCCCATGTGGTGTGTTTGGGATCATTGTCATGCTGAAAGACCCAGCCACATTTCATCTTCAATGCCCTTGCTGATGGGAGGAGGTTTGCACTCAAAATCTCACGATACATGGCCCCATTCATTCTTTCATGTACACAGGATCAGTCGTCCTGTTCCCTTTGCAGAGAAACAGCCCCAAAGCATGATGTTGCCACCCCCATGCTTCACAGTAGGTATGGTGTTCTTTGGTTGCAACTCGGCATTCTCTCTCCTCCAAACACGACGAGTTGTGTTTCTACCAAACAGTTCTACTTTGGTTTATTCTGGCCATATGACATTCTCCCAATCCTCTTCTATATCATCCAAATGCCCTCTAGCAAACCTCAGACGGGCCCGGACATGTACTGGCTTAAGCAGGGGGACACGTCTGGCACTGCAGGATCTGAGTCCCTGGCGGCATAGTGTGTTACTGACTTTGTTACGTTGGTCCCAGCTCTCTGCAGTTCATTCACTAGGTCCCCCTGTGTGGTTCTGGGATTTTTGCTCACCGTTCTTGTGATCATTTTGACCCCACGGGGTGAGATCTTGTGTGGAGCCCCAGATCGAGGGAGATTATCAGTGGTCTTGTATGTCTTCCATTTTCTAATTATTGCTCCCACAGTTGATTTCTTCACACCAAGCTGCTTGCCTATTGCAGACTCAGTCTTCCCAGCCTGGTGCAGGTCTACAATTTTGTTTCTGGTGTCCTTCGACAACTCTTTGGTCTTCACCATAGTGGAGTTTGGAGTGTGACTGTTTGAGGTTGTGGATAACAAGTTCAAACAGGTGCCATTAATACAGGTAATGAGTGGAGGACAGAGGAGCCTCTTAAAGAAGAAGATACAGGTCCGTGAGAGCCAGAAATCTTGCTTGTTTGTAGGTGACCAAATACTTATTTTCCACCATAATTTGCAAATAATTTCTTTCCAAATTAGACAATGTGATTGTCTGGATTTGTTTCCACATTTTGTCTTCATAGTTGAGGTATACCTATGATGACAATTACAGGCCTCTCTCATCATTTTAAGTGGGAGAACTTGCACAATTGGTGTCTGACTAAATACTTTTTTGCCCCACTGTAGCTTGTCAAATCTGCACGTGTAAATCAACTTTTGCATTTATTTTACTGTCATTGTGCTGTTCAGTGAGCTGGTTTGGACTTGGTGGAGAAGTACCCCACTGTAGATATCATTGCAGTGGGAAATTCTTCCACCCTGCACTTCTTCAGGTCTGACACTAAGTTAAGTAAATTCAGGTCTTATGGTTTATAAATGAAACTTTTGAACTGTTGTGCATATGTATGTCCATGGACTCTCACAGGGATCTGTCTGAGTCAAATGTCTCATGTTAATCTTTATTTCTTTACCAAGTAAACATATTACATCTTGGTTGAACTACCACTTGTGTGGGACTCTGTCTTTTGCAGCTGTGTGGCAGGTTAACCACAACAAGGTAATAATATTTAATTACAATTACTGTTGTGTGATATCATTGTGGCCCTCTATGACCCTTATGCCGCGTACACACGATCAATTTTTTCGACGGTGAAAACACCGTCGAGAAAATCGACGTGAAAAATGAGGAACAGCTTGTTCCCCCCACACACGGCCGTTTTAAATGACATTATTTTTTTGGTCGAAAAAAACGACCGTGTGTGGGCTCCGCGGCAGTGTTTCCCTATGGGAAAACTGCCGCGGAAAAAAACGACGGGAATCACGACGAGAAAATTTAGAGCATGTTCTAATTTTTCGCGTCGTGATTAATGCTGTTTTTTCCGTCGAGAAAAACGACAAAAAGCCCACAGACGATCGTTTTACTCGTCCAAAGGAAAAAATTTAATTTTTCTCGACGGGAAAAACGGTCGTGTGTACGCGGCATTAGGGGTTCACAATCACATTATTGTGATCAGGGATGAGCCGAACACCCCCCTGTTCGGTTCGCACCAGAACCTATGAACAGACAAAATGTTTGTGTGAACTTTAGAACCCTATTAAATACAATGGACTCGAAAGTTCGAAATCTAAAGTGCTAATTATAAAGGCTTATATGCAAGTTATTGTCCTAAAAAGTGTTTGGGGACCCGGGTCCTGCCCCAGGGGACATGTATCAATAAAAAAAGAAGTTTTAAAAACGTCCGTTTTTTCGGGAGCAGTGATTTTAATAATGCTTAATTCCTTTACATTTCGTACCTGGGGGGTGTGTATGATATGCATGTAAAGCAGCGCTTGTTTCCCGTGCTTAGAACTGTCCCTTGTGGTGGATATTTTGATTCTAATTCTTTTTCATATCCTGTACTCTAAATAAACCACCATGCCCCCCCAAACGGACACATGTATATATGTATTTATGAAACACTACCCTTGTAGGAGCTGCTGGTTTAATAGCGTCCAATCATTGGGAACAGGACGCTGCATGTGTATGTATGTATGTATGTGTATGTGTATATATATATATATATATATATATATATATATGTATATGTATGTGTATGTATGTGTATATATATATATATATATATATATATATATATATATATATATATATATATATGTAAGGGGACGGGTAAAATCTGTTTATGAGTTTACTGAAAGGGTCAGGATGTCACTGGATGCAAAGCGCCTTGAGGCGATTTAGTTCGCATTTGTAGCGCTATACAAGTTATTCACTCACTCACTCACTCACTCACTGAAAGATGTTTTCTTTGAGAGAGAGCTCCCCCCATACTGTAAACAAAGGACGTATCATCTCCTGTTGGTTGGGAGGTTTCAGGTGAAACTTAAGTGTCCTTTGTCTTGGGGGGGCCGGTCACCGCAGGGGGTCCTTAGCAAGCTAATGTGGGAACTGGTTAGACTAAGCTGATAAAGCAACCAGTATTTCAGCTTTAGAGGGGGCAGGCTAGGTAAAGAGACCTGAGATTTCAACCAATCAGGTGGTCAGATTTGAACCAATGAGACCATCGGATTTTGGATTATAAATTAGTCAGCCAGAGCCATAATAAGCCCTTGCGAATGAAGATCTGACGCAGACGACATGGTCACGTAATTTGCTCTCTCTCTCTCTCTCTCTCTCTCTCCCTCTCTCCCTCTCTCCCTCTGCCTCTCCCTCTGTCTCTCTCTCTCTGTCTCTCTCTCTCTCTCCCTCTCTCTCTCTCCCATGTTTAAGATTAATATTACTTCACGTTTGCTCTCTTAATCATAATATCATGTAACATTGGTATCATGTTTGTCATAGCAATATTCCTGTTGGTATTATCATGTAACATTGGTCATAGGTGATATAAGTTTAGGTTAGAGCAATGTTCCTATTATGTATCGTGTAACATTGGTATCATCTTGCTATGAGGTGGTATCATTTCTGTAAAAATAAATGTAATTGTTTTCTCTTTTTACACCGTTATCGTTTGATTTCATTTTTTATAGACAAAAGGTTTAATCACTGATAGTAAGCATTTAAGCGGGTTAGGAATATCTCCTTAACAGATGGTGCCCCGTGTCTAGGCGAATATTTTGATGAGACTGATTTTTGAATAATGTATGTATATAGAATGAAATTGCAGCAGGGTATCGGTATGAATGGTAAGGGCTCTGTTTGGAATCAATTTCAGTTGACCCTTTGATTAAGATTAGGCCAATCTTTGGGATTGAAACAAACCTGTGCGTATAGGGCTGCGTTTCCACTGGCGCAACTCCACTGTCATGTGACGTTGAAATGCAGCTTTAGTGCGACTGTGGTGTGGTGTTGAATGCGATTTTGATAGAGTCACTGCAGCTTTGAGTCACATAGATTGGAATGGGTGCTATTGAAATCAATGGTAAGCGATTTGTAATGCGACTTTGTGTCCAAGGTCGCATGGCGAATTGCATCAGTGGAAACGGAGACTAAATCACACTGAATTATCTGGATGTATGCGAATCTATCTTTCTGTGTAAACTACTAACGGGGGGATTGTAAGCTTTTGGGGCAGATTTTGATGTTTGGTGCGAATGGAGTAGTGCGTTTTTTTTCGGTGTTGCAATCTGATGGAGACTATTTTTTGTTTTCCTGTGTGTGTGTGGGAACCCATGTGGTATGTGCCAAGCTGGTTTTGGCGGGAAAAAATTGGGCATCATCCACCATTTTGTCATGTCCATGAGATGTGCGGTGGTCATCCACCATTTTGTGGTGGCTTGGCTTGTCGGCCATCTTGAGAGGTGTTTAGAGTTTGAGATGGGAAGTTCCAGGTTAGCAAACAAAACTGCCTCCTGCACTACAAGCAATCAGAGGGTCTAATCAAGCTTAACGCTTGGGAAGCCCTGTGATACAGTCATTATTTTTTTTTTTTTGGAATACCTTGGAGAAGTCCACGGGGAAATTAAACTATTTATTTAGTTGGGAAGTATTTCCACGCTTACTTTATGAAGGACTATAGTCAGAGCAGTGGTTGTTCTGGCAGAGTAGTGAAAAAAGGTTCGCAACGGCGACAGGGGCGGTACCTGTCGACCCAATCATTAGTCAGAGAGTAGCTAACTCTGGGAAACAGTTCAAGGTCTTTCGTCCGTAAAGGATGGGTAAAATCGCTTCAAAGAGGGAGTCTAACCGTGGGGAACCTTACCACTTGACCCCGAAGGAAGAAAGGATTGATACAGGGGCCTTGAGTTGGGAAATATGCAATGTTGGGAATGGTGGACTGGGAAATTGTATTTTGAAAAAAAAAAGAATGGTACGGTCAAGCCAAATGCTTGGGAAAGAGATGCTTATTGCGCATATCGCTTATAAGCGATTCGAATCGTCATGGGTAATGTGCCGTCCATGCTTGGGGAAAAAAAAATAAAAATTAGGCTCCCCACCAGTCAGACAGCTGCACCGCACATGAGATCTGGGTTTGGGGCTCCGGACATGAGACCCCTTAAAGGATGACATATCTGGTCAGAGGGTACAGTAAGGTGTACTCCTTTGGAAGGTACTTTTGCTGGAGGACCAAAACCTCAGAATAAAGGTACCTTGGATGTAGTTGAGCTGTGGCTTCAGAAATCTGTAATGATGAGTGTTGATGGAGGTGTAGTACACGCTTTCGTGATTCTCAGAGGCGGAACGGTGGTTTGTATCTGAATGTTTGTATGTAGTAACGTGAATATATTCGAACTTACCGCGGCGATCCTCCGATGCGTCGCGGCTGTTGTATGTTTGTAGGAACGGGAAAAGTAAGGGTTACAGAGGGTTTTGTTTGAATCGGTTTTGAAAGAATGTCATTGACAATTTACCAATGTACAGGAATGTCATTATTGTTTTACCATTCTTTGCAGGTCAAATATGAAGAATAGAGTAATGATTTTGCTTATAAGTATTTTTCAGGTCCAAGGAGTTTGTACACAGAGAACAGGTGTATGTAGACAGCTGTACATATGGATAAATATGAGTCCTAAGGGAGGTAAAAGTATCATAGGCTATTTCATTGTTTCTTTTTTCCTGCACCACGCATTTCTTCCGTCAGTCTGTAATGAGGAAGAAAATGGGAGGAGAATGATAAATGTAAGAGTGACAGTTTTTTTTCCAGCACAGTACAAGTTGCTAATTTTTTTCTCACCATGGTGAATAAATTTTTTTTGGGGAAACAAAAACCACGTGGTCATTAATGTGTATTATGTAATACATATTAATTAAAAGTTGAGCTCAACAATTTTTGGGTATTTTAAAAAAAGTGCACGGGTTATGTAATGTAAAGGAATGTAATGTATATTTGTGTTTCATATGCTAATGTCTTGTTACTGGAATTGTTTTTTGTAAATTGCGAAAAATGGAATGTTTATCACTAACTGTTATTGGAATTTTATCCCTCAGAGTCGATAATTGGGTTTTCTGGCTTTCAGAACAAGAGGAAATCGTAGCCTCCAGAGAACAACGTGATAAAAAAGTGTTTTTTCCTGGTTGGTCGGGTTTCACATGTAAAATGTTTTAGTTTGTCGCCACCATTATCTAGTTGGAATGTCTAGTGGTCAGTCCATTCGGTTGTGTTTTGGACCACCCAGTGTGTGTTGTATGTTCTGATCTACTGAGTAGCAGAACCAATTAACTGAAGTCTGCATAAAAGTTGAGTAAGACTGCTGGGGATAATTGGCACTCTAACACATATGTGAGGCTAAGGAGCATTATAAATCTCTGCCAGGGGTGCTGCACTTCGTGGTAAAAGGGTAATGGTCTGATGTTACTTTGGGCGAACTTGTGTTCAGGAATAGGACTGCTTACACCCCCCCCTCGCTGTCATTGTAATTAGGTACACGCCCAACCATACCTGGCTGTACGAGTTTGGCTCATTGCCTGAAGCTAAGGTATGCTAATGTCCCTAGCTATCTGTGTGTCCCCAAATGTAGTTCAAACCTGTTTTCCTACCGTGTCACCAAGCAATCCCATCTCTCTGAAATAGGGGAAACCAACACTTCTCATAGTTTCCTGCTGGGACTGTTTATGTGGTTATTTGTTACCAATTGCCTAATAAATATCTGTGTGTTTCAAGGCACACCGGTCGGCTCGGGTACCTCCTACTGTTCAGTGGTCTCAGTGCTGCAAGGGATTTGTCTTAGTCTGCTGGTCAGGTGTGTCTGGTAGCAGCAGTTTCTCAAGCTGGATACACATTATGCAATTTTGTTTTTCCATTTATTTTAGATTTACCTGCAGATGTGTGGTATGAGGGCCTGCCTGCTTGCATACAAGTTGAGAGGGTATAGGTCTGGCCTCATATTGTATAGTTTTGGTTGAGTCTGGGAAAACAAAAATTGTGCAGGAAGGTTGTATGGGGTGTTACCAGCGATTGGCTGTTCCAAGAGCCCTCACGTCCGAGGTATTATCAGATAGAGGTGTGGGCATGCCGTATTCTCCTCAGTTTACACCCATAGGTGTCCTTCCTGTCCTAGAGTCCTTGTGTACCTTAACTAGTTGTCTGTGTCTTGCAGGCCAAGAAGACCAGTGCCCCAGTGTGGCGCTAGGCTCCTGTCATTCATGTGAGTCCTGTCTGAATAGTGTAGGCAGCTTGTGTTGTAGGGGTGAAGTATAACACTGTCTGAATACCGAATTGAAAGAGGAGGGAGAAGGTGTGCAGTCTATATGAGGGATTGGGTGTACCTGGTGGCAGGTGGTTTTCAATCCGGGTATCCAGACCATATCCCATGACTTAGGAAAAAGAGAGGCTTGATGGCGACTGTCTTTGGAGCGGGAGGCGGGTCACTGGGTACCATAAACACTATGGAGTTGGAGATAATCAGGAACACATTGGGAGGTCCTGGGCTACATATCAGGGAAAGGGTAGGACATTCAACTTGCACTGGCCAGAATTAAAAACCTCGGAGAGTTGACTGACTCTTACTCAGTGTGACAAGTTCCACCTTATAAAGACAGGCAGGTGGGGTAGTATCTGAATTGACTATGAGTCCTATGGAGTGGTGGATGACTCAGTTCAGGGTTGTCAAAATGTAACTAGTACTAGTCTCATCCCTAATGGCAGGGACAGAACATTGTGCCTATATTACGGTCAATTTGGGTACTATCCTATCACTCTACTGGGTTACACACTGGAGTCCATCTGGTTCTGAGGGGTTTGAGTCCGGACAGGGATGGAAAGGAGGAAATGTTTTTGTTTTTTTTTTGTTTTTTTTTTTTTTTGGGGGGGACAGGTGGGACACTGAATATGGTGCAGGTATCTACAGTATTCCATCACCACATGGCGCTCCAGCATCTTATAATGGTTGATGAAAACCTATTATCCTATATGTACTGAATACACACTGAATCAAGCGCGGTCATGGTACCAGTGGCTTGCTCCCAGAGATGTGCGGACACAGAGTACAGGACGCTTATCTCGGAGGAATAACCAGGAGAGGAGGGATGTGTTCAGCACTATATGGGGGGGAAAGAGAACCACAGTGTAAAGTGGCTCAAGATTTCATCAACCATGGTGAGAGGTTGGTAGAGAGTGTGAGATGGTACAGGGCAGATATAGGTCATTGGCTCTGGTGTGCACACATGGGCAGGTGGAGTTGTCAACCAGCATCAAGCTGATTGTACAAATCTCTCTATGAGGGGCAGTGGCCTGATGAGTTAGCATCACCACTCAGTGAGACTGTGCCAAAACACGTCGCCTACACTAATCCAAAGTGGTAGTCGAATGCCTGGATGGGCTGTACTGGTTTGGATTGTGAAAGGTGTTACAGAAATGCAGACTCGGTCTGTAGAGTTGAGGGCACCAGTGGCTTACTGACTGGGGATTCTATCTTGTTGCATTTGTGGCTAAGGAACCCACCTGTGATCAGAGGGTACGGAAGCTGGGGGCAGGTTGATATTTCCCTCTGTCAGAGGTGTGAACACAATGTCCCTTGCACGGCCAATACACAGTGGTGAATGTATTTCACGCTGTGTTCTGGATGGGGAGATCATTGCTGGGAAGGAAGCACCTGGGTATTTGGGATATAGGCGAGTTTGGTTATTTGACCTAGAGGATACTGATGTGGCGTTAGGCATGGAACAAGGGTGTTTCTTGAACCTAACAGTAGGTAGGGGTGCATGATATACCCTGGGCATGGTCACTGGGATAGAATTTTGTGGGTTTTTGTCATTGCTTCGATGGTGTAGGTGTTAGACTCAATACCGGATGCTGGGGTACTGATGCTGACATCACATGGCTAATGATACACTGTTTTCAGCATCAGGTTGAATTGTACTCAGCAGGGTACACTACCTCGGGGAGTCTATTGTACCTACACTCTTGTCCTTGGGAGGGATATAGAAGGAACCCCGGGTTTCACCCCTATAGCCCCGAAAGAAAGTTTTTTTTATAAAACCTGACATCCCCTTACACTTAGTGAAACTTCCGTTGGGATTCGGGGAGGAGTTAAAAGATGGGTAATTAAACTTTGGGCAACAGGATGTAATTGGTGCCAACAGTTCGGGAAAGGCGTGAATAAAAAGGCCCTTCTCTAGGGGTTGATAATCTAAGAGGAGGGGGTGGAACAAAAATAATAGCCGCTGGGAATTATCTGATATGGAGCGGGCTGGGGTAACATTTTAGGTGGAGGCGGGGTAGGCTTCCTGGAATAAAAGAGTATTTAGGTGTGGAAAGGGGAGCGCCTGGCTGGGCGTATGGTTTTAAAGGTGGGGGGGTCCAGAGGTTCTGGAGCAGTCCTGAGGTGGAGCATGGGAGAAGATAACAAGGGAGATGGAAATCAGGATGTTCTGGGGAAAAAAAAAAACTTTAGTAAACTGCACCCTGTTGCGGTCCCAATGCGGGTCACTATTAAGAGACCGATTTAGAGTAGCTTGCGCATTTAAGAGAGGACCCTAGAACTATATTTTTCTTGTTTTTGTTCTAGGGATAAGCCTGTTCAATCTGTAATATTAGAGGACAGTCGGGGTGACTAAATTCTAAAAAAGTTTTTTGGCAACCATTGGTTTAGCCTCTCCTTTTTAAAATATTTTTATTTTTTTGTTTTTCTACCCGACTTGTAAATGGTTAGTGACAGTGATCCTGTTCACCTGTTGATCACTAATAGGATAGAAGAGTTATCTATTTTTATTTTTTTCCTCCTTTATTTTATTTTTATTTTTAGTTATTTTTTATTTTTTTCTGCCAAGCTGCTGCTGCAACAGCCACAATATATTATTCTTCGAGGCACTGTTTCAGGACAGTTATATATTGTTTGTTTGTTTTTTTTTAATGCAGAGTCAGTGCTCTTTGACATAAAGGGAAATGGGTGACAAACGGTCTGGGTCGAAGCAGCATTGAACCTGTATGTTTTGTTGCTTATTGTATTCTTTTTTCTCTTTTCTCTTTCCTACTTTCTTTGGTTCATATTCTGCTTTATCTTGGAAAATAAATGTATTCATCTTCTGGGACTTTTGTTTGAATATCAGAGATGAGTTGTGAATTGTAAGGGTTTACCGTCTCTGCCTGACTCCATTTTTTTAAGAGTCCAGTGGGTTCCATAGAATGGGTTCCTGAAACATACAAATACCATATTTCACAAAGTATCCCTGGACATCCAGGTCCCATGTCTTAATGTAATTTTACCTCCCCTAATCTGCCCACTGCTTTAACCTGAGCCCCGTGAGCAGGTGTGGTGAACCCAGGGACCTAACAATAGCAGGCAGTGTTGACTATCCCTACCATCAAGGGCAATGGATGATACTGGCCGTGGCTCGGTCTCGGTACCCTGTGGGGATCCCACCTTACTCGTCCACATTGCACCCCTCATAAGATATTCAGTCTTAGTGGCCACGCCACTACTCTTGTCTGACATTCCGCCAATAACTCCTGTCTGACATTCTCCTTTTTGTTCTTTTTTTTTTGTATTCATGCACGACTGTCCGGAGGCCCGCCCAACCACCACCTGAAGAAGCAACGCATCTCTTAAGAAAAACGTGCCACGAATAAGACTCTTCTGAAACTTTCCTTCACCATGCTGAAAAGTGCTGTCTCGCGGTCCGATCCAATCGTGACAATCATAACACCATATTTCCAAGCTACAGGACTAAATATGCAAGGATCCCGCCATTAATGTTTGAATTTCGCTCTTCCAATGCAGAGGGGCGATGAAGCATTGCAGTACAGACTCTCATGGGTCGGATGTGAAGTCTCAAAGGCACCAGGACTGTCTCAAGTCTACCTTGATGGGTTACGGCGGGTTCAAGAAAGGAAAAGGCCGCAGTGGTGGTGGGGAAAGGGTCGGGGGGCTTCTGGGCCGTTGTCGGTGGATACAAGATCATTGAAGGAGGTCATAAGTTCAATAATGAACTTGAGGGGGTACTGTGGTGGATATTTTGATTCTAATTCTTTTTCATATCCTGTACTCTAAATAAACCACCATGCCCCCCCAAACGGACACATGTATATATGTATTTATGAAACACTACCCTTGTAGGAGCTGCTGGTTTAATAGCGTCCAATCATTGGGAACAGGACACTGCATGTGTATGTATGTATGTATGTGTATGTGTATATATATATATATATATATATATATATATTGTGACAGCAGGAAGGTAAAGTCACCTGGTTGCATCCAGGGGGGTAGATATATTTCTCCCAGATTCAGGCTTTATGCTGACTTATACAACTAGGGTGGAGAGTTGTATAAGCCCAGCTGAGGCTAGTAGGCTCATGGATGACTCATACCTCTAGGGAGAGTGTGGGGCGTCGTACAGACAGGGAGTTGATGAGGCCAGCTGAAGCTTGTCAGCTCATTTAGGCCTCTATAAGAACTCCCAGATTCATTAGGTGTTAGCTCATGCCTGGAACCAGACCTGTGTGGACTGTCTAGGGAGAGTGAACCCCTGTGCGGTGAGAAAAAGCCTGTGTGGCTATTTGCTTGGACATTCAAAACCAGGGACTTAGGGACTAGGACAGCACTAGGCTGATCCCAGTTGTTAGTTAGGAAACCTGTATGTTTAGTCAGAGGTCAAGTTGACCAGGATTTAATTTGTTTATGTTTCTTTTGGCTTTGCTGTGTTTTGTCACTGTAAATAGAAAATAAACCGCACCTTTTTTTGATTTTGAAAACCACAACCTCCGTTTGCTGGGCCTGTTTTGTGTGGGGAGCCCATCCCGGGGGTCACACACACCCGCTGCCGAGCTAACCCCCTCACAGTTGGTGGAGAACCAGTGGCAGTTTTTTTTAAGCCAGCATGGAGGAGATACTGAAGCAGCTGGCTCTAGCAAATGCCAATCAACAGCAGACAAATGCAGGTTTGCAAAAGAGCCTTGCAGCTCATCAACAGAGCCTTGCAGCCCAGCAGCAAGCTCACCAACAGAGTCTGGAAGCTCAGCAACAAGCCCAGCAGCAATCTGAGGCCCGCTTCATAGACCTGTTACAGAAGCAAGAGCAGAGACTACAACAAATGGAAGCAGTAATGCAGCAACGTCCGCAGACCAGTGAGGAAAGCCGTCCCACTAATACCGCGTCCTTTGGGGTGAGTCGTTTATTGACAAAAATGACTGGAGAGGATGATCCAGAGGTATTTTTGACCACATTTGAAAGGACTGCTGAAAGAGAAAAGTGGCCTGAGGAGCAGTGGGCTGGACTGGTGGCTCCTCTGTTAACTGGTGAATCGCAGAAGGCTTACTATGACCTAGAGCCTGACCAAGCAAAAGACTATGTGATGCTAAAAGCTGAGATATTGGCAAGGCTGGGTGTCACCCAGGCTGTCCGGGCTCAGCGTGTGCATAACTGGACTTTCCAGCTTGGAAAACCCCCCAGGTCTCAAATGTATGATCTCATTCACCTGAGCAGAAAGTGGCTACAGCCAGAGACTTTGTCCGCACCAAAGATTGTGGAACGTGTTGTAATGGATCGGTTTTTGAGAGCTCTTCCTACTGCCATCCAAAAGTGGGTAAGCCATGGAGACCCAGAGACGGCCGATGGTCTTGTGGATCGTGTGGAGAAATACTTGGCTACAGAGAACCTGACGGCCTCTTCCAGAGACACTCGGACTTTCCACCCTAAGACCAGACCATCCCCAGGGGCGGATAAGAGGATTCCAAGGGGTAAGGGTGGAGAGAGTGAGAGGGTGGGAGCTCTACCCCAAGTTTGGCGAGAACAGCCTGGGAAATCAGCGGCTCAAGAGGCGGCAAGAAGGATCGTTTGCTACCGCTGCCGGCAAGCGGGCCATATTGCAGCCAATTGCCCGGTTGTGGAGGAACCCATGCAGTGTGACTTTCTGACGGGCAGACGTCAGTCGCTGTGTGCGACAGTCGCATGCACTGCCATTCGAGGAATTGAGAAACATTTATGCAAAATGTGTGTTAATGGTAGAAATGTTGTGGTATTGCTGGATTCAGGTAGCCTTGTGACCCTGATAAAGGCTGAGTTAGTTAAAACAGAGGTCTCTGGGAATAGCAAGGTAGCTGTTATTTGTGTGCATGGGGACACCCGAGAGTATCCAGTGACTACAGTGTGTTTCGAGACCCCCAAAGGTACCCTCTCTCATCCAGTGGGCTTAGTATCTCAGTTACCGCATGACGCCATTGTGGGAAGGGATTTTCCGAAGTTCTGGGAACTGTGGGATGATCCTGAGCCCCCCACTGGTGCCCCTATGTACCAGGAATGGGATAGCCAGAACTCCCCTGAGAGTGGTGAGGACTCTCCGGAATTTCCCTTATCAGTATTGGCAGGGGAGACTCAAGAAACTGGAGAGGAGCCCACCTCCTCAGACGAAAACCTACCGTCTGTGGAGTTTTCTGATCTTGAGGTTCACAGGGAAAACTTTGCCACAGAACAGTTGAAAGACCCCGCCCTAATAAATGCACGGGAAAACGTAGTGAAAATAGATGGCGAGTTAGTGAACCCAGATAATACCTGCACTTACCCATACTTCAGCGTAGAGAAGGACCTACTGTATCAGGTGGCAAAAAGGGCAGAAGAAACCGTTGAGCAGCTTGTGGTGCCCAAACCTTACAGGAAGTTGGTGTTGGAGTTGGCCCATGGGCACATTCTTGGAGGTCATCTGGGGACAGAGAAAACCCGAGAGAGGGTATTACAGAGATTCTATTGGCCGGGGTGATAAAGGACATAGAAAATTATTGTTCCTCCTGCCCTGTGTGTCAGAGGTCGGCCCCGATGCCACATTTCCGTAGCCCGCTGGTCCCTCTACCCATCATTGAGGTCCCGTTTGAGAGGATCGCCATGGATTTGGTAGGTCCTATAATCAAGTCCGCTAGGGGGCACCAGTACATATTAGTTATAATGGACTATGCCACCCGTTATCCAGAAGCGATCCCTCTCCGAAATACCTCGGCCAAAACCATAGCCAAAGAGCTATCTCTTGTGTTTAGCCGGGTGGGTATTTGTAGAGAACTGCTTACGGACCAAGGTACACCCTTTATGTCCCGGGTTATGAAGGAGCTGTGTAAATTGTTCAAAGTGACGCAATTACGTACATCTGTGTATCACCCCCAAACCGATGGGCTGGTTGAAAGATTCAACAAAACCCTAAAGCAAATGTTGAAGAAAGTGGTGGATAGAGATGGAAAGGATTGGGACTGTCTACTTCCTTATCTGATGTTTGCTATTAGGGAGGTGCCCCAATCCTCTACGGGATTCTCCCCCTTTGAGTTACTGTATGGGAGACACCCAAGAGGGCTGTTGGATATTGCCAAGGAAACTTGGGAAAGTGAGAGTTCTCCCCACAGGAGTGTGATTGAGCATGTCGCCCTGATGCAAGACCGAATTGCACAGGTAATGCCCATCGTGAAGGAACATTTGGCCCAAGCGCAGTTAGCACAGCAGAGAGTGTACAACCGTGGAGCCAAGACCCGTACCTTTTCCCCGGGGGATAGGATACTGGTACTTGTCCCTACGGTTGAAAGTAAATTCCTTGCCAAATGGCAAGGCCCCTACGAGATAATGGAAAAAGTGAGCGAAGTGAATTACAAGGTCAGACAACCAGGAAGGCGAAAGCCCGAACAGATCTATCACGTTAATCTGTTGAAAGCCTGGAGGGATAGAGAGTCCCTAGTCGCAGACACTTGGTCACCAGCTCAAACTGGTTGCGTGATTCCTGAGGTTGGAATAGCAGCCACCTTGTCACAACCCCAACAACAGGAGGTTAAGGAGTTTGTGCTTCGCAACAAGGAGGTATTCTCTGAGCTGCCGGGACAAACATCTGGGGTAGAGCATGACATCATTACCCCGCCCGGTGAAAGGGTGAAGTTAAAACCCTATCGGATCCCAGAGGCCCGACGGGAGGCAATACGGGAGGAAGTACAGAAAATGCTGAACTTAGGGGTGATAGAGGAGTCCCAAAGTGATTGGTCTAGTCCCATTGTGTTGGTGCCTAAACCGGATGGGAGCTGGCGATTTTGTAACGATTTTCGTCAGTTGAACAAAGTTACAAAATTTGACACCTACCCCATGCCACGTATAGATGAGTTGATCGACCGGCTGGGAACAGCCCGATACATGACGACTCTTGACCTCACAAAAGGGTATTGGCAAATCCCCCTGGCCAAATTGGCCAAAGAGAAAACCGCATTTGTAACCCCAGACGGGGCGTTCCAATATAAAAGAATGCCGTTCGGGTTACAGAATGCGCCGGCCACGTTCCAGCGGAAAATGGACCAGATGCTGAGGCCCCATCGGAAGTATGCTGCGGCTTACCTGGATGACGTAATTGTCCATAGCACAGATTGGGCCTCACATCTGCCAAAAGTGCAAGCAGTCCTGGACTCTGTTCGGGAAGCGGGGTTTACGGCTAACCCCAAGAAGTGTACCATTGGGCAGGAGGAGGCCAAATATCTTGGGTACACCATTGGGAGGGGAGTAATAAAACCCCAACTCAACAAAGTCGAGGCCATCCAGAGTTGGCCACGTCCCAACAGCAAGAAACAGGTACGAGCCTTTCTGGGAATCGCTGGGTATTATCGGCGATTCATTCCCCACTTTGCCTCTAAGGCTGTGCCCCTAACCAACCTAACGAAGGGGAAAGGGTCGGTCATGATTAAATGGACCCCCGAGGCTGAGGCAGCATTCCAATTCTTGAAACAAGCCTTATGTAGCCAGCCAGTGTTGTACTCACCCGACTTCTCTAAAGACTTTGTCGTACAAAGTGATGCGTCAGATGTGGGGTTAGGAGCAGTATTGTCCCAGGTCTGGAACGGGGAAGAGCACCCAGTCATTTACCTCAGCAGGAAGTTGAAGTCCCATGAGGTAAATTACGCCACCGTTGAAAAGGAGTGTTTAGCGGTGAAGTGGGCTCTAGATTCCCTTCGGTACTACCTGCTAGGTAGGCACTTTGACATGGTTACGGATCACGCTCCGTTAAAGTGGATGGCTCAAAACAAGGAAACAAATAGAAGAGTGAATAGGTGGTTCCTGGCCCTCCAGGAATTCAACTTCACAGTAAAGCATCGCCCTGGCGTTCAAATGGGGAATGTGGATGCTTTGTCTCGAGTACATGAATGCCTGATTGCTGGTGTTCCAACCCCGAGGTTAAAACAAGAGGGGGGGGGGTATGTGACAGCAGGAAGGTAAAGTCACCTGGTTGCATCCAGGGGGGTAGATATATTTCTCCCAGATTCAGGCTTTATGCTGACTTATACAACTAGGGTGGAGAGTTGTATAAGCCCAGCTGAGGCTAGTAGGCTCATGGATGACTCATACCTCTAGGGAGAGTGTGGGGCGTCGTACAGACAGGGAGTTGATGAGGCCAGCTGAAGCTTGTCAGCTCATTTAGGCCTCTATAAGAACTCCCAGATTCATTAGGTGTTAGCTCATGCCTGGAACCAGACCTGTGTGGACTGTCTAGGGAGAGTGAACCCCTGTGCGGTGAGAAAAAGCCTGTGTGGCTATTTGCTTGGACATTCAAAACCAGGGACTTAGGGACTAGGACAGCACTAGGCTGATCCCAGTTGTTAGTTAGGAAACCTGTATGTTTAGTCAGAGGTCAAGTTGACCAGGATTTAATTTGTTTATGTTTCTTTTGGCTTTGCTGTGTTTTGTCACTGTAAATAGAAAATAAACCGCACCTTTTTTTGATTTTGAAAACCACAACCTCCGTTTGCTGGGCCTGTTTTGTGTGGGGAGCCCATCCCGGGGGTCACACACACCCGCTGCCGAGCTAACCCCCTCACAATATGTATATGTATGTGTATGTATGTGTATATATATATATATATATATATATATATGTAAGGGGACGGGTAAAATCTGTTTATGAGTTTACTGAAAGATGTTTTCTTTGAGAGAGAGCTCCCCCCATACTGTAAACAAAGGACGTATCATCTCCTGTTGGTTGGGAGGTTTCAGGTGAAACTTAAGTGTCCTTTGTCTTGGGGGGGCCGGTCACCGCAGGGGGTCCTTAGCAAGCTAATGTGGGAACTGGTTAGACTAAGCTGATAAAGCAACCAGTATTTCAGCTTTAGAGGGGGCAGGCTAGGTAAAGAGACCTGAGATTTCAACCAATCAGGTGGTCAGATTTGAACCAATGAGACCATCGGATTTTGGATTATAAATTAGTCAGCCAGAGCCATAATAAGCCCTTGCGAATGAAGATCTGACGCAGACGACATGGTCACGTAATTTGCTCTCTCTCTCTCTCTCTCTCTCTCTCTCTCTCTCCCTCTCTCCCTCTCTCCCTCTGCCTCTCCCTCTGTCTCTCTCTCTCTGTCTCTCTCTCTCTCTCTCTCCCTCTCTCTCTCTCCCATGTTTAAGATTAATATTACTTCACGTTTGCTCTCTTAATCATATTATCATGTAACATTGGTATCATGTTTGTCATAGCAATATTCCTGTTGGTATTATCATGTAACATTGGTCATAGGTGATATAAGTTTAGGTTAGAGCAATGTTCTTATTATGTATCGTGTAACATTGGTATCATCTTGCTATGAGGTGGTATCATTTCTGTAAAAATAAATGTAATTGTTTTCTCTTTTTACACCGTTATCGTTTGATTTCATTTTTTACAGACAAAAGGTTTAATCACTGATAGTAAGCATTTAAGCGTAACGCCCTGCACAAAGTGTCATTTTTGAAGGAAAAAAAGTCATTTAAAACTCACTCGCGGCTATTAATGAATTGTCGGCTTTTATCAATACATACAAAAGTCATTGATAAAAAAAAAAGCGTGGGGGTCTCCCAGAATTCAATTACCAGGCCCTTCAGGTCTGGAATGGATATTAAGGGGAACCCCGCCGCAAATAAAAAAAAAATGGCGTGGGGTTCCCCCTAAATATCCATACCAGGCCCTTCAGATCTGGCATGGATTTTAAGGGGAACTTCACCCCAAATTTAAAAAAAAATGGCGTGGAGTCCCCCCAAAAATCCATACCAGACCCTTATCCGAGCACGCAACCTGGCCAGCCGCAGGGGAAAAGGGGGGGACAAGAGCGGCCCCCCCTCCCTCCTGAACCGTACCAGGCCACATGCCCTCAACATGGGGAGGATGTCCCCATGTTGATGGGGGCAAGGGCCTCATCCCCACAACCCTTGCCCGGTGGTTGTGGGGGTCTGCGGGCGGGGGGCTTATCGGAATCTGGAAGACCCCTTTAACAAAGGGGACCCCCAGATCCCACCCCCCCCCTATGTGAATTGGTAAGGGGTACATTGTACCCCTACCATTTCACGAAGAAAGCGTACAAATTAAAAAAAAAAAAACACACAAACTCCTTGAAAAAGTCCTTTATTAAAAAAAAAACATTCCAGCGGTGAAATCCAGTGTCCCGCGGCGATCCGATGTCCAGCGCTGTCCGTCATTGGTTTTGCCTGAGCGGACCTGATGGGGAACTTCCTCCTCAGTGTTTTAAATGTATAGACCCGCCCCTTCTAAAGTTCCCAATCAGGTCCGCTCAGCGGACCAGATGCGGAACATGACAAGGGGCGGGTCTATACATGTATTACCACAGTGAGAGAAGTTCCCCATCAGGTCCGCCCCCTTGGTATGTCGGACCCGCCTACGTCATTGGCTTGAGCGGGGAACTTCCTTCACTATGTAAATTTAAATTACACAGTGAAGGAAGTTCCCCGCTCAGGCCAATGACGTAGGCGGGGTCCGACATACCGAGGGGGCGGACCTGATGGGGAACTTCTCTCACTTTGGTAATACATGTATAGACCCGCCCCTTGTCATGTTCCGCATCTGGTCCGCTGAGCGGACCTGATGTGGAACTTTAGAAGGGGCGGGTCTATACATTTAAAACACTGAGGAGGAAGTTCCCCATCAGGTCCGCACAGGCACAACCAATGACGGACAGCGCTGGACATCGGATCGCCGCGGGACACTGGATTTCACCGCTGGAATGTTTTTTTTTTTTTTTAATAAAGGACTTTTTCAAGGTGTTTGTGTGTTTTTTTTTTACATTTTTTTACGCTTTCTTCGTGTAATGTACCCCTTACCAATTCACATAGGGGGGGCCGGGATCGGGGGGTTTGTTAAAGGGGTCTTCCAGATTCCGATAAGCCCCCCGCCCGCAGACCCCCACAACCACCGGGCAAGGGTTGTGGGGATGAGGCCCTTGTCCCCATCAACATGGGGACATCCTCCCCATGTTAAGGGCATGTGGCCTGGTACGGTTCAGGAGGGAGGGGGGCCGCTCTCGTCCCCCCCTTTTCCCCTGCGGCCGGCCATTTTGCGTGCTCGGATAAGGGTCTGGTATGGATTTTTGGGGGGACTCCACGCCATTTTTTTTTAAATTTGGGGTGGAGTTCCCCTTAAAATCCATGCCAGATCTGAAGGGCCTGGTATGGATATTTAGGGGGAACCCCACGCCATTTTTATTTTTATTTGCGGCGGGGTTCCCCTTAATATCAATTCCAGACCTGAAGGGCCTGGTAATTGAATTCTGGGGGACCCCCACGCTTTTTTTTTCTTTTATCAATGACTTTTGTATGTATTGATAAAAGCCGACAATTCATTATTAGCCGCGAGTGAGTTTTAAATGACTTTTTTTCCTTCAAAAATTACATTTTTTGCAGGGACAGTTCTAAGCACGGGAAACATGCGCCACTTTACATGCATATCATACACACCCCCCAGGTACGAAATTTAAAGGAATATTTCACTTTTATTGTTTCACTTTAAGCATTATTAAAATCACTGCTCCCGAAAAAACGGCCGTTTAAAAAAAAAAAAATTGCATTGATACATGTCACCTGGGGCAGGACCTGGGTCCCCAAACACTTTTTATGACAATAACTTGCATATAAGCCTTTATAATAAGCACTTTAGATTTCTCCCATAGACTTTTCGAATTTGCCGCGAACACCCCAATTTGTTCGCTGTTCGGCGAACGGGCGAACAGGCAATGTTCGAGTCGAACATGAGTTCGACTCGAACTCGAAGCTCATCCCTAATTGTGATTATTGTCTAGTTGTGCCAAGGGGGAATCGAGACATATTATAGGGGTTGATAGGCAGAGTACAGGCCCAAAACTTAAACCAGCAGCTCCTGCGGGGGTAGTGCTACATATATATATATATATATATATATATTTATTTATTTATTTTAGCAGAGGCCCTATAGAATAAAATGTATTTGCACAGCGGTTTTTCGAACACATTTTTTTGCAAAGAATACACCTTAATGAATTTTAGTGCACACAAACAGTATATAATACCCAATTTTTTGGTAAAACATAGTGTAGCGGGTATTTGAATTTAGGGGAGGAATCTGGGTGGTAGTGTAACCCAGATGCACTGATTGCTAGGGAATCTGAGGTCCTTTTATGGTTCTTGGAGGACTCTGGTGGTGTGAGGTTCCCTGGGCCTATAGGTGGCGTTGTTGCCGGGGGCCGGAGGTGAACTTACACTGCAGGACTGTGCCTTTTTGCCCTCCCCTGGAGCTGGTACGGCGGGGCGGGGAACACGCTGTGGCGCGAAGGGAGAGGAGATAAAAGGGGCGGACGCGGGGAGCCGACTGAGGAGGACGTGCAGACATTGAGCTCCGCAACTGCACCCTCAATCTATAGCCATCCTCGCTCCTAATCCACTGGAAATTGCTCCAACTCTACCCCTGTCGTTCCTGAGGATTCCCTACCTGCAACCCAGCCTGAATTGTGACTTCGGGCCGGCCATACGGTAGCTACCAGGCCCGCTCCACACAGCCCAGGCCCGACGCCATCTTGGGGCCCACGAAGCCTCCAACGCCTCCCGGAGGGTCTCCGGATACCCTACGGACATCCTGCATCTCCATCCAGGCTTGGATGGAGGTGTTTGACTAATAGGGAACCCCCTCGGTCTTCTTCTCGGCCCGTGGTCGGCTCCGGGGCCTGGCCGCCATCTTGCGGCCTGCGGGACCAGCAGCATCCTCCGGCCTAAAGTGCTGCAGTCGGCGGAGTGTGCGGCGGGCGGCTCGGCCGCAAGTGTGCCTACACTGGACTGGTCTGTATACCTGAGGGTTCCCGGGACGTTCGGCCTGACACACCCGCGGCGGCCAATTCTAGGAAAGTCCGCGGCTTCG
This sequence comes from Rana muscosa, assembly GCA_029206835.1. Lineage (NCBI taxonomy): Eukaryota > Metazoa > Chordata > Amphibia > Anura > Ranidae > Rana > Rana muscosa. The sequence goes on along the minus strand of CM055122.1, from coordinate 302,920,566 downwards.
GCCTACTCCTGGAAGTTGGCGGCCATCTTGCTGCTCCCAATACACCCAGAGCAACATCCAGCACAAAGCACCATCTCGCACGGGGTAAGCACCAGAAGTAGGCTGATCCCTCCCCGGCTGGCAGTCACAAAGGAGCACTCGGTGGGAGCCCTGACCCCATAGGTTCGAGGGGCGGCCATCTTGCTACACCCGACCATAGGACTGCTGGGTCCCCCCTTGCCCGTTTGATACCGCTTCGCCCTACACATCAAGGTCTGATTACTCTGGTATACAGGGCGGCTGGGCCTCCACCTCATTCATCTTGCCCTCCCCGTAACCCTCCAGTCACAGACTAGCAAGAAGTGTAGCGGCCATCTTGCTCCACCCGGACTCCATGCTCCCCCTTGCCACTAGCCTTGCTCTGCCCCCTCCTCAGCCGCCAGTGCTGCCCAGGCTGCCGTACCGCTGTCCTGTAACACAAACACCGGCACTCCCCTGCGCCTGCTCCAATACGACAGTAGCAACAAAGCAAGCGTCTATTCCCATGTACGACACGGGTCGCACTTTCTGTTCTTCCACTCCACCTATGGGGATGCGTGGCTGAGGATGGACGGCTGAAGACATGTACTGCTGAGCATTGTGCTCTCCCGACGACCGCAGGCTGCGTTCCCAACCAATCACGCCCAATCTGCTGATGGCGGCTTCCAGCTCTACCTCTACTGATTCCGCTGCACTGCAACCAGGTAATATCCAACGGTACCTGCTACGCACAGCCTCACAGGACTCCCGTACAGGGAAAGACAGGGCTTCGTCAGCCCGAACCCCAGGCAAACCAACACCTCCTCCCCCGACTGCAGCAGCTTTCTCTGTCGGTGGGACCGGCCCGGGTGTACACCCGGCCCCTCCAATGGATCCCGCTACTCTTAGCGTGAACCCGGCCTCAGCAGAGATGCTCTCCCAGGGCTCCACATCCGCTGCCGTACTTTCTGCTTTCCGAGCTGACTTTGATTCCTGGGCTTCCAAAATGGAAACTTCTCTCCATGTTGAACTAAATGCCCTCAAACAACGGGTTTCCGCGTCGGAGGTCACGGTTTTTGCTATGGCCACCACCTAGGAGGACCATTCAGCCCGCATAACGGCGCTTGAAAATGCATCTACGGCTCACCTTTCCCGTCTACGGCAACACCAGCTCCGGATAGAAGATAGTGAGAACCGGAGCCGCAGGAACAACATCCGGCTGCAGGGGGTCCCGGAGGCTACATCAGGTGCCGATCTCAAACCCACTGTCATCGCTATCCTCAATCAGGTCCTGGGCAGGGAAGTTACATCTCCCATTGAATTGGACAGAGTGCATAGAGTGGGAGGCATGGGGGGTGACCGCAGGGACCGCCCTCGTGACGTACTTTGCCGGGTGCACTACTATACCCTGAAGGAAGAAATCTTGCGCAAGGCCTGGCGCCTGGGGCCACTGGACTTTCACGGATCACCTATACACCTCTACCCGGACCTCTCCCGCAACATGCTGTACATGCGGCGAGCGGTCCGTCCTCTGCTGGACTTGATTCGCCAAGTAGGCGCCACGTACACTTGGGGCCACCCCTTCAGCATCAAAGTGACCCGAGAAGATAACCACAAATTTGTGCTGTCAGACCCGGACCAGCTTCCTGCCTTCTTCCTGTTCCTGGACCGGGACCCTATTGTCGTCCCGAACTGGTTGGACCCCCCAGATGACCGCCAGCGGCTACCGGGCCCTCCTCTACAGCGTCGAGGACGCCCACAGTCTAGATCGGTACCTTCCGGTCCTAGAGTACGGCGAGCCACGTCACCAGAAGACTGATCCAGACTCTGTCGTCTGAGACCTGAAATGGTTCTTTTTGCTATGTCCTTTTGTCCACCAGGTGACTACAGTTCCTCTATGAGACTCCGGCCAGGTTTGCCTACTGTTCTCTCTATTTTGTTTTGCACTCACGGTTTTACTTGCGTATCCACCCCACTGACTCTTGCTCACTTTGTTATCTAAGTGCTGCTAACGGTTTAGTTGTCTCACTTGGCACCAGTGTTGCCAACCTACCAGATTGAAATTTACTGGCACGACACCTAAAATTTACTGGCACAGCCACGTTTTTACTGGCATTTCACAAAAGTTACAAAATTACATTTTTTGGTGCAAATTTCAGTATTTAGGCTACAAACACGTACGCTAGGCAAATAGCACTGTGATTTAAAGTAGATATTAAAAGGTAAAAAAACATATTTGTTATTTTCGACATAATAAGGGCAAATTATTTAGTCCAATCACCTCCTGCCTCCATCAACCCCTGACACCGCCACCATCACACCCTACCTCCATTACCCTTTGCCACCAATGCACCATTCCCCCCTGCCACCAATGCACCATTCCCCCCTGCCACCAATGCACCATTCCCCCCTGCCACCAATGCACCATTCCCCCTGCCACCAATGCACCACTCCTTTGCCACCAATGCACCATTCCCCTCTGCCACCAATGCCTCTGCCACCAATGCACCCTGCCTTTATCCCCACCTGCTGTCATCGTCGGGCTGGCTCACTCGGCTGGGCTGTCACTCCATCCATCCCCGACTCCCCCTGGGCCGGTCCCCGTGAACTCTGGATTGCCTGGCCCTGGATGCAAGGCTCCTCCATGCTCAGTCCCCTCCATGCGGTGACTGGAGTAGGCTCCATAGAGCTTGCACTGTCCTAGCAGAGCCCAGCTATAACAAGCAGGTTCTCCCAGCCTGCACCCTGAGCTCTGCAGTGAGAATCCTGGGCCAGGTGTGTGTATTGGCCCCAGCCCGCAGTCAGGGGAAGGAGGCCGCTCTCCCGTCACAGTGAGGAGATTACATTCCGAATCCCGAGCAGTCCCTGTGTGTGGGAGGAGGGGCCGCGTCCTGTGTGTGTGAGGAGAGGGAAGAGAGAGTCGGAGCGGACGGATGCAGAGAGGAGTGTGAGTACCGACTCCGAGGCTGGCCTGGAGACTCTGAGTGAACAGATTTTAAATGCTGGCGCGCCTGGCGGGATGTGCTAATCACGTGACTCGCCTCGCCAGTAAAGTGCACAGCCTGTGAGATCCGCCCCCCCGCCGGCCGAATACAGGATCTGCTTGGCTCGGCATTCGGCAAGTTCCGGAACTGCACATGCGCAGTTCCAAGCCAGACCCGGTCACGGCTATTTTTACTGGCGCATTCCGGTTACTACGGGCAATTACGGACGGGCGAAAAAAGTGCCCGTTTTTGCGGGCTGTCCATAAAAAAACGGACGGTTGGCAACACTGCTTGGCACGGAGAATGTTTCCTTGCCCTCAGCTGGTGCGGTTGTGCTTGCTGGGGCTTTGGAAAGGCGGTCGGTGGTGTTGATATGTTCTTTCACGGCATTGGCTCTACTGGCTGGCTTGGTGTTTCCCGGGCATAGCCCTTTGGCTTGTCCGGGGACCTCCGGGTCTTCCCTCGGGCTCTGGACATCTATGTCCCTGGAGCTTGGGACTGGCTGGCCTTATCACTGACACCTTCTGTGCGTTTACACAGATATCTGAGCTAAGCCGTGACAACTATCATAGTTAATGCTGCTATAAATGTAGTAATTGGTGCTTCCAACCCTTGCATGCTTACGCGGGAATACCTGTGCCTTTATTCTGTCACCAGTTTGTGTACACCTTGTTCTACGTTGATGTTATTTTTCTATGTAATTTTAGATTGTTTATTACACTCAAGCGTACCAATGGTATTAGTCTGACACTCTGCCCTTTAGTGACTAGGCAGTTGAGCATTAGATGCCACGATCATTGGGTGTGTTACATTTACAGTTATGTTATATATGCCTGTTAGGTTGTCGGGATCACAACTCAGCTGTTCTAACCCCATTCTCTCCCCCTAAATAGGATTGGCACAGTTTGTGCCTACTACGTGATATTTCACGAAGTGTTACGTTTTTGCGCACACTTTAGTATTTTTGAGCCACCTTCCCCAGGTGCCCTCTATGTTCGATCTCTTCCCTGCCTCGCTCTACCTTCTCTCTTCCTCCCCTGTTGTGTTTCCCCCTTTTTTTTCCCCGCTTTTCTTTTTTTTTCTTCTTCTCTCTCTCCTTCCCCCCCCTCCCCCCCCATCACTCCATCATGGCCCACACAGTGACCTCTCACCCTAGGTTACAATTCTGTTCCTACAATGTCAATGGGCTCAATATTGCCTCCAAAAGAGGACAAATCCTGTATCAAATGCACAAACGCCAAGTCAATGTGCTTCTTCTCCAAGAGACACATTTTCACTCTGCCTCCACCCCTTCCTGTTCCAGCAGATACTTCAACAGGTGGTTCCACAGCACTAGCCCAACCCAGAAAGCCAAGGGAGTGTCTGTGGCCTTCCATAAGACGCTCCCTATAGAGGTGCTTGACCATCTCTCGGACCCCCAGGGGAGGTATGTTTTTGTGAAATTCGTGTTATGGGGTACCAAATTTACAGTAGCTAACATTTACCTTCCTAATGTTAATCAAGTATCGGCCGCGTTACAATACTTGAGGATTCTGTCAGGATTCAGGGAGGGTAAGCTCGTATTGGGGGGAGATTTTAACACCCCTCTTGAACCACTTTTAGATTCCTCCACCTCGCGATCGTGTATCTCCTTCCCCAAACTGAGGGCTCTGAAACAGGCATTCTACGATCTGCGTCTGGTGGACGTTTGGAGAGTGCTGCACCCCACGGCCCGTAACTATACCCACTTCTCCCATGTTCATCACACCTATAGTCGCATAGATTACCTAATGAGTGACCATAGCTGCCTGGACTGGTCCCCGGAATGCACCATAGACCCAATGGTCTGGTCTGACCATTCTCCTATACACGTGACATTCTCGCTCCCTTCCACTCCGATTAGGGAATGGTCATGGCGCTTGAACGATTCGCTGCTTACGAACCCGGAATGTGTGACAAGGGTTTCAGATACAATCTCTAACTTTTTTGCGGACCACGCTTTGGATACGACATTGTTGCCCTTTCAATGGGAGGCACTTAAGGCTGTCCTACGTGGTACCTTTATCCAAATGGGTACGCGTCTTAAAAAGGAGCGCTCAGCCGCCATAGAGGCAGCAAATAAAACGCTTAGAAACTTAGAAACTGAGCACAAACGATCCCCGACAGTGACAATGCTGGCGGACGTTTCTAGGGCACGATCACAACTTAGAGAACTTTATGAAGCCTCTGCACGCACATATGCAGATAAGCTCACTTTCCATCAATATAAGTTTCGAGATAAATGTGGTAGGCCACTGGCTCGCTCCCTGCACCCAAAAACAACCTTCGCCTTTGTGCCCCATATTCGGGGGGCACAGGGAGAAATGGTATCCTCACCCACTAAGATGGCGGGGGAATTCAGGGACTTCTATCAGTCCCTGTACAATATCCCTAAGACTCAAGGGACAAGTTCCCCTTCTTCCGGGGTGGAGGACCAGATGTCATATGTATTGGAAACCGCGCTCCCTACATTAGACGATGACGTCATCGCTGATCTGGAAACCTCAATCACAGAAGACGAAGTTGCCAAAGCCATAGCGGGTACACCGAGTGGAAAGAGCCCGGGCCCAGACGGCTTCACTCCTAAGTTCTACAAACTTTTTGCCGCCCTCCTCACGCCCTTTCTAACTAAGGTGTTCAACTCTTTGTCGGAGGGTTCATTGTTCCCTCCACAAACACTTGAGGCTCACATATCCCTCATCCCAAAGCCAGGCAAAGACCCCACTCTTTGTGCAAGCTATAGGCCAATCTCCTTGATTGGGGTCGATTTGACAGTCTTTGCTAAAATCCTAGCCAATAGATTACAACCATTGTTGCCCGGGATAATACACCTAGACCAGGTCGACTTTGTGAGTGGCCGTGAGGCTAGGGACAATACCCTGAAGACCCTTCTTTTAACCAACTATGCCCGGTCCCACGATATCCCACTATGCCTCTTAACAGTCGATGCCGAGAAGGCATTCGACCGAGTAGACTGGCAGTTCCTTCGACTATCCCTGCAACAAATAGGCGTGGGAACCAATATGATGGCGAGAATAATGTCCCTTTACTCCTCTCCATATGCTAGGATTAGACTAAATGGCTCGCTATCTCCAGCCTTCTCTGTATCTAACGGGACGCGACAGGGATGCCCACTGTCCCCCCTCCTCTATGTTCTCACTATGGAACATCTAGCTATTGCTCTACGTAACAATCCTTCTATCCAAGGCATAACAGTCGGGCCCACACATACTAAACTTGCCCTCTTTGCAGATGATCTGCTCCTGTTCGTGACACACCCTCACACATCCTTGCCCTTGGTATTACAGGAGTTTCGGAAATTTGGAGAAGTTAGCAACTTCAAGGTCAACTACAATAAATCGGAAATCCTCAACATATCTCTGCCTACGTCGGCCCTATGAAGACTATCGTCTTCTCTCCCCTTCAAAACTGGTTCCCCCTCCATAAGGTATCTCGGAATTCAAATACCGGCGGATGCTTCCCAACTTTTTTCCTTGAACTTTGCCCCCCTACTTCTTAGGACCCAGGCAGATTTAATCAATTATGCGTCCAAACAGCTCTCATGGCTAGGTAGAGTGAATGCCCTGAAAATGGATGTTCTCCCTAGGTTCCTGTATTTGTTTCAGACCATCCCTATTCACATACCTAATTCGTACTTTAAGAAAATACGCCAACTGTTTTCCAAATTTATTTGGAATGCGGCCCGTCCCAGGATACGGTATGAAACACTTTCTCTTCCAAAGGCTGGGGGGGGGGCTGGAGCCCCAGATGCCTCCCTATACCATAAAGCAGCGGTGCTCACCCGCATACTAGATTGGTTCCATCATTCTTCAACCAAGCTTTGGGTTCAATTGGAAAGCCACATGAACCCAATTGAACTCTCCGCTCTCCCCTGGACCTTGCCTACGGTACGGGGGGGTTCGGGCCCTCTTAATGACCTTACCCATCAAACGATCCAGATTTGGGATCGCATGCTGTCCAGAAGGGGCTTATCAAACCACATGGGGCCTATGACTCCCTTCTTTGGGACCCCGGCCTTTCCGCCAGCTATGTCGGTAGCAAGATTCGGACCATGGCGAAGAGAGGATCATAGGCGACTTGCCCAGGTCCTTCGTGCAGACCCCACTTTGAGGTCAGATACCTCTACCGGTCTGACCTCCCGTCACCCCATGCAGTGGCTTCGGAGGCAACAGACTGCCTCCTACATCCGGACTTTCCCATCTATTACGGACATTCTTGCTGAACCGACGGGATTCGAGGAACTGCTCCTGCAGGTGGAACCTCCAACGCATGTTGTATCTCAATTATACTCCCTTCTGCTCGATGTTTACTCCCCTGGCCTCCCACCGTATACGGTGGCCTGGGAGACAGACCTCCGCCACACTATCTCCCCTATTGACTGGCGAAAATGTTTTACCCTGACGCATAAATTGTCCATAGCCACCAAGACCCAGGAGAAGGTGTTTAAACTGTTAACAAGATGGTACAGATGTCCATCATCTCTTCACCACTTCAATCCGGAGGTGTCGGATGCCTGCTGGCGGTGCCTCAGCTCCCGAGGAACCATGCTCCACATCTGGTGGGAGTGCCCTCCTGTGCGGAGGTACTGGCAGCGGATTTTCACACTCTACTGCAAATTGATGGCGACCTCTATCCACCCTTCACCTGAGGTGGCTCTCTTGTCTCTTCTCCCTGGATCATTTAAATCCATCAGAAATGATGTCTTGCGACACTTTCTGGCGGCGGTCAGGGTAGTGATTCCCCGTCATTGGAGAACGGCAACCATGCCTTCCCTGGGGGATTGGGCTGTTGAGGTGGACCGCATTAGGGACCTTGAATGCCTGGTGGCGGAGGAAAATGACAAAAGTGAACAGTTCTCTCTCACATGGACTTCGTGGTCCGTGTTTCGGTATTCCTCGGAGTTTATCTCTTGGGCGGGGTGTGACCTGGACGAGACCACTCTCGGACCTTGATGGAGTGATTCTGATCTCTGATCCCTGTCCCCTGTCCCCTATCTGTGTACCCCTACTATTTGCCCCTGACTCTGACTCTTTCTCTTTTCTCTACACATAAATACACCTCTAAGAACCCAGTAGGATAACGTACCAGGGCTTCAATTTACCTACTACCTATAACCCATTGAGTGACCCTACTTCATACTCTCCAAATAGGTTTGTGTATACTTTCATCTGATGGTACTTAGCCCTGCTCTGTTCTGACACACATGATGCCTGTTGAGGATGTATCCTATCAATGTTTGTAATGTTTAAGACAATGTATGTCTTTTTCTGTCGTTTCCTTGCATAAACAAATAAAATAAGATTGAATTAAAAGGGGCGGACGCCCTTACCACGGGGTTCAGAGTGCAGAGTCGGAGGACGTGGCCGCACCCAGGCACCTTCAGCCTGGGTGCTGGCGTTCCGGTGTTCCGGGCCCAGGTGCCTTTGGCCTGGCCGGAGCGGAGATGGAGTCCATCTCAGGCACCTTTAGCCTGGGGTGAGGTACTATGGCGGATGCCTGGGGCCCAGTACCTTCGACTGAGTTCCGCGAGGGTGGAGGAATCTGAGGGGGCCCTAACTCCTTGGGTGCCCGTGTCTGAGTTTGTGAGGTCTGGTGTGCAGAACTTCTCTGGAGAGTCCGGCGCAGCATCGCTGGTGACAGAGAGGCCTCCGGTATCTCCCTTGGACGGATATCCTTCCTCTGACAGGAGCCGTGTTAGAGAAGGTAATTCACGTTCTATTTCACATAGTCAGTGGCAGTGACTATTTGCCACTGGTGATACCACAGTGGTTGGCAAGAGAAGGGAAAGGATTGTGCCTTGACCTAACCCCATTGAGACTAAGTTGTTGCAAAAGAATCCAACTTAACCGTGCTGTGTGTTTATTCGCTGAGAAGAATAAAACTGTGTTGGACCTATTCATTGTGTGGAACTCTGGTTACTAGGAGCAATGGAGTCAGGGACGAAGTACAGGACTTGACTCTAGGACACCTACACAAAGCCCGATCTTTCTGGCCTTCACCTCTTCACTATGGAGGACATGGGCCGTGGTGTATCTCATCTCTCCCCCCAGCACTAACACCCCTAGACAAAGAAAGACAAGCCGAGAATGAGAAGGGGTGAGAAGGGTGAGGTCGCTACAATAAAATATGATGTTATTCTGAGTAAATAGATACCAAACATCTCACACTTTAAAACTGTGAACGTCCGTGGAATGACACCAAACTATGGTACTTACATATCTCCCTAGGCAATACTTTTAACTCCTTTTTTTACAGGCTACCAGTTTAGAGTTACACAGCATGGGGGGGGCTTGAAATTTTTATTTTTACTTTTTTTTATTTACGTTTTTTGTTTTTACAAGTATGTACATTGTAAAAACAAAAAACATTTCTTTCCTAGGTGGATGCAGCATCAATATGATGCTGAATCTGTCCTCCGCTAGCTCTGCAGTGAGAACTGAGTAATCGAACACCGCTGATCGCTCAGTTCTCCCCTTCCGCTCTGAGCAGAGAGCCAGGTCTGTAAATCTCCGGTTCTCTGCTCTGCCTCTCCAGCACTCACTGGTACTCTGACCTGTGGGAGTGGCTGGCTTAGGCTTTCGGCTGATTTTTGAGGGGCTGAGCCAGGCGTCGGTCCAGGCTGCTGGGTAAATACTGACCATATGGTTGGGATTTTTTCAGAGCCTGGACCGGCTCAGTGATGTCAGCCGACGACAGACTCTATCCCGCCGTTGGCTAAAAACAGGTCACAGGAGTTCAGTGCGAACTGTACTCCTGTGATCCAGTGGCGGCTGGTGCTGGTGTTAGTGTGGGGCAGCAGACATTCCAGCCTGCCGCACCACACTAACACTCCCCCGTTACTCGAGCCCACCACCACACACCAGACCCATACCCCCCCCACCCCACCCCCTCGCCGGATCTCTCATTTGCCCTCTGGCCTACCAGGCCCCCTCTCAGCCCTGCAATTACCCCATGTAGGTCATGGCTGCTGCGGGGGCATCCCCCTCCGTCTCCTCTGTGTCCCGGCCATCGCTTCTACTCCTGGTCAATGGGGTCTTTGGACTCCCAGCCAATGGGGTCTTAGGACTCAATGGGGTCTCCTGATTGTCCGGAAGGGGAAACAGGAACACATTAGCGAATATTAATTTGCTAGCATCACACAACAGGGTGGGCTCAGGGCGCCTCCCTTCCACGGCTTTCTCATGCTCTCCCGTGCCTGCATGCAAACGTCGAACGCACACAAAATGGTGTCGTCTCACACATGAAAGGTATTATCCCGAAAGTCAGATTGCGGCCAGTAATTCTAGCACTAGACCTCCTCTGTAAATAAAGTGATAACCTGTAAAAGGCTTTAAGTCCAGGTTCACACTGGGCTGCGGGAGTGAATCCGTGCAAGTTCAGCTGAACTCGCACGATTTCACTCTCGCCTGTCAGTCCCGATTTCTGCACAGATGTCAATATAAATTGCGGCCCGAAATTGCAAAAAGTAGTACATAAACTACTTTTTGAAATCGGTGCAGCGCCGCAGATGCGGCGTCGTACTGATTAGGACAGTGTCATTGCTGACAATTGCCGCCGATTTGACATGTGTTTTGACATGTCAAAACGCATGTCAAATCGCACCAGTGTGAACCAGGGCTTAAAGTGGTTGTAAACACTTTACAACCACTTTATGCTACAGGTAAGCCTATATTAAGGCTTACCTGTAGCTACCCAGGATATCTAAGTAACCCCCGGGAGAGATGTCGCAGCCGGAGGGGGGACGAGGACCGCTTCTGGGGCTTCGATCTAAGGTAAGTAATTCATAATGTTACTAGCTCATTATGCCTTTGTCTTGCAGGGTTTTCTTTTTTCATTGGGTTTACAACCACTTTAAAGCCTCGCCTACGGATAGTAGGGCTGCAACGGATCAGTGGCGATCCGTGATCCGAACGGGTCAACCTGTTCGGATCGGATCACCACTCGATCCGCGGAGCGACTTCGCGGCCTTGGCCTTAGGAAAGGCCGCGGCTTCGGCCTAGCTCCGGAGCCGCGGCCATCTCGGTACACCCGACGGCGGCAGCCGCCTTGTGCGTGCTGACGTCATCACCCCTCACCCTCGCTGCTCGTGGATCTGAACTGGCCGGCGGGAGAGACTAAAGTAAGTGGGGGAGATGCCCATTACAGGGGGAGAAGATTGTGGATATTACAGGGGGAGAAGATTGTGGATATTACAGGGGGAGAAGATTGTGGATATTACAGGGGGAGATTACTGTGGATATTACAGGGGGAGATTACAGTGGATATTACAGTGAGGGGGAGATGACGTGGATATTACAGTGAGGGGGAGATGACGTGGATATTACAGTGAGGGGGAGATGACGTGGATATTACAGTGGGGGAGATGACGTGGATATTAGTAATTTTTTTTTTTTTTGCCGATCCGAAAATGATCCGATCCGTGGCTCTGATCCGAGGATCAATCCGATCCGTGAGTTTTTTGATCCGTTGCACCCCTAACGGATAGCAAAATTGATGTTGTTTGTCACTGTTGCGCAATTTTAAAGCGTAACATGTTTAGTATCTATTTACATCATCTTTTATAATTTAAAAAAAAAATAAAAAATTGGGTTATGTATTGTGTTTTTTTGCATTAAAATTCTAAAAGGTGTTGCGTTTGAAAAATCGTTGCGCAAATACCGTATGACATAAAAAAAATACAAAACCCACCAATTTATTCTCGAGAGCCTTTGCTTCAATAAATATATCTAATATTTGGGGGTTCTAAGTAATTTTCTAGCAAAAAAAATACTGATTGTTAAATGTAAAAAAAAAAGGCCAGAAAAGTGGATAGCATACATACAGCCTGATCCACACAGTAGTTTATGCACTTGTTTGTCCTCGTTAAGTGCAGAATCCGGTAACAATGCTGTCTATGCTGTAGGAAAAAACAAAACAGTCTAACCATTCAGGTTACAGTGAGGTGAGCCAAAATAACCCCAAAAGTTTTGTTTGTGCAGGTAACTATGTGCGATCCTACTGGCTACGCGGGTAATTATTATTTTTCTTAATCTCTTACATTTCAACACTGAAAAAAAAAAAAAAAAGGACTTGGCAGACAAGCAGGAAACAGAACAAAACAACATTGGAGAGCATTTGCCACAAGATTGTTGGAGTGCAGCCACGCGCTCACATCAGACTCGGAGAGAGATGGGGTGATGTAGCCGGGGGCTCTGTAGCTCTGGTCTGATCCAGAGGATAATCTGATGGAAAATGAGACTGAATAAGGTCAGCACAGGAAAGTGAAAACTCAGCGAACAAGGGAAACCCGGCATAGATAGTCTGAACATGGTTGGACCACAACGCCAGACCTATGATCCTTGAACAGTAAATGCAACATAATAAAAAATAATGCACTTATAGAAAATGAATCATCTGATAGAGTACAATATTGGGGGTACAGTGTTGACCAGAACTACAGAAGAAAAAAAATTGGGGGGTGCTTATTTTTTATTATTGCAGTGGGGAAACCAAATAGAATTCTGGGGTGATCACTAGAGGGGTTACCAGCAGGTAGAAGGAGGACACAATTTCCCTATATAGATCTTTATATCACTAGAGGGGTCACCAGCAGGAGGAAGGAGGTCACAATTTTCCAATAAATGGAAAAAAAACGCGCTTGCTGTAAAAATAAAATCAAATAAATAAATTTGGAAATAAAAATAAGAGAGACTACTTATAGCAGCAATAAAAAGTGGGATAAACACAAATAGAAATAAAAAAGAAGAAATCGCGCTAAAAAGTCCTCATAAAAATATATGAATAAAGTCCAATGTAGCAGGCTGGTGTGAACGCAAAGATGTCCAAATGCTAAAAGGACCTTGTAAAATTCATGCTTACCGAATGAGTAAGCCAATATCGCAGATGGCTATAGCCCAGCCAAGGCCTTGAGTTGGCACCAAGATACCCGCTTCACCAGGAAATTATGATTGCGATAGCTGGAACTATGACTCCACGATATATGGTATTAATCAAAAAGGAAAAGAAAAGCACATAGCGTAATCCTGCCACAAATACGCTCTGTATAATCTGGTGGCACTCGCCCCCTCCCTGTCCGAGACACCCCAGCGGGACCCATGATAGGGCCGGCCCTGGGCACTCCCCCCTGCTCAGCTCACGATGCACCTGCCCAGGATCGTCCCTGAATCTGGGGACAAAACCGGGGACAGAAGGGCTTCGGGGACAGTGTCCTCAATCCGGGGACTGTCCCCGGAAGCCAGGGACGTCTGGTCACCCTATTATACAGCCCACTTCCTGTTTATTGTCTGGTCATTAGCCTAGGCTTATGACATCATGCACAGCTCTCTCTCTAACTCTCGTGAGAGTTTGCCAGGAAGGGAAGGGGGATGCGTCATAAGAGGGCCAAGGAGAGCTGAAGAGCTGAAGGTGTGCCTCTGTGTGTCTGTGTAAATCCATGAAGTGAACAGGTAGCAGCTTTAGCTGCCCACAGTTAAAATGGTTGCAGCCAGACTTAGTGGAGGGAGATTTCTGCAGCATATTTGGGAAGTACATTATCACAGTATATATAAAATAATCTGAAAAGTGGTTGGAGGGTAGCTTCAGAATGGCAAAGGTGTTTTTATTACAAATTATGTGAGCAGAATGCAGTTCCTCTTTAAAGTGGTTGTTAAGCCACTCTAACCTGTATACACCATCAGCACTGCTTCCTATTGTAGTGTCACCCTCTGTGTATGATTTATAAAAATAAATACTGCAAATACCTCATTCCACAGCCGAAATTGCGATCACATGACCGGCCAGCTCTCTCCTTTCTTCCTCTGAGAGATGCAGTGGGTGGGGTTGAGATTCCCCTGCTGATAACAGTCTGGAGGGAAGGAGGAGAGAGCTGGCTGGTCATGTGATCGCGATCTCAGCTGTGAAATTAGGTATTTGAAGCATTTATACTTATAAATCACACACAGAGGGGGACACTGCAATAAGAGGCAGTGCTGATGGTGTATACAGGTTAGTGTTATGAGAGCAGCAGGAAGGGGGAGGGGAAGCACTGTCATGAAATGAGAGGGAAAGGGGGATGAGGACACAGGAGCAGAGAGGAGAGCAGATAGCAGGCACGTAAACTGACCAAGGTGTCCGGTCTCAGCAGCCATGATACACCGTGGTGGTCAGTTTACAGGGGGTAGGGCAGAAACTGGCAGGATCAGCCAGGTATTTCAGGTGTTACAGGGGGCCAAATGACACAAGACAAGCACTGTGTCATATATCATGCTTTAAAGGAGCAGGATCCATTTTTTTGGGGGGTTAACAAGCGCTTTAGGCTGGGTTCACACTGGTACAACACGACAGTCGTACTACTTTGGATCCAACTTTGCCCTGCGACTTGAAGTCCGACATGCATCCGATTTCATTGAACAGGGATCCGACTTCGATCCCCGACAATACCAGGCACTGTATCTGGTATGAATCTTTAGGAAGAACTCCATGCCAAAATTTAAATAACAAACCGGCATTGGTTCCCCCTTTAAGAGCATACCAGGCCCTTTGGTTTGGTATGGATTTTTAGGGGAACCCCCTACGCCAAAAAGACGGCGTAGGGGTCCCCCCCAAAGTCCATACCAGACCCTTATCTGAGCACACAGCCCGGCCGGTCAGGAAAAGGGGTGGGGACGAGTGAGTGCCCCCCCTCCTGAACCGTACCAGACCGCATGCCCTCAACATGGGGGGGTGGGTGTTTTGGGGCAGGGGGAGCCCTGCGGCCCGCCACCCCAAAGCACCCTGTTCCCATGTTGATGAGGACAAGGGCCTCTTCCCGACAACCCTGTCCGTTGGTTGTCAGGGTCTGCGGGCGAAAGGCTTATCGGAATCTGGAAGCCCCCTTTAATAAGGGGGCCCCCAGATCCCGGCCCCCCACCCTATGTGAATGAGTATGGGGTCTTCTTCGTTGTCTTCTTTCCTCTTCTCTTCTTCCGATGTTGATACGACGCTCTGCCAGCTCTAATGCCCGGTGCGCACTGTGCCATTACTTATATTGGCATGGGACGGGGTCACCGGAGGCCCGCCCCTTATGACATCACTACCCACCATGCCCCGGGCAGTGACGTCATAGGGGGCGGGGCCTCTGGATGACGTCACGTGGTGACCCTGCCCCATGCCAATATAAGTAGTGGCACAGCGCGCATTGGGCATTAGAGCGGGGGAGAGCGTCGTGTCAACATCGGAAGAAGAGAATAGGGAAGAAGACAACAGAGAAGACCGGGCAAGAGCTAGCAAAAGAGCAGAAGATAGCGGAGGAGGCCCGGCAGAAGACACCGGACAGAGGGAGAAGAACCAGAGAGAGCGGAGAAGAGCCGGAGAGGGCATAAGAAGTCAGAAGAGACCCCGGAGCTGCCTAATAAATGGCTTTAAAGGGACACTAAAGCTTCCCTTTTTTTTGCAAAAAAATAACAAACAGTTTATACTTACCTCCACTGTGCAGCTCGTTTTGCACACAGTGGCCCCGATCCTGGTCTTCTGGGGTCCCTCGGCGGCTGTCTTGGCTCCTCCCCGCAAGGACTCCACACCATAATGTGAGCGAGCTCGCATGGTGTGGAGTTATTGCGGGCGCGCTCCCGTGATACAGCGGCGGCCATAGCCGCCGACTGTATCACTCGGCCCCGCCCCCCGGCGCGCCGCATCATTGGATGTGATTGACAGCAGCGCCAGCCAATGGCTGCGCTGCTTTCAATCCATCCAGTGTAGCCAATCAGCGGCCAGGCTGAGAACCGAAGAGGATGACGGGGACGAGTGCGGGACTTTCGTAAGTTTTGTAAGTTTCGTAAGTAAAACGGGGGCTCGGGGGGGCCGGTATTGTCAAATGTTTTTTCACCTAATGCATAGGATGCATTAAGGTGAATAAACATGTACCTTTACTACTCCTTTAAAAACCTGTGAAGTGTGTTTTTTTTTTTATTGACACAGTTTTTTTTCAGGTGAATGGGTAGGGGTACAATGTACCCCATATTCATTCACATAGGGTGGTGGGCCGGGATCTAGGGGCCCCCTTATTAAAGGGGGCTCCCAGATTCCCATAAGCCCCCTGCCCGCAGACCCCGACAACCAGCCAGGGTTGTCGGGAAGAGGCCCTTGTCCTCATCAACATGGGAACAGGGTGCTTTGGGGTGGGGGGCCGCAGGCAAACCCCCCACCCCAAAGCACCCACCCCCCCATGTTGAGGGCATGTGCCCTGGTAGGGTTCAGGGGGGGGGCGCTCGCTCGTCCCCACCCTCTTTCCTGACCGTTCGGGCTGCGTGCTCGGATAAGGGTCTGGAATGGACTTTGGGGGGACCCCCACGCCGTTTCTCCCCTTAAAATGCAGACCAGACCAAAGGGCCTGGTATGCTCTTAGAGGGGGAACCCATGCCGTTTTTTTATTAAAAATTTGGCGTGGAGTTCCTCCTCAAGATCATCAGAGCACAAGTCGCATGCCAAAGTCGGATCATGCAAGACGGCGATCCGACTTTGATCCGACTTCAGTGATATTCAGTGGGCTGAAGTAGGATCAAAGTCGGACCAAAGTAGTACAGGGAGCATTTTCAAAGTCGGACCGACATGTTTCGGACCAGTTAAGACGGCTCCCATAGGGAAACATTGATTTTCACACGTCATGCGACATGAGCTCCCAATGTCGGAGCGTTTGTCGTACCAGTGTGAACCCAGACTGAAGGCTAAATTTTTAATTACTTTGCACAATACAGATGGAGTAAAAATTCCCCCCCACCACAACAAAGTGGATGAATAGACAAGAACCCAACCAGCGGCCCCTTAGAAATATCTTAAGTGCACCAGTTGCTTGCAAATTTCGAAATCGCTGAGATTAGTGCGGTTTTACTTGGAAAGGAAATGGTAATGATTCATAAGAAAAAAAAAATCTCATTTCATATTTGCTGATTGCTATAATTCTGAACCGTTCCAGTAATACAGAAGTGCTTACTGAAGATTAGAGGTGTCTGAAAATACTGAGGAATGTTCACAAGTGTATAGAGCTTGTTCAGAAGTTAATAGCCGATAGAATTTAGAATCTTTACTAAACCCTTATTAAACCTTCAGCAGATTTAGTGAAGATTTTTTCTTTAAGTGAACTATTTGAAATACCTAAAAAAGCTCTACCATTGTGTAGGCACCAAAAAGTACAGCATATCATATCCATTTGTTAGCCCCAGAAACACTCTTCTGTGTACCTCTCTGAATTAGCATCAGTGTAGTGGTTAGCCCTCCCTTTCAGCACTGGGGTCCTTAGTTGAGATCCTAGAAAGGACACTTTCTGCATGGAGTTTGCATGATCTTCCTGTGAGTTTCCACCCATAAGCCTCATACACACGATCAGATCTTCTTTGGACAAAGCGTACGACTTTTGTCCGAAGGGCGTTGGCCAGGAACTTGTATTGCATACAAACGGCAAAGAATTGTCGGTTAACAAACATGAAACAATGTGTTTTTTTTGCCATAATGTTTTATCTTATTTCTATTCTATTATTTTCTATTCTGTTCTATTTTTTTCTATTCTATTCTAAAAAGCAGCCTAAATAGGAATCATCATTTTATTTCACTTTTATACCTTACTGTATTTATTGCAACATCTTTCAATTTCAAATTCAAATACATTTTTACATTTGAATTCATTTTTGAAATTTGGATAAATCATTATTTTGTTATGTTATTTTGTTTCATTATACTGTACAGTAAAACCTTGGTTTGAGATTAACTTAGTTTGAGAGCATTTTGCAAGACAAGTGTAGCGGCCTCACCCCGACCTCTTTAGCTAGGGGTATGTCGAGCGTCAGAGTGAGGTGCGCTACGGCCCATGTCCTCCCCATGAATGTGGGTGAGGTGAAGGCCAGTACCAATCTTTTCCTCGGGCCAAATGTGTGCTGGTTACGAGGGTCAGTCCTTCCGTGCCAGAATCTCCCTTTGTTCCCATCGACAGAGTCCATACACCCATCAAAGTCCAAACTCAGGTTTATTGCGTATCTCCACATACAGTCAATGCAACGGCATGATACGATGGGGGAAGCAGGTCGAGGCACTGTACAGGTTCCTAGTCCCTACACTCCCTGTGCTATGACCAGGGGTTGCAGGAATCTTGATGAAAGCTCCTCTGCTGCGCTGTAGCCCATATCAGGGGAAGATGTCCTCCAAGGGAGTTACTGAAGGCCCATCCGTCACCGGGTTGACACTGCACCGGGTCTTCGGACGGGTGACCCCCCCAGCCTCCTCACCTCAGATGCGGGTCCCCTCGCAAGGGGCGCCCTGGAGCAACTTCACCCTCGCGGGACCCAGTCGGAGTCACCGGGTCCCAGGCCTCCTCAATAGTACCTCACCCCAGGCTGAAGGTGCCTGGGATGGACTCCATCTTCATTCCGGCCAGGCCTAGGGCGCCTAGGCCGGAACCTTGAACCGCCCGCACCCAGGCCTAAGGTGCCTGGGTGCGTGAAGAGATGATCCTCCCCAAAAAGACCTTGTGGCGAGGGCGTCTCCCCCTTTTATCTCCTCCCATCGACACCACGGCGGGTTCCCCGCCCCAGCCGTACCATCTCCAGGAAGGGACAAAGAAGGGTAGCACTCTGGTAGTGATTCTACCTCGAGCCAGTAGGTACACTGACACCCACTGGTCAAAGAGAATATTACACCACCCAATCCTCCACGAATAAGAAAAAGGGGTCTAATCCCTGACATAATTACACACCTGGGTCTCTCTACCCCCAGGTGTATCCCACTAACTTTTAAGACCCCGCTACACAAGCTAAAAAAAATTCAGAAATTTTGACTTATACAAGCGATGTCTTGATATACAAGAAGCCTCACGTCACACCTTATTGTAAAAGAGAAGAGAGGCGCCTCTAAGTGTAGCAATATGGTTACATTTAATGAAGGTACAACATTTAGCAACTCACATGGTTGAAGAATAAAAGAGGCACATCTAAGTATGCAGGCATCCGGGGTAAAGCTGTCCACATAGACCATCCTCTGCACCGCCATCGACGTCGTCCCATCCATGCTGAGCTCCACAAGCAGTTCAAGCCTCGCTTTCAGATCGTTCTACTGCAGGGTAGTCTTCCCGGTCACAATTGCAGACTGACAGCGGTGAGAGCCGGCGGTCCGGGGGATGGTCTATGTGGATCGCTTTCCCCCGGATGCCTGCATACTTAGATGTACCTCTTTTGTTCATCAACCATGTGAGTTGCTAAATGTTGTACCTTCATTAAATGTAACCATATTGCCACACTTAGAGGCGCCTCTCTTCTCTTTTATACTCTGTAACTCCTGCTGGATTTTGCTTCTAATCCCCTTGTGGAGGCTTCCATTTGTGGATGGCCATTTTATAGTTACACAACTTATCACATTGCTATAATCTTTTTATGTGGACTATAAGCATTAGCATTATCCAATTCAGTGGTCTCCAAAATGTGGCCCGTGGGCCAGATGCAGCCCTTTGTTTGCTTTTATCTGGCCCTTGGGGCACTTTTTCATCCACTGATACAAACAATGGAGCATAATTTCCCCCCTCCCCCACTGACACTAATGAAGGGGCACAATTCCTCCTTTCTCTCAATGACACCAGCAATAAGACCCAATGACATCAATGATAGGGCACAATTATTCCCATTGAAACAAACAATGGGGCATTATGTTTTTCCCACAGACATCGGGATATTTTCTACTCCCAATGGCCACAGTCTGGCCCCCCTAAAGTCTGAAGGACAGTAAATTGGCCCTTTGTTTTGAAACTTTGGAGACCCCTGATCTAGTAGATACTCTTGCTAGATTGGCAGCTTGGTAGCTAAGGCAGTTGACAGTGATGGTGAAAGGGCAATGGCTTTTGTGTTACCAATTATATTACAGGCAATGTGTGGTGCCATCTTAACCTCAGTCAAGGTTGGGGAGGCCATGGCTGCCCATTCCTAACCTCTCACCAGCAGCAACCCTTATAAGTCTTGGGTCCATATCCCGCCTGGGACATTTTCTGGAGTTTCTGTGTGGAGTTTCTGTGTGGGTTTCCTTCAGGGGCTCCCAGGGTCCAAAAACATACCAGGAGGTTAATTAGCCACACTAGAGGGTTATTTGGTTTCCAATTAAACTGGCTTTAGTAAATTCATGGGCTGATAAGGACTATAAACTGTAATCTCCTTAATTTGTAAAACAGCACACAAAAACCCTTTTTAATTACAGAAAACAAATGATACACAAGACTGAAAGCAACAATATAATGCTTAGAGGGTATGAACGGGCCCTCGCTGAACTAAGAAAATTAGCTGCCCACATTAGGCTTGTGCAATATCGCAAATAGCGAATGCCCGAATGTCTTCGGCATAATTTGTTATGAAAAAAGTTACGAATGTACGAATCCATTCGAAGCACAATAACACTCTGCTCTGCTCTCTGCTTCTCCCTCACCGTGCTGAACTCCCTCTCAAAATGGTGTACAGGGGCGGAGGCCATAGCCGCATGTAAAAAACTAAAGTCAAATACGAGATTTCGAATCGTTACAAATAACCGCTATGTATTTAGAAAAGTACAAATCCATTCGAAGCACATTAGGCATAATAGGCAGCGTCGTTGTGAGAGAGACACGGAAAATTACGAATCAACGAACCCAAAAAAAGTTACGAAAGTAGGAGTTGTGTCCAGAATCAACGAAAAACAATGTACTCTACCGAAAGTACGAATTATAAATCAACTAAAAATTGATTTATAATTTTTTTATACATTACATTAATACATTACATTAATACGAATCATTCCGATTCAACGAAAAATGTCACTTGCGATAATACGAATTAGTCCGAACACGAAAAATCCCGTCTAGCAAAATTACGAACGATTACGAATCAACAGGACCAAAAAGAAACGAACCAAAACTAAACAATTTTTTCCGTTGTGCACAAGAAACGAACCAAAACTAAACAAATTTTTCCGTTGTGCACAAGTCTAGCCCACATAATATTTAATACTTTCCCATGTACAATTAATGGGTTTTGAAAACATAACTAGCCATTCATAACTTTTGTCCAACATTCTGTAGTGGAATAGGAATTGAAATTATCAGCAAATCCCAGTCTTCAGTAGGGATGAGCTCGGTGTTCGGCGAAACCAGAACTTTGTGGGCCGTTCGTGTGACGCGAACGGCCCACAATGCACTGCGCCATCACACTGCATTGCCGGCGCTGTGATTGGCCAAGCATGCACTGTGACCCCGCATGCTTGGCCAATCACAGCGCCGGCAGCGAGGAGAGCCATAATTGGCCACAGGCAGGGTGCCTGTGGCAAAACATAGCTCAGGGGGGTTTAGTACATGCCCCACACTATAAAAGGCCGCCAGCACGGCGGCCTTTTGTAGTGTGTTCTGGCGTGCAGGGAAAGAGCTACATAGGCAGGGACAGTGTGTTCTACAGTGTGTTCTTTTCTCAGGCATCTGCAGGAGTTAGTGGGTGTTGTGTGCCTCCAGCGCAGTATACACCTGTATCTACCCTTTATTGCTGTTCTCTAATCTAGATAGGCAGGCAGGGACAGTGTGTTCTTTTCTCAGGCAACTGCAGGAGTTAGTGGGTGTTGTGTGCCTCCAGCACAGTATACACCTGTATCTACCCTTTATTGCTGTTCTCTAAGCTAGATAGGCAGGGACAGTGTGTTCTTTTATCAGGTATCTGCAGGAGTTAGTGGGTGTTGTGTGCCCCAGCACAGTATACACCTGTATATACTCTTTATTACTGTTCTATAAGTTAGATAGGCAGGCAGGTACAGTGTGTTCTTTTCTCAGGCATCTGCAGGAGTTAGTGGGTGTTGTGTGCCCCAGCACAGTATACACCTGTATCTACCCTTTATTACTTGTCATGGATATGCAGTAGTGTTTGTCTGTCAGCTTACCTTCCTTCCCATGTGTTCATCTTAGAGGCCTGAGCCCTTTCACCTGGCTTCCTTTATAATCTCCTCCCAGCCTGACTCCACCCCAGGCCCTATCACAGAACACTATATTAACCTGTGCACTGCAAGCCTGCTTTGCTGATCAACGTGTTTGTTAGGCATTGTGTGTTTGGGTTCCTGCCTGCCGTGTGCTACGTCTGTCTCGCTGTTACGTTATTGGCTTGTCCCCGACTATCCCTGTCTGCTCGTGACCCTTGACCTTCGGCTCGTTCTTTCGTTATCCTTGTCTGCTTGTGGCCCCTGACCTTCAGCTTGTTATTCGGTTCTCTCATATCTTGTGCTGCTGCTTCCCCTCCTTTCCCCTTATCCTATGGGGCGTGAGCTAGGAAACTCCAGGGGCTGCGACCTGGTCCCAGCCTGCAGCATAACATCCTCACCACTAGAGGCCCTGGAGAAGACCTGCTGGGTCTTAGACTCCGCGCCCTGGGGAATCTTGGCTCTAGCTTCCGTTAGGATCCCGGTTGTGTTCCTCTGGTCCCGCTTTCCACAACCACCCAGTTTCCTATCCGCAGAAGCCAGCCATAGGGTTCACTACCTTGCGGTGCACTCCTGTCCCCCTACGGTGTGCATCTGTCACCTGGCCACAGGTGACCTGACAGTTTGATCAGCCATGAACCCGGCTGACATCCCGGTCCCCGCGGATGATCCATTGCAGGGCATAGTTCGCAGACTTGAAACCCAGGAATCGAATCAGACTCAGGTGATGCGATTCCTCCAGGATCTGACTTCTCGCTTCGAGCAGCTTCAGGCCTCCTTGGGAACCCTGAATCCGCAACCTCAAATACAACCAGCGGCTGCACCTATTGCACCAGTCGCACCCACACACTCACTACAACTGCCAGCTCCGTCCCGTTTCTCTGGGGACTCCAAGGCTTGCAGGGGGTTCCTTTGCCAATGCACGATTCATTTTGAGCTCCAGCCCCAAAACTTCCTGTCTGATCGGGCTAAGGTAGCCTATATCATTTCCCTCCTCTCTGGTGAAGCTTTAGCCTGGGCAGCCCCTCTGTGGGAACTGAATGATCCAGTGGTTTCTAGCCTGTCTGGCTTCTTGAAACTTTTTCGGAATATCTTCGAAGAACCGGCTCGTGTCTCTTCAGCGGCCAGCGCCCTTTTACGTCTCCGCCAAGAGTCTACTTCTGTGGGACAGTATGCCCTTCATTTCCGCATACTGTCGGCTGAGTTGAGCTGGAACAATGAGGCCTTAGTCGCAACCTTTTTGCATGGCCTGTCTGATAGAGTGAAGGATGAATTAGCAGGAAGAACCATCCCCACTGATCTGGCCGGCGTTATCTCCTTGTGTAACCAGATCGATATTCGCTTTCAGGAGAGGACCTTAGAAAAGCAACGCCAGCACTCCTTGGTCCTTAGTCAGCCTGAGCTCCCCTCTCTTCGACCCGTAGAGCATCTCCTACCAGCTGAGGAACCCATGCAGCTGGGTCGGACCAGGCTATCCCCCGAGGAACGTGCTAGGCGCAGAACTCTTGGTCTGTGTCTTTACTGTGGGGGCAAAGGTCATTTTCGTGACACTTGCTCTCTTTGTCCAGAAAAATGTTCGGGTCCACTTCATCTGGAAAGTGGAGTATTGGACCCAGAAATATCACCTTCCCCTTCTCGTCTTCTGCTTTCTGTGTTCCTTCATGTTGGTGCTTCTTCTCATCCGGTCTCAGCATATCTGGATTCCGGAGCCGCTGGTAATTTCATGGACTGGGAAATCGCATCGTCCATGAGACTTACTCTTTTGCCCCTCACCACACCATTGGTGGTCTTGGCGATTGATGGTACTGTTCTCCCAGGGGGACCTATCCGCTTCCAGACCCTCCCTGTTAAGATGTCGGTAGGGACACTCCACCAGGAGTGGATATCCTTCCTTATCTTACCCAAGGCCTCAACGCCTATAATTTTGGGTCTCCCATGGTTACAGCTCCATTCTCCTCATGTGGACTGGACTACTGGACAGATCCTGGCTTGGGGTCCCTCCTGTTCCTCGTCCTGCCTACCCAAGGTTGCCCCCTGTGAATCTGAGCCGGTCATTCATTCCAAGTTGCATAACCATTTACATTTCTCTGTCCCTAACCACCCTTGGACGCACAGCCAGGCTAGCTTGTCTACAAGTCCTGCAGTCGCTACGTCTTGCGATGCTATTCAGGTAGTCGCTACACCTGACTCAGCTATTCACTCTGCCTCTGTACTAGTTATGCCAGTCCAGCCCATGCCCAGTGAGCCTCCTACTTTTTCTTGTTCGGGACATTCTGCTTGTCCTTCAGCTATTCAGCTTGACTCCGGCGACATGTCACCTTCTAACCAACCTGACTTCAGGGTTCCACTGACATCTGCCCAGTCTGATGGTCCTGTGCAAGATGACCAGTTCCCCTTTAAGGGTCTAGGAGACCCTCCTCAGATTCCTGTTGATCCTCTCATGCCCTTGCTTATTCCTAGAGAGCCTTTGGTCCTCAATAGATCTTCTTGTCATCTCCCTACCTCGTTTTCGGTCTCTGAGGATAATCTTAAGTACGAGGTTAGACAAGTTCTGGATTCTCGGCTCTGCAGAGGCATTCTTCAGTACCCTGTGCATTGGTTTTGGTCCTGAGGAGGCGTCTTGGATCGCTGCATCTGATGTCGCTGCACCTCATCTGTTGAGAAGGTTTCATCAGAGATTTCCCTTTAAGCCTGGGCCCAGGCGGGGGAGGGCCCATAAGAGGGAGGGTACTGTCATGGATATGCAGTAGTGTTTGTCTGTCAGCTTACCTTCCTTCCCATGTGTTCATCTTAGAGGCCTGAGCCCTTTCACCTGGCTTCCTTTATAATCTCTCCTCCCAGCCTGACTCCACCCCAGGCCCTATCACAGAACACTATATTAACCTGTGCACTGCAAGCCTGCTTGGCTGATCAACGTGTTTGCTAGGCATTGTGTGTTTGGGTTCCTGCCTGCCGTGTGCTACGTCTGTCTCGCTGTTACGTTATTGGCTTGTCCCCGACTATCCCTGTCTGCTCGTGACCCTTGACCTTCGGCTTGTTCTTTCGTTATCCTTGTCTGCTTGTGGCCCCTGACCTTCAGCTTGTTATTCGGTTTTCTCATATCTTGTGCTGCTGCTTCCCCTCCTTTCCCCTTATCCTACGGGGCGTGAGCTAGGAAACTCCAGTGGCCGCGACCTGGTCCCAGCCTGCAGCATAACATCCTCACCACTAGAGGCCCTGGAGAAGACCTGCTGGGTCTTAGACTCTGCGCCCTGGGGAATCTTGGCTCTAGCTTCCGTTAGGATCCCGGTTGTGCTCCTCTGGTCCCGCTTTCCACAACCACCCAGTTTCCTATCCGCAGAAGCCAGCCATAGGGTTCACTACCTTGCGGTGCACTCCTGTCCCCCTACGGTGTGCATCTGTCACCTGGCCACAGGTGACCTGACATTACTGTTCTCTAAGCTAGATAGGCAGGGACAGTGTGTTATTTTCTCAGGCATCTGCAGGAGTTTGTGGGTGTTGTGTGCCCCAGCACAGTATACACCTGTATCTACACTTTTTTGCTGTTCTATAATACAGGCATCTGCATTCTGCATGAGTTAGTGGGTGTTGTGTGCCCCAGCACAGTATAGCCCTGTATCTACACTTTTTTGCTGTTCTATAATACAGGCATCTGCAGTAGTTAGTGGGTGTTGTGTGCCCCAGCACAGTATACACCTGTATCTACACTTTATTGCTGGTGTTCTCTAATAAAGGCATCTGCAGGAGTTAGTGGGTGTTGTGTCCCTCCAGCACAGCACAGTATACACCTGCATCTACCCTTTATTGCTGGTGTTCTCTAATAAAGGCATCTGCAGGAGTTAGTGGGTGTTGTGTGCCTCCAGCACAATATACACTAATCCAATTCCTGGTTTTCCCATCTCCCTGCAGTCCATTACTATGTCTGGAATGCCAACAAGAAGAGGCAGACAGTCAGGAGCGAATAAAAGAGGGCAAGCAGGCTCTGTGTCTAGAGACAACAGTGCTGGTCGTGAACGCGGTGCATTGTCATAAGCACGTGGCTTGTCCTTATTTTCGGCAGCTGGACGTGTTGAGCCGCATCATGCCGAAGACTTGGTAGAGTGGATGACCAAGCCCTCCTCATCCTCCTCATCCTCTCTCACCCAGGCTCACGGTACTGGCATAGCAGCTGCCAAAGCGTCCTCTTCCCTCGTATCAATGTCATCATCAGTCACTCCTTCCCTAGACCCACCATGTCCTCCTGAGGAGTCCCCCGAACTGTTTGAGCACAGTGTTGGGTACATGCTTTCACTTTATACATCATTAAAATAAATGCTCCCGAAAAAACTGCCGTTTTTAAAACTTATTTTTGCATCGATACATGTCCCCTGGGGCAGAACCCGGGTCCCCAAACCCTTTTTAGGACAATAACATGCATATTAGCCGTTATAATTAGCACTTTAGATTTCGAACGTTCGCATCCATTGTATTTAATAGGGTTCTAACGTTCACGCAAACTTTCGGTCCGTTCGCAGGTTCTGGTGCGAACCGAACCGGGGGGTGTTCGGCTCCTCCCTACTCTTAAGCTGAGTTCAGGTTATTCCTGGATAGTCATGCGCAAAACTGAGTTTAATTTCTTCAAAATTTCTGCCAAAATCATGAGATTTCAAGAAAATTAGGACATTTTGGGGAAATGCACTGGACTTAAAGAAAAGACGAAATTAAAGTGTTTTTTTTTTTTTTGCTAATTTCCTCTCCTAGATCTACCTATTCTTGTGTCCCTTGTCAACTTCATTATTTTAAAATTTTTCAAAGAAGGAAAAAAAACTGAAAAAAAAGGAAAAAATGTAAAGCAGCAGTACACAAATAACAACAAAATACACAAAGGATATAAAAAAGGCAAGAAAAAACACACAAAACTTTATTAAATGAAAGAAAGGAAACTACCCTGAATACACAAGAAAATTGCACCATAAATAATAGGTCAGCTGAGCGCCAGCTGCGGGCTTGAGATGAAGCCCATTAAAGTACTACAAAAGGCAAAACTTTTTTTTTGCGTTTTGTATAGAGGGTAGAGGGATTAGAACACTTGTCCATTTTTATTGCTTTCTGTGCCCCAAGAGGGAAATTTACCCTTTCTATTTGTCCTGTTTACCATTATCATTGAAAGTGAAAGTAAAAGAAAATCCCAAATGTTGGGTTGTTCCAGGAAAAGTAATAGAGGGCAAATCTTCCAATCGGGACACAAGTTCTGGTGACCTGGGGGGTACCCAAGAGATTCCCTTAATTTGCAGGGTTTCTTCTCACTCCCTGTTTTGGCTATGGGACAGGAAGTGAAGGGAAATCTCCCCAATGGGACAAAGAGGGGAAAAATAAACCTTACAGGGGTTATAACCTTCCCTTTCTCTATCCAAAATGAAAAAAAAAAAACCTTTTGTCTATAGTTCTACCTTAAGGCTGGGATCCCTGATGAAGTCACTGTTACCATGCCAGCAGAGGATGTCTTTTCATATTGTGGCTGATGAGGGTAAGATGGCATCAGAAGCTTGACCAGTGGGTGGTCCCTGAGGGTGGAAGTGGGGGAAAGTGCTTCCCAGGGAAGGGTTGGAAAACAGCCCAAGACTGATTGGTGGGTCAGAATGAACTCGAGAGTCTTCAGATCCTAGTTTGATCCCACCTGAGGGAGCCTATCATAAAGCTGTCACTGTACTGGGCCAATCATCTGAGGACGGTGAATTCACCTGCCCCGCAGCCACATGTATACATTTAGAATGTATCCCTATCAGTGGGACAGTGGGAGAGCTTGACAAAAGTGGGTGGGACAGTGGGGTCAAGGGCAGGAGCTGGGCACAAGTCAGCCATATTGCGTGGAAGGAAGCTTTCCCACCAATCACCCTAAATATTTGTCCGTTTATGTTGGAGGTTGATTATGATGTAAGAACCTGTCCAGTGGATTAGGGCACCTTGCAAGGTAGGTATACAAGCTGCAAGTGGGAACAAGTTCTGTGGTGGAGAACTATGAGATCTATTAATGGGGCAGTGCAAGGCAAAGCAGAGACAATACATGGCCAGCACAGGCAGCTGAGGGCAAGCGGGTTCAGCTGCAGAAATATGTTTTTGAGACTCTGGAGCTGAGTGCATGAGGGTCTAAGTGGGCCTAACTGAGAACATTTTAATTTATTTTTTTATAATTTTAGGTTCCCCCCCAAAAATGTGCCATAAAGCGGCAAGCGTGGGGAAGCGTGTGTGGGTAGGTAATGGCAGTGAACATACAGAGTCCAATTGCAGAAACACAACTGTATTGAAGTCCAATAAAGCACTATTACCCGTCAGGAAGGCAATCCCAACTGGTCCCTCTCACAGAATGTTGCAGTGAAGAGTATAACAGGTGCACTGACAGCGTTAGTCTTGAGGGTTGCAAAACGGCCTGGCCAGTCTGGACCAAAACGGGAAGGCTTCCAAGAAGGATGGCGTGTCTCTGCCATTTTCCTGCTTTTCTGGAACCTCTCCCTGCCGCTATTACTGTCCCTGACAGATGGGTGACCTGCCCCTACACTACCCCCACATGAAATAAGCACCAAGCCTGGGAGCCAGGGTATTAAATAGACTCTGCCTAACCCAAGATGATCACCAGAGTCAAATGGGGTGGTACCATGCAATCGGGTAGCTCTTCCAGTGACCCAGGAAACCATAAAGGAACCATGTTCCTCTTGACTTACCCTCCACCTGTATTGTTGCTGCGGTCAAACGCCACCTGCAGTGGAGAAAATAGACAAATAGACTGCACCTGCCTATAAGTGGACCATCCAGGACCTGAAGAAAAAATAAATAAAAGAGTAGATAAACAGCTCAAAGAGTGAAACTGAAACGTTCATTTGCTGCAAAATGTTGCCAACAGTGCAATCAGTAATTTTTCAGCAAACTCAGTTTGACCAAAATCACTTGACGTTTCCCTGTTGCTGGACATTCAATGTGCGGATTGATGGCCCATATTTTAGCCTCTTTGAAAGCATGGAGACTGGAGACTGGGCACATAGCCAGTTCCCAGGGATTTAAAGAGGAACAAAGAGGTTGTTTTTAAGGGTAAAATGTAATTTCATCCATAGCTTGTACTGTGTTTTGTGTAGACTGTCAGTCATGCAGGGATTTGATATAATCCATTCTGTCAGCTGAATGCTTATGGCAGTTTCTGTTTTCTCTGCTGGACTGTCTTTGCAAAAACATTTCTTATGCATTCCTCATAAAAGTAGTGTCTGTGTACAGTAAGAGTGGCCATACATAGACAGATGTGGCACAGATATTGACACCTGTCCATCCATTAGTGTGGTGCACCATAACCTCCTTCTCAAATTGTCCAAAGTATAATTGCAGTGCACACATACAGTAAAAAGAATGTTCCCAAACAGAAGAGAACAGTGGAGATTTTTCAACATATCTGATTTTATTTTACATTTTTCTGTGAGAAAGAACAAATGATTCTAGGCAGTGACGGCTGGTGATCAAAATCTTTGGGGGGGGGGGGGGGGGCGCAAACAAACTGAAAAAAAAAAAAAACATAGATTGCAGCCACTGTGCCCATCAAACGCAGCCATTGTGCCCATCAAATGCAACCACTGTGCCCATCAAACACCGCCAGTTTGCCCCCTCAAATGATCCCAGTTTGCCCCTCAAATGCAGCCAGTTTGCCCCTCAAATGCAGCTAGTTTCCACATCAAATGCAGCCAGTTTGCCCCTCAAATGCAGCCAGTTTCCCCATCAAATGCAGCCAGTTTCTCCTCAAATGCATCCAGTTTCCCCATCAAATGCAGCCAGTTTTCCCATCAAATGCAGCCAGTTTCCCCATCAAATGCAGCCAGTTTCACCTCAAATGCATCCAGTTTCACCTCAAATGCAGCCAGTTTCACCTCAAATGCATCCAGTTTCACCTCAAATGCAGCCAGTTTCACCTCAAATGCATCCAGTTTGCCCCTCAAATGCAGCCAATTTCCCCATCAAATGCAGCCAGTTTGCCCCTCAAATGCAGCCAGTTTCTCCTCAAATGCATCCAGTTTGCCCCATCAAATGCAGCCAGTTTCACCTCAAATACATAGAGTTTGCCCCTCAAATGCAGCCAGTTTCCCCGTCAAATGCAGCTAGTTTCACCTCAAATGCATAGAGTTTGCCCCTCAAATGCAGCCAGTTTCCCCATCAAATGCAGCCAGTTTCCCCATCAAATGCAGCCAGTTTCACCTCAAATGCATAGAGTTTTCCCCTCAAATGCAGCCAGTTTCCCCATCAAATGCAGCCAGTTTCCCCATCAAATGCAGCCAGTTTCCCCATCAAATGCAGCCAGTTTCACCTCAAATGCATCCAGTTTGCTCCTCAAATGCAGCCAGTTTCCCCATCAAATGCAGCCAGTTTCCCCATCAAATGCAGCCAGTTTCACCTCAAATGCATCCAGTTTGCCCCTCAAATGCAGCCAGTTTCCCCCAAATGCAGCCAGTTTCCCCATCAAATGCAGCCAGTTTCACCTCAAATACAGCCAGTTTGCCCCTCAAATGCAGCCAGTTTCCCCATCAAATGCAGCCAGTTTCACCTCAAATGCAGCCAGTTTGCCCCTCAAATGCAGCCAGTTTCCCGATCAAATGCAGCCAGTTTGCCCCTCAAATGCAGCCAGTTTCCCCATCAAATGCAGCCAGTTTCTCCTCAAATGCATCCAGTTTGCCCCTCAAATGCAGCCAGTTTCCCCATCAAATGCAGCCAGTTTGCCCCTCAAATGCAGCCAGTTTCCCCATCAAATGCAGCCAGTTTCACCTCAAATGCATCCAGTTTGCCCCTCAAATGCAGCCAGTTTCCCCATTAAATGCAGCCAGTTTGCCCCTCAAATGCAGCCAGTTTGCCCATCAAATGCAGCCAGTTTCCCCATCAAATACAGCCAGTTTCACCTCAAATGCAGCCAGTTTCCCCATCAAATGCAGCCAGTTTCACTTCAAATGCAGCCAGTTTCCCCTCAAATGCAGCCAGTTTCCCCTCAAATGAAGCCAGTTTCCCCATCAAATACAGCCAGTTTCCCCATCAAATGCAGCCAGTTTCCCCTCAAATACAGCCAGTTTCCCCATTAAATGCAGCCAGTTTGCCCCTCAAATGCAGCCAGTTTCCCCATCAAATGCAGCCAGTTTCCCCTCAAATGAAGCCAGTTTCCCCATCAAATACAGCCAGTTTCCCCTCAAATGCAGCCAGTTTCCCCATCAAATGCAGCCAGTTTCCCCATCAAATGCAGCAGCCAGTTTCCCCATCAAATACAGCCAGTTTCCCCATCAAATACAGCCAGTTTCCCCATCAAATACAGCCAGTTTCACCTCAAATGCATCCAGTAGTGATGAGCCGAACACCCCCGGGTTCGGTTCGCACCAGAACCCGCGAACGGACCGAAAGTTCGAACGAACATTAGAACCCTATTAAATACAATGGATGCGAACGTTCGAATTCTAAAGTGCTAATTATAACAACTATTATGCATGTTATTGTCATAAATAGGGTTTGGGAACCCGGGTTGTGCACCAGGGGACATGTATCAATGCAAAAAGAAGTTTTAAAAACGGTCGTTTTTCGGGAGCAGTCATTTTAATGATGCATAAAGTGAAAAAAAAAAAGTCAAATATTCCTTTAAATATCGTACCTGGGGGGTGTCTAAAGTATGCCTGTGAAGTGCCACGTGTTTCCCGTGTTTAGAACTGTCCCTGCACAAAATGACACTTCTAAAGGAAAAAAAAGCCATTTAAAACTGCTTGCGGCTTTAATGTAATGTCTGGTCCCGGTAATATGGATGAAATTCTTTAAGAAAAATGGCATAGCTACCCCATGACCCCCCCCTACCCCAGCCCATTACCAGCCCCTTTGGGTCTTGTATGGATATTAAGGGGAACCCCGCACATAAAATAAAAAAGGCCCTATATACTCTGAACAGCCGTATACAGGCGGTGCATACAAGACAGGGACTGTAGGTTTGTTCTTATGTAGAATCTGTTTGTAATTTTGAACAGGTACATTGTTGAAGTGTAGCTCCAGCCCAAAAATCTATTTTTAAACTTTTTGGGAAACATAGGTAAGGGTTATCACCCCTGTAACATTTGTTTTGCTGTCTGTGCCCCTGTTCAGAACATTTCACCTCACTTTCCGTCCCAATGACAACTGTTTTTGAAATGTGGTGTTTTTCTTGAAACAAGGATTGCTGATAAAGCATCAGTACAGATGAGACCCCTTTCTCCCATATTTATTTTTACAGGAGAGAATTTTCCTTTCTAGGGGTAGATTTCCTCTCACTTCCTGTTGTCTTCTTTCGTTTGCAAGTAGGAGTCGTTTGTAAGTTGGATGTTTGAAAGTAGGGACCTGCCGTATATACTCTGCAGAAATAGGCCCCTTAGTTGTTGGTGTTGGCACAACACTGTAAGCACTCAGTTACTCTTGGTTGGTGCTGGAACGCCCTGCTGTCAACTATTATATCAGGAATTTTAATTACATATAATTGTTGAACAGTGGTAGTAAAAATTGGGGCTTTGATGGTGGTGCTGGTGCCACAACACTGTAAGCCCTGACAGTTAGTCTTGGTGGGTGCAGCAATGGGCCCTGCTGTGAATTATTAGATCAAGAATTGTAATTACATGCCCCTTTTGAACAGGGGCTGAAAAATTGGGCCTTTCGTGGTGGTGGTGGTGGTGGCGTTGCCACAAGACTGTAAGCCCTCAGAGTTACTCTTGGTGGGTGCAGCAATGGACCCTGCTGTGAATTATTAGATCAAGAATTGTAATTGCATGCCCCTGTTGAACAGGGGCTGAAAAATTGGGCCTTAGGCACTGGTGGCACAACACTA
This sequence comes from Rana muscosa, assembly GCA_029206835.1. Taxonomy (NCBI): domain Eukaryota; kingdom Metazoa; phylum Chordata; class Amphibia; order Anura; family Ranidae; genus Rana; species Rana muscosa. Next base: position 302,887,809 of record CM055122.1, on the reverse strand, counting down.
CAACCCCTCACAGATACTGTACTTGGAGCACAGCAATGAGCCCTGTTGCAAAGTATTGCTTCAAAAATTGTAATGACACGCCCCTGTTAAACAGGGGCTGAAAAATTGGGCCTTAGGCACTGGTGCCACAACACTCCAACCCCTCACAGATACTGTACTTGGAGCACAGCAATGAGCCCTATGGCAAATTATTGCTTCAAAAATTGTAATTACACGCCCCTGTAAAACAGGGGCTGAAAAATTGGGCCTTAGCCACTGGTGGCGGCACCCATAAACAAAAATGATCTTCCAAGCTATCATCATCAATCGTATCATTGAGGACTCGGAGGAGGAGGATAGCCAGTCAACATAACAGCACAGGCACTCAGCATCAGCATCAGTCTTGAAGGGATGTGACATGTTAAAATCAATTAGTCTGTTATATCAGCATCAGGTGTGTGGTAGCTGGTGGTGATCCAAGACTGGTTCATCTTGATGAAAGTCAGTCGATCAACCGAGTCGGTGGACAGGCGCACCCTGTGATCCGTGACAAATCCTCCAGCAGCACTGAATGTGCGTTCCGAAAGAACGCTGGATGCAGGACAGGCCAGTAGCTCAATTGCATACTGTGCAAGCTCTGGCCAGTGATCCATCCTCAAGACCCAGTAAGCCAGAGGATTTTCGGTGGGGAAGGTGTCCAAGTCTGACCTTGCCCCTAGATATTCCTGCACCATGTTTATCAGACGCTGGCGATGGTTGCTGGAACCGATCATACTTTGGGGCTGCGGACTAAAGAATTGTCTGAACGCATCGGTCAGACGGCCACCTTCCCCACCGCTCCTTCTTTGACTGGCCGAAGCCTCAGCAACTCGTTGTCCAGGACCAGGAGTTTGTAACCTCCCAGTCTCTGGGAACGCGTTGCACAGACCTTTCTGCAAGGCCTCCCGGAGTTGTCTCATCCTCTGCTCCCTCTGCGACGGTAACATAAGGTCCGCAACCTTACCCTTGTACCGTGGATCAAGGAGAGTGGCCAGCCAGTAATGGTCCCTCTCCTTGATCCGAAGAATACGAGGATCCTTCCGCAGACTTTGCAGGATCAGGGAGGCCATGCAGCGTAGGTTTGCTGAGGCATTCGCTCCGGAGTCCTCTGGGTCACTAAGGACGACATGATCCGCAGCCACCTCCTCCCAGCCACGTACAAGTCCACTGGTTTCTTGGGACTGTAAATCATCCCTAAAAGACTGCTGCTGATGATGCTGAGTGCCAGCCTCCACCTCCATGCTGACACAATCCTCCTCCTCCTCCTCCTCCTCCTCCTCCTCCTCTTCCTGTGCGATGGGTGGGACAGAAGGAACACTGTCTGGGTAAAGGGGGCCTTGAGAGGCAAGGAAGTCCTCCTCTTCCTGCCTCTGTTCTGCCTCAAGTGCCCTGTCCATTATTCCACGCAGCGTGTGCTCCAACAGGTGGACAAGAGGTACAGTGTCACTGATGCATGCACTGTCACTGCTCACCATCCTCGTGGCCTCCTCAAATGGTGCCAGGACAGTGCATGCATCCCTGATCATGCCCCACTGGCGTGGAGAAAAAAAACCAAGCTCCCCTGACCCTGTCCTGGTGCCGTAGTCGCACAGGTACTCATTGATGGCCCTCTGCTGCGTGTGCAGCCGCTGCAGCATGGCCAACGTTGAGTTCCACCTGGTGGGCATGTCACATATAAGGCGGTTCTTGGGCAGGTTCAACTCCTTTTGCAGCTCAGCCAGGCGAGCACTGGCATTATAAGATCTGCGGAAATGCACACAGACTTTCCTGGCCTGCCTCAGGACATCCTGTAAGCCCGGGTACCTGCCCAAGAACCGCTGCACCACCAGGTTAAGGACGTGAGCCACACAGGGCACATGGGTCAGTTGTCCCTGTCGGAGGGCGGAGAGGAGGTTGGTGCCATTGTCGCAAACCACCATTCCTGGCTTAAGCTGGCGTGGCGTCAACCACCTCTCGGCCTGGCCCTGCAGAGCAGACAGGACCTCTGCCCCAGTGTGGCTTCTGTCCCCCAAACACACCAGCGCAAGCACGGCATGGCATCTTTTTGCCTGCGTACTTGCGTAGCCCCGTGAACGGCTACGGAGCACCGCTGGTTCATAGGACAAACCACAGGAAGAGGCCATGGAGGAAGAAGAAGAGGAGGGGGTGGAGGAGAGAGGTGTGTCACAACCAGTAGTAGCATTTTGGAGGCGTGGCGGTGGGACAACCTCCAACACTACTGCACCTTGTCCTGCATCCTTCCCAGCTGCCAAAAGAGTGACCCAATGGGCCGTGAAAGAAAGGTAACGTCCCTGTCCATGCCTGCTGGACCATGAGTCAGCGGTAATATGCACCTTACCGCTGACCGCCCTGTCCAGCGAGGCCAAGACATTGCCTTCCACATGCCGGTAGAGAGCCGGAATAGCCTTCCGTGAGAAAAAGTGGCGTTTGGGAACCTGCCACTGAGGAACCGCACATTGCACAAACTCACGGAAGGGGGCCGAGTCTACCAACTGAAAAGGCAGCAGTTGAAGCGCTAGCAATTTAGCCAAGCTAGCATTCAACCGCTGGGCATGTGGATGGCTGGGAGTGAACTTCTTTCGACGGTCCAGCAGCTGGGGCAGGGAAATTTGCCTGCTAAAATCGGACGTCGGTGTACTGCTAGCAGAGTGGCCGCAAGTACTTGGCTGTGACACACCTAATTCTACACCTTCATTCCTCTCAGTGCATGTTTCAGAGAGGACTGAAGTTATAGTGGGGTTGGAGATCCCAGCTGATGCGGTGCAAGGAGAGGTCCGCTTTGTTCTTTGGTGTGGGTCTTTGAGGTAGGCTTGCCAACGAGCTGCATGGCAGGTCAACATATGTCTGGTCAGGCATGTGGTACCCAAGCGGCTGATGTTTTGGCCACGCGATATACGCTTGAGACATATGTTGCAAACAGCAGCTGTGCGATCTGATGCACTAGCCTCAAAAAAGGCCCACACCAAAGAACTTTTTGAATGACGGGCAGAGGCAGCGCCCTGCACAGGCGGAGCTCTGCGGTGTGATTCCGTCGGTGTACTGCCCTTACGCTGGCCACCAAAGGGCATCCTGCCTCGTTGGAGATGTGCCTCCTCCTCATCCTCCTCCTCCTCCTCTTTCCTATTAGGCACCCACGTGGAGTCAGTGACCTCATCATCACCTCCCTCCTCATCACTGGAGGCAATCTGGCAGTATGCTGCAGCTGCTGGAACATGACTGCCAGATTGGTGTCCTTCTTGAGCATCCCCTCTGTCTGCTCTCACGCTACTGCCTTCCTCTAGCTGGGTTTCATCATCAGACCCTTCGAAACGCTGGGCATCCTCCTGGAGCATGTACCCAACACTGTGCTGAAACAGTTCGGGGGACTCCTCAGGAGGAGGACATGGTGGGTCTAGGGAAGGAGTGACTGATGATGAGTCTGACATTGATACCAGGGAAGAGGACGCTTTGGCAGCTGCTTTTCCAGTACCCTGAGCCTGGGTGAGAGAGGATGAGGAGGAGGAGGAGGGCTTGGTCATCCACTCTACCAAGTCTTCGGCATGATGTGGCTCAACATGTCCAGCTGCCGAAAAGAAGGACAAGCGTGTCCCATGGCCATGTGCTGATGACAATGCACCGCGTCCACGACCAGCACTGTTGCCCCCAGACACAGAGCCTGCTTGCCCTCTTTTATTGCCTCCTGACTGTCTGCCTCTCCTTGTTTGCCTTCCAGACATTCTAATAGATGGCCTGCAGGGAGATGGGAAAAAAGCAATAAGGGCTACCTTCAGGTGTCCTTCTCTGTCCCTTGAAACAAGGACTTTGACAGTGAAAGAAACTGACACACTCTCCCTACCTACAGTTTTCTGTCCCTAGAAAAAATGTTTTTTTTAAGCACAATATAGCACAAGGAGAATTCACTCACTGTCCTTCCAGGTCCCTGGAAACAAGGACTTTGACAGTGAAAGAAACTGACACACTCTCCCTACCTACAGTTTTCTGTCCCTAGAAAAAATGTTTTTTTTAAGCACAATTTAGCACAAGGAGAATTACCTCACTGTCCTTCCAGGTCCCTGGAAACAAGGACTTTGACAGTGAAAGAAACTGACACACTCTCCCTACCTACAGTTTTCTGTCCCTAGAAAAAATGTTTTTTTTAAGCACAATATAGCACAAGGAGAATTCACTCACTGTCCTTCCAGGTCCCTGGAAACAAGGACTTTGACAGTGAAAGAAACTGACACACTCTCCCTACCTACAGTTTTCTGTCCCTAGAAAAAATGTTTTTTTTAAGCACAATTTAGCACAAGGAGAATTACCTCACTGTCCTTCCAGGTCCCTGGAAACAAGGACTTTGACAGTGAAAGAAACTGACACACTCTCCCTACCTACAGTTTTCTGTCCCTAGAAAAAATGTTTTTTTTAAGCACAATTTAGCACAAGGAGAATTACCTCACTGTCCTTCCAGGTCCCTGGAAACAAGGACTTTGACAGTGAAAGAAACTGACACACTCTCCCTACCTACAGTTTTCTGTCCCTAGAAAAAATGTTTTTTTTAAGCACAATTTAGCACAAGGAGAATTACCTCACTGTCCTTCCAGGTCCCTGGAAACAAGGACTTTGACAGTGAAAGAAACTGACACACTCTCCCTACCTACAGTTTTCTGTCCCTAGAAAAAATGTTTTTTTTAAGCACAATTTAGCACAAGGAGAATTACCTCACTGTCCTTCCAGGTCCCTGGAAACAAGGACTTTGACAGTGAAAGAAACTGACACACTCTCCCTACCTACAGTTTTCTGTCCCTAGAAAAAATGTTTTTTTTAAGCACAATTTAGCACAAGGAGAATTACCTCACTGTCCTTCCAGGTCCCTGGAAACAAGGACTTTGACAGTGAAAGAAACTGACACACTCTCCCTACCTACAGTTTTCTGTCCCTAGAAAAAATGTTTTTTTTTAAGCACAATTTAGCACAAGGAGAATTACCTCACTGTCCTTCCAGGTCCCTGGAAACAAGGACTTTGACAGTGAAAGAAACTGACACACTCTCCCTACCTACAGTTTTCTGTCCCTAGAAAAAATGTTTTTTTTAAGCACAATTTAGCACAAGGAGAATTACCTCACTGTCCTTCCAGGTCCCTGGAAACAAGGACTTTGACAGTGAAAGAAACTGACACACTCTCCCTACCTACAGTTTTCTGTCCCTAGAAAAAATGTTTTTTTTAAGCACAATTTAGCACAAGGAGAATTACCTCACTGTCCTTCCAGGTCCCTGGAAACAAGGACTTTGACAGTGAAAGAAACTGACACACTCTCCCTACCTACAGTTTTCTGTCCCTAGAAAAAATGTTTTTTTTAAGCACAATTTAGCACAAGGAGAATTACCTCACTGTCCTTCCAGGTCCCTGGAAACAAGGACTTTGACAGTGAAAGAAACTGACACACTCTCCCTACCTACAGTTTTCTGTCCCTAGAAAAAATGTTTTTTTTAAGCACAATTTAGCACAAGGAGAATTACCTCACTGTCCTTCCAGGTCCCTGGAAACAAGGACTTTGACATTGAAAGAAACTGACACACTCTCCCTACCTACAGTTTTCTGTCCCTAGAAAAAATGTTTTTTTTAAGCACAATTTAGCACAAGGAGAATTACCTCACTGTCCTTCCAGGTCCCTGGAAACAAGGACTTTGACAGTGAAAGAAACTGACACACTCTCCCTACCTACAGTTTTCTGTCCCTAGAAAAAATGTTTTTTTTAAGCACAATTTAGCACAAGGAGAATTACCTCACTGTCCTTCCAGGTCCCTGGAAACAAGGACTTTGACATTGAAAGAAACTGACACACTCTCCCTACCTACAGTTTTCTGTCCCTAGAAAAAATGTTTTTTTTAAGCACAATTTAGCACAAGGAGAATTACCTCACTGTCCTTCCAGGTCCCTGGAAACAAGGACTTTGACAGTGAAAGAAACTGACACACTCTCCCTACCTACAGTTTTCTGTCCCTAGAAAAAATGTTTTTTTTAAGCACAATATAGCACAAGCACAAAACACACTGACACTCTCCCTACCTATCCTTCTCTTTCCCTAAACTAAAGGAATCCAGGTTAAGCAAGAAAGAAATAAAAGTCACTGTCCCTGCCTATGCTGCTCTATCCCTGCTCCGGAACACACTACACTAGGCCGCCGTGCTGGCGGCCTTTTATAGTGTGGGGCGTGTACTAAAAACCCTCAGCAATAATTGGCCACAGGCATCCTGCCTGTGGCCAATCATTGCTCTCCTCGCTGCCGGCGCTGTGATTGGCCAAGCATGCGGGGTCACAGTGCATGCTTGGCCAATCACAGCGCCTGGATGACACTGCGATGGCGTAGTGCATTGTGGGCCGTTCGCGTCACTCGAATTTGGCGCGAACGGCCCAAATCGTTCGATCTTCGTCGAACGATCGAACAGCCGATGTTCGAGTCGAACGTATGTTCGACTCGAACACGAAGCTCATCCCTAGCATCCAGTTTGCCCCTCAAATGCAGCCAGTTTACCCATCAAATGCAGCCAGTTTCCCCATCAAATGCAGCCAGTTTGCCCATCAAATGCAGCCAGTTTGCCCATCAAATGCAGCCAGTTTCCCCATCAAATGCAGCCAGTTTTTCCTCAAATGCATCCAGTTTGCCCCTCAAATGCAGCCAGTTTCCCCATCAAATGCAGCCAGTTTGCCCCTCAAATGCAGCCAGTTTCCCCATCAAATGCAGCCAGTTTCTCCTCAAATGCATCCAGTTTGCCCCATCAAATGCAGCCAGTTTCCCCATCAAATGCAGCCAGTTTCACTTCAAATGCAGCCAGTTTCCCCTCAAATGAAGCCAGTTTCCCAATCAAATGCAGCCAGTTTCCCCTCAAATGCAGCCAGTTTCCCCTCAAATGAAGCCAGTTTCCCCATCAAATGCAGCCAGTTTCCCCTCAAATGCAGCCAGTTTCCCCTCAAATGAAGCCAGTTTCCCCATCAAATGCAGCCAGTTTCACTTCAAATGCAGCCAGTTTCACTTCAAATGCAGCCAGTTTCCCCTCAAATGCAGCCAGTTTCCCCTCAAATGCAGCCAGTTTCCCCATCAAATGCAGCCAGTTTCACTTCAAATGCAGCCAGTTTCCCCTCAAATGCAGCCAGTTTCCCCTCAAATGCAGCCAGTTTCCCCATCAAATGCAGCCAGTTTCCCCATCAAATGCAGCCAGTTTCACTTCAAATGCAGCCAGTTTCCCCTCAAATGCAGCCAGTTTCCCCTCAAATGCAGCCAGTTTCCCCATCAAATGCAGCCAGTTTGCCCCTCAAATGCAGCCAGTTTCCCCATCAAATGCAGCCAGTTTCTCCTCAAATGCATCCAGTTTGCCCCATCAAATGCAGCCAGTTTCCCCATCAAATGCAGCCAGTTTCACTTCAAATGCAGCCAGTTTCCCCTCAAATGAAGCCAGTTTCCCAATCAAATGCAGCCAGTTTCCCCTCAAATGCAGCCAGTTTCCCCTCAAATGAAGCCAGTTTCCCCATCAAATGCAGCCAGTTTCCCCTCAAATGCAGCCAGTTTCCCCTCAAATGAAGCCAGTTTCCCCATCAAATGCAGCCAGTTTCACTTCAAATGCAGCCAGTTTCACTTCAAATGCAGCCAGTTTCCCCTCAAATGCAGCCAGTTTCCCCTCAAATGCAGCCAGTTTCCCCATCAAATGCAGCCAGTTTCCCCTCAAATGCAGCCAGTTTCACCTCAAATACAGCCAGTTTCCCCATCAAATACAGCCAGTTTCCCCATCAAATGCAGCCAGTTTCCCCATCAAATACAGCCAGTTTCCCCATCAAATACAGCCAGTTTCCCCATCAAATACAGCCAGTTTCCCCTCAAATGCAGCCAGTTTCACCTCAAATACAGCCAGTTTCCCCATCAAATACAGCCAGTTTCCCCATCAAATACAGCCAGTTTCCCCTCAAATGAAGCCAGTTTCCCCATCAAATACAGCCAGTTTCCCCTCAAATGCAGCCAGTTTCACCTCAAATACAGCCAGTTTCCCCATCAAATACAGCCAGTTTCCCCTCAAATGCAGCCAGTTTCCCCATCAAATACAGCCAGTTTCCCCATCAAATGCAGCCAGTTTCCCCTCAAATACAGCCAGTTTCCCCATCAAATACAGCCAGTTTCCCCATCAAATACAGCCAGTTTCCCCATCAAATGCAGCCAGTTTGCTCCCCCCCGCCCGGCACTTACCTTTTTTGAGTCAGCGCCGTCCTCTTCTGAGTCCTCGATGTCTTCTCCCATCCTCGATGTCACCTCTGCTATGATTGGACGCTTGATAGGCATCCAATCACAGCGTCTGACGCTTCAGCCAATCAGGTGACCGGTAACCAGACCCGGTGCACCTGATTGGCTGAGAGGCGGGTTAGTGTTATGGAAACGATTCCCTAACACAGCATTGTTTAAACAGGGAATGCACAGCCTGTGCGCCCTCTGTTTAACCATTTGGAAGCAGATTAGAGCCCACAGGCTCTAATCAGGAAGCCTATTAGAGCCTCTGGCTCTAATCAGGCACTTCCAAAACACCCCTACCGCTGTAATTCAGATGGCCGGACACCTGAATAGTGGGTGGCAGCGGCGACAATAGATAGATTCATGCAATGCATGAATCTATCTATTGTTGAGTGACAGGTGCAGGAGAGAGGGAGCGGCGCTCCTGTGCCCACTATGGTAAGGTGACCAGATTTTTTAAATGAAATCCGGGGACATATTTTTTTTTTTACTAGTAATGGCGGCAATCAGCGACTCTCTGCCTGTCGCCGCCGCCGCCCGCCTCACAGCCTGTCAAGTCTTACTCTCCGGGCCCCGGCTACTACTGGGTGGGGAGAGGAGGAAGATCACTCCGCCAGAGAAGGCAAGGAGATTAGCAGGCAGGCGGCTGGCCGGGATTTGAGCCAAGGCAGAAGTACATGTGAGCGGAGCTGAATGGGCATTCACCCCAAACTGAAGAAATATTCCCTCCGCTCCGACCAGCACATGATCATCAGAAAGGGGCACAGATAATGGAAAAAAATACATCCCCCTAAGCTAGTAGGAGCGGCGGAGCGGGTGTGTGTAATTACGTTGTTTTTTTTAAAATTCTGCACCGACTGTCTTTGAAATTGCCCCAGCCCCTGTTCAAATCCAATCCGGGGACAAAACCGGGGACAGACTTGGTCCGGGGAGAGTGTCCTCAATCCGGGGACTGTCCCCTGAAACCGGGGATGTCTGGTCACCCTACACTATGGACGCACCACCACTGATTCTAGGAATACGAGGGACTCTCTAGGGTTGGAAATCGCTCTGGACTGACTCAATCAGTCATCGGTCAATGGGTAGGTGATGATGACCAATGATTTTTGCCCAACAAAAGAAAGTGGCGGCGAGCCCTTTTTGCGGGTTTGGGCTACTACTTTTGGGTACCCCGTGGTCGTTTGTAAAGGAGGTAGGTGGAAATGAACGCCTGATATCCAGTGAATGCAAGTTGGAAGGTGAGTTTGTTCATCATTTATTGAGAGTAGCAACAAGTAATTGAACCAACGCATTTTGGGAGAACAAAGACTCCTCCTTCCTCAGGGCTATTGGACAAACAGAAAAGTGTAAAAAAACATATACTGTATATACTCGAGTATAAGCCGAGTTTTTCAGCACATTTTTTGTGCTGAAAATGCCCCCCTCGGCTTATACTCGAGTCATCTTTTTGCGCCTGATCTCCCGGACTTTGGGGACCCGGTACCGGCTGGCCGTAGGTCCCCTGGACCCCAAACTTGGCACACATGTAGCCCCTAGTTTGTTGTCCAGGGGACCTACGGCCTGGGAGCACCGATTTTTCAAAGCCGGACACCCCTTCCATAGACTCCCATGTTAAACGTCAGTCTAGTCATGGACACAGTGAGGCATGGACACAGTGAGGCATGGGCACAGTGAGGCATGGGCACAGTGAGGCATGGGCACAGTGAGGCATGGACACAGTGAGGCATGGGCACAGTGAGGCACAGTGAGGCATGGACACAGTAAGGCATGCACATGGACACAGTGAGGCAAAGTGAGGCATGCAGATGGACACCCTAGGCTTATACTCAAGTCAATACGTTTTCCCAGTTTTTTGTGGTAAAATTAGGTGCCTCGGCTTATATTCTGGTCGGCTTATACTTGAGTATATACGGTACATAGAAAAATATGAATATATAGAAATGGAAAAGTGGCGGCTGAAAATATCATTTAAATAATAGTATGCAAAAACATCTTATAAAAAAATCATATAGAATATAGCATATAAAAACTATATAAAATAATGATACACTGAGATGATGATCATTTCATGTCTATGTGCATGATTAGTACTTTCTAAGGTCCATTCCACTTTCAGTGCCAGAAACAGAATGACTTCAGATGGGAATTTCTGCCACACGCTCCCACTCTCTGCCTTCTCTTACATTTTAGCAGCCAGTGCAGGTACCCCAGCCACAATGGAAATGAGGAAATGGAAAAGCCATGATGGATTGATATGGGGGCCGCTTGTTATCATCTCTCCTCTTTTTTTGAACACAGCATGAGAGATAGCAGCAAGTAGTAGACTGGCACATTTAAAAGGACCTGTTCTGTAATATTTAAGACATTTTGTAGCTTCTCCAAGCCACTTCTTTAGTTCCAATGAGTGTCAGGGAGATACCTCAACACTTCTAGCCACACAGGTAGTGCAGACACCTTAATCCAACCTTCTTTTTAACATGGAGGAACCCTTGAAAAAAAATTCTTGGGGAACCCCTGCTAATAATTACTCTATCTATAGGAAAGAATGCTCCCTTTATTAGTGGTCATGGGAAGAAATACCCCCCTCAGCTTGTAGGCAGGTGCAGTCTATATTCTCCACTGCAGGTGGCGCTCGTCCGCAGTGGCAATGCTGATGAGATAGGAAGTTAAAAGAAGCTATGTTTCTCTATGATTTCCATAGTCACTAGGTCAGTGATCCAGTTGGATGCACTTGCCCAAAGTGACCATCTTAGGTCAGGCAGAGCCTAACCGAAGTGGAACTTTGCTCTCTCAATTAACATTGACTATTTTTAATCCTTATCCGGCTAGCATTAGTAAATAGAAAAGTATATAATATTTACTTGTTTTAAACTTTTTTTTTTAACATTTCTTCAATTACATCCTGTTTCCATGCCTAGGCAAATGATATCATACTTCCCAGAAGTCTTCATCTCAGGAGGAGGGGGGGGGTTTCTCAGTTAAGCACACATCAATCATCTGCCTTTGCTCAAGATGGCCATGACCAGAAATGCTGGGTAGTGTTTTTCAAAATGATTTCTCAAAAAAAAACAAAAAAAAACATGGAGAAATGGGTGGGTGAGTTTGCTTTGAATATTAAAAATTAATTAAATAGTGTTTTTGGTTTGTGCTCTACTCAGTGTAGTATTGCTTTAAGACTCTTACCCCTGGGTTTGGCGCACTTTATACAAGTGCACAGGTCAGGGACAGGTTTCCCGTCTGACAGCGGACAGTGGCAGCCGTAGGGAAAGGTTCCAGTGAAGTAGGGAGAAAGCAGGACCAATGTCTACCTCTTCAGGAAGGCCTCACTTTGCTCCTCGTGGCAGACACTGTCGGCACCCCTGAGTCTTCTTACCGCTGTCATTAGCTGTATGCTGGAAAATAGCATGGGACGGGGAGTTTCCCACCATACTTGTTATGTTGTTGACTGACTGTTCAATACAACGTTCTTTACAAATTGGGACTCTGTGGGGTTGATTTTCTAAATTCAAATAGACTGTGGGGGTTATTTATTAAAGGCAAATCCACTTTGCACTACAAGTGCACTGCAAGTGCAAATGAAATTGCACTGAAAGTGCACTTGGAAGTGCAGTCGCTGTAGATCAGAGGGGGACATGCAAGGAAAAAAAAAACAGCATTTTAGCTTCCACGTGATTGGATGATAAAATCAGCAGAGCTTCCCCTCATTTCAGATCTTCCCCTCAGATCTACAGCTACTGCACTTCCAAGTGCAAAGAGGATTTGACTTTAGTAAATGACCCCCTGTGTACTTTGCAAAGTGCAGTTGCACTCTGCAAGAGCAGTTGCTCCAGAGCTTAGTAAATGAGGTAAAGGTTTACTTTGCAAAGAATACCCAATCACATGCAAGGAAAATGGAAAAAAAAATAAAAGGCATTTTTGTTTGCACATGATTGGATGATGGAAGCCTGCAGAGCTTCTGTCCATTTACTAAGCTCTGGAGAAAGTGCACTGTCTCCTTCCCTTTAACCACATGCCGACCAATGCACGGCGATATACATGGACACAATGGCTCGGCTGGGCATATGGGTATACAGGTACGTCCCTTTAAAGATGCAGCATTGTGGGCACGCGCATGCCTGCCGCAAGCTGCTTGAGTCCAACCGCGGGTCCCGTGGACTCGATGTCCGCTGGGATACCCGCGATCGTCTCACGGAGAGGAAGAACGGGGAAATGCTGATGTAAACAAGCATTTCCCCAGTCTTCCTATTGTCAGGACACTGATCACAGCTCCCTGTGATCAGGAGCGGTGATCAGTGTCGTGTCACACGTAGCCCCGCCCCCACAGTTAGAACACATCTCTAGGACACACTGAACCCCTTCAGCGCCCCCCTACTAGTTAACCCTTCACTGCCAGTGTAATTTTTACAGTAATCGGTGCATTTTTAAAGCACTGATCGCTGTATCAATGACAATGGTCCCAAAATGGCGTCAAAAGTGTCCGATGTGTTCGCCATAATGTCGCAGTTACGATAAAAATTGATGATCGCCGCCATTACTAGTAAGAAAAAATATTAATAAAAATGCCATAAAACTATCCCATAGTTTGCAGACGCTATAACTTTTGCGCAAACCAATCAATATACGCTTATTGCAATTTTTTTTACCAAAAATATGTAGAAGAATACGTATCGGCCTAAACTGAGGAAAAATAATTTTTTTATATATTTTTTGGGGGATATTTATTATAGCATAAAGTAAAGAATATTGTTTTTTTTCTAAATTGACGCTCTATTTTTGTTTATAGCGCAAAAAATAAAAACCACAGAGGTGATCAAATACCACCAAAAGAAAGCTCTATTTGTGGGGAAAAAAGGACGTCAATTTTGTTTGGGAGCCACGTCGCACAACCGCGCAATTGTCAGGTAAAGCGACGCAGTGCCGAATCGCAAAAAGTGCTCTGGTCTTTGGGCAGTCAAATGGTCCGGGGCTGAAGTGGTTAAAGGGGTTGTGAAGGTTCATGTTTTTTCACCTTAATGCATTCTATGCATTAAGGTGAAAAAACATCTGATGTTTGCCGGCACCCCAGCCCCCCGTTTACTTACCTGAGCCCTCGAAAGTCCTGCGTCGTGAACGAGCAGGCTTCTCGACCAGGCTTTTCGGCTCTTCTCGGCTCATTTATTGGATGATTGATAGCAGCGCAGCCATTGGCTCCCGCTGCTGTCAATCAAACCAATGACGCAGTGCGCGGAGCCGAGTGATACAGTCGGCAGCTATAGCCGCCGTCTGTATTACTGTATCACGGGAGCGTGCCCGCAAGCTAACCCCCTTGGGAGAGAGCTTCATATGAAGGGGGTTAGCTGATGCGGGGAGGAGCTGAGACAGCCGCCGAGGGACCCCAGAAGACCAGGATCGGGGCCACTCTGTGCAAAACGAGCTGCACAGTGGAGGTAAGTAAAACATGTTTGTTATTTAAAAAAAAAAAAAAAATTATCCTTTACAACCCCTTTTAACCTCCCTGGCAGTATAATTATTTCAGATTTTAGGTGCTGAAAGCGGTACCATTATTTTGCATGGAAATTTGGTGTTTTATATTGTAGGCCTGCAATTCTTAGAAATAACTCACTTAAATCTGTCCAAACAAGAGTCTAGTAGACATCCCGGGTATGATAAAGTTTGAAACACAAAATCATAAATTATAATATAATAAATAACTATTAAATAATTATAACAAATAATAATATAATAATAATAAAAGTGTTTTTCAGTGTTTGATGACGAATTTCCCCACAAATCGCTATCGCTCAATTCTGCGAGTGATTCTAATTTATTATCGCTGTTTTCTAGCTGGTCTAAAACCACTTTTGATGTAAAGGGACACTTTTTGGTTGCTATGGACAATCTCCAGTTTCCAGTCAGAAAGAACAGTTTTTAGAATATAAAAGTGCATGCAGGACACTGGACAGACCACTAGGGACAAAGGGGATGTGTTATTATTTGATACAGTACTGTAATCTGTAAGATTACAGTACTGTATGTATACTGTGTGTTTCACTTTTTGAATTTGGCGCTGAACTCTGTCCCCGTGCGTCGCAATGCTCAGGAACGGAGCTCAGCAATCGGCAGTGTGAATCGAGTGAGGAGACAGCTCGCACACACAGCGGGGACTAGGGTGACCACGTGTCCCAGATTGCCCGGGACAGTCCCGCATTTTGCAGGTCTGTCTCGGGCACATTCATTCCAGGACAATACAGTGTCCCGGAATGAAACTGACACAGCCCCCCCCCCAGGCCAATCTGATGCCCCCAAAAAAGGCTGCCACATCACCGCTTTACTTACTGACAGTACTTGTCCTGCCCAGAAATGCCTGGAGGAGCACAATCCCGCCCCCTGCTTGTGATTGGAGAAATCATAAATCCCGCCTCTTGTGTCCAATCACTGTGCTGTGATTCGTTACAGCACAAGCTGATTTTTGGGAAGGGAGGGTGTCCCTGAATGGTAGTTTGGAAATGTGATCACCCTAGCGGGGACACATCGCAGGATCCAGGGAACAAGGTAAGTAACTTCCCCTGTATCCTGCAATGCGATCCCGAGTCTGGCTCGGGGGTTACCGCTTTAGGTACTGAAATCTCAACCCGAGCCAGACTCGGGAATACCACTAGGCGGGTTAATAAATCAACCCCAGTGTGCTTACTCCCTGCCGCTCCATGCTTCACCTACCCAACAAGCTAAAAAGGTTATGGTTTTCAGTAGTTACTTATCTGAGAGGCAGAAATTGCTCATTGCTCAAGGAACCTCTAGCCAACTCTGGAGGAACCCTGGTTGAGAAAGACTGCCATTCCAATCACCAAAGAATATGTCAAGGCAGATGTTGATTGTCCAAGATCATGATGGGAGGTAAGAAAAAGTTGTGGAATGACCCCGTTCAAGTTATATTATCCCATCTTTGCGAGGGTATGTTCCTATCAACTGAAGAAGTTGCATGGAGAAGCTCCAAAACATCCTCAACGTTACAGAACAGGTCCTGATGAACATGACTAACTACGGCGAGCTATACCATGACCTGGATAAAATGAGAACCTTCACAGACATGAGAGATGTACAAGTCTATGGCGGACGATAATCCTCTGACTCACGTACAATGGTTCAGTGATTGTTCAGAAGAAGCTTACCTTCAGTAAGTAGATGTTATAATGAACAATCTTTAGAGCGCCCTGAGGCCAGCAACCCTTGACATAATTATAGACTTGGCAACGCTGACAGCTCATTTAGACTAAACCGCGGACTTCCTGCAGAAAGCACCTCTGACACCGATCAGATGACGAGTAATTCCAACCCACAGACACCGTTCTACAACTACAATATCATGGTTGCGAGCAAAGGTATTACTACAGAGCAGAGGCACCAGATTAACCACTTTAGCTGTGGAAGCTTTTACCCCCTTCGTGACCAGGCCATTTTTTGCTATTCGGCACTGTGCAAATTTTACTGGTAATTGCGCGGTCGTGCAACGTTGCACCCAAATTCTATTTCTTTCATTCTTTTCACACAAATAGAGCTTTCTTTTGGTGTTATTAGATCTCCACTTTTTTTATTTATTATTATTATATAAATGAAAGAAACGAAAATGTAAAAAAAATAAACAATATTTTCTACTTTCTGTTTATAAAACATATCCAATAATAATAATAATAATAAAAAATATATAATTTCTTTATCAGTTTAGGCCAAAGTGTATTGTGCTGCATGTCTTTGGTAACAAAAAAAAACCAATAAGTGTATATTGATTGGTTTGCTTGACAGTGTCTACAAACTATGGTATATATACCCATGTATATTGTTTTTTTTTTTTTTTATACTACTAATGGTGGTGATCAACAAATTATAATGGGACTGCGATAGTGTGGTGGGAAATCTGACACTAATTGATGCTGGTAGGGAACTGGCTGACTGCTACTGACATCACCAGTGACACTAATACAGTGATCAGTACTAATGCTATACACTTTCCCTGTACTAATGGCACTGGCCGGGAAGGGGTTAACATCTAGCGCGCCTAACAATGTGTAATGAGTGCTGATTTTACTAATAGATCTTTCAGTTTCTTAGCCCTGCTTTGCAGGATTTAGCAGAATAAGCCCTGCAGCTAGCCAAGCTAGGACCTCTATGAGCAGAAGACACATGGTAGGCATAAGTGCAGTAGCCCCCCCAGGCTGGGATCTCCTCCTCTAGGACAAGAACCCCTCTGCTCCAAAGTCTCAGAGAATTTATGCTCCCTCCCAGCCACCATCTGGGCAAATCTCCCCAGGGATTGGCCAGGGCTGCATAAATATTCAGCCATTGATTTGACTCTCCCAGTCCAATATGTTCCAGAACCTTTCCAGACAGGCAGGGGGAAGCAGTCAACCCTGCAACCAGTGAAACACAGAACACAACTAGCTAATCACATGTAGCTCAACTGATTACAGTGAGCTAGTAACTACATTTACCTAACCTAGCACCTATCTAGGAGGGTGCTACATATACACTATATTAGTAAAGGAGGGGAAAAGAGGGAATTGTGGGAAAATGGGACTTTGTATGAATCCTAATGCTAATATCAATTGTTACAGTAGCCCTTATGGGCCCTCGCCATTCACCTGAGTCACCGACCAGTGATTTCCTTTCACAAGAAGTACTACTCCGGCCCTCCTGTCATTACATTGCCATCACCTCAGCTCCAGGCGGGATGTTTCTTCACCCCCCAGCTCCTCTTATCAGTATCATCATGACCCACGTTGTTGTAAATTATACCCATAGGTAAGGGTGGTAAGACCAGTTTTTTGTTCCCGCTCTCCCTATTTTTTAATCAATTACCATTGATTATTGATTTAATCTATAACCCATTATAGGTACTCCCTATGTATAGCTGCTCCTGATGAGTGGAGACAACCCATGAAACGCGTCAAGCTTTTCTTATTTGATGCTATGCCACAGCAATCATGAGATTACCATGGGTTTGATCTGTTTGAATCATCAATCAATTATATACATTACCATCATGTTTTTACAAATTTTTGAGTATACTGCTGATTTACCATTTACCATATGCAATAATGTTTACTATTTTTTATTATGTGATGTACTAATCATGTTTATCTTAATTCTGTATCATCTATTTCTCTACCAATCATGCTATCTATTGCACTATGCGCAATTGTGTCATTAATAAATATTTTAATTACTATCATTGATTGATTCAATCTATCCAAGTGTTGTGTTTCATACAAAGTCCCATTTTCCCACAATTCCCCCTTTTCCCCTCCTTTACTAACCATTAGGGGTGAAGACCCTTTGTACTGTACAGTCATGGTCTCACATAAAGTCCCAACATCAAGTATTGGGACACCTGCCTTTACACGCACATGAACTTCAATGGCATCCCAGTCTTAGTCCCACCCTTTGCAGCTATAACAGCTTCAACTCTTCTGGGAAGGCTGTCCACAAGGTTTAGAAGTGTGTCTATGGGAATGTTTGACCATTCTTCCAGATGCGCAAACTCGGTCATCCATGTCTTTATGGACCTTGCTTTGTGCACCGGTCCAAATCATTTGGTGATGGGGGGATTATGGTGTGGGGTTGTTTTTCAGGGGTTGGCCTTGGCCCCTTAGTTCCAGTGAAGGGAACTCTTATGGCGTCAGCATACCAAGACATTTTGGATAATTTCATGCACAAAGCCAGGTCCATAAAGACATAGATGAGCGAGTTTGGGGTGGGGGAACTTGACTGTCCTGCACAGAGTTCTGACCTCAACCATATAGAACACCTTTGGGATTAATTAAAGTGGAGACTGCGAGCCAGGCTTACCCATCCAACATCAGTGTCTGACCTCACAAATGCGCTTCTGGAAGAATGGTCAAACATTCCCATAGATACACTCCTAAACCTTGTGGACGGCCTTCCCAGAGGAGTTGAAGCTGTTATAGCTGCAAAGGGCGGGCCAACTCAATATTGAACCCTACGGACGAAGACTGGGATGCCATTAAAGTTCATGTGAGTGTAAAGGCAGGTGTCCCAATACTTTTGATAATATAGTGTTTATGGAACACCCTCCTAGATAGGTGCTAGGTTAGGTAAATTTAGTTACTAACTCACTGTAATCAGTTGAGCTACATGTCATTAGCTTGTTTTTTTCTGTGTTTCACTGATTGCAGGGTTGACTGCTTCCCCCTGTCTGTCTGGAAAGGTTCTGGAACATATTAGGCTGGGAGAGTCAAATCAATGGCTGAATATGTATGCAGCCCTGGCCAATCCCTGGGGAGATTTGCCCAGATGGTGGCTGGGAGGGAGGATAAATTCTCTGAGACTTTGGAGCAGAGGGGTTCTTGTCCTAGAGGAGGGGATCCCAGCCTGGACTAAGACTAGGATGCCATTAAAGTTCATGTGTGTGTAAAGGCAGACATCCCAATACTTTTAAAAATATAGTGTACTGCATATTTAAACATATATACAGTATACTATAATATATATATATTATTATATTGCATAAATAACCTAAAGCATGCTATATAATAAAATCCATGCATGTTTGTTTTTCACCTTTTTGTCTGATTTCATGAGAATTCTCAGTTTGGAGAGCGTGCGCGAGTACATTTTAAAAATGCAAACTATGCACTCTGCTAATCGTACCGTTTGACAGAAACCGCCTGAGATCCGATCCTTGCAGAGCAGAGAGTTCTGTGAGAACGGCACGACATAACCATAAAAATACTTCTCTTTCATAAGATATTCTTGAAAAGGCCCGCGCATTGTTCTCGCGCGTTCCACAGCTCCTGCCAACAATGATCTGTTTTTCTTTCTTTTCAATATTTTGAAGACGGCAGATATTTACCGTCCCAGAAAAAAAAAAAGAAGACTATTGTTCCTTCCATAGAATAGTGAGCTAAACATGTGCAGCGAGGCGTAGTCCGCACATCCTGTACTGATAGAGACAATGGAAGTACACGGAGCGACAACCAAGGAAGAGTCACATGACCTCATCCCAACACAGCTAGAGTCACCCTCACCAGCCTGGGCAGACAATGTACTGTCACACTTCAGCTCTCCTATAGTGATGAGCCGAACACCCCCGGGTTCGGTTCGCACCAGAACCCGCGAACGGACCGAAAGTTCGTACGAACATTAGAACCCTATTAAATACAATGGATGCGAACGTTCGAATTCTAAAGTGCTAATTATAACAACTATTATGCATGTTATTGTCCTAAAAAGGGTTTGGGAACCCGGGTTCTGCACCAGGGGACATGTATCAATGCAAAAAGAAGTTTTAAAAACGGTCGTTTTTCGGGAGCAGTCATTTTAATGATGCATAAAGTGAAAAAAAAAAAGTCAAATATTCCTTTAAATATCGTACCTGGGGGGTGTCTAAAGTATGCCTGTGAAGTGCCACGTGTTTCCCGTGTTTAGAACTGTCCCTGCACAAAATGACACTTCTAAAGGAAAAAAAAGCCATTTAAAACTGCTTGCGGCTTTAATGTAATGTCTGGTCCCGGTAATATGGATGAAAATCTTTAAGAAAAATGGCATAGCTACCCCATGACCCCCCCCCCCCTACCCCAGCCCATTACCAGCCCCTTTGGGTCTTGTATGGATATTAAGGGGAACCCCGCACATAAAATAAAAAAGGCCCTATATACTCTGAACAGCCGTATACAGGCGGTGCATACAAGACAGGGACTGTAGGTTTGTTCTTATGTAGAATCTGTTTGTAATTTTGAACAGGTACATTGTTTAAGTGTAGCTCCAGCCCAAAAATCTATTTTTAAACTTTTTGGAAAACATAGGTAAGGGTTATCACCCCTGTAACATTTGTTTTGCTGTCTGTGCCCCTGTTCATAACATTTCACCTCACTTTCCGTCCCAATGACAACTGTTTTTGAAATGTGGTGTTTTTCTTGAAACAAGGATTGCTGATAAAGCATCAGTACAGAGGAGACACCTTTCTCCCATATTAATTCTTACAGGAGAGAATTTTCCTTCCTAGGGGTAGATTTCCTCTCACTTCCTGTTGTCTTCTTGCGTTTGCAAGTAGGAGTCGTTTGTAAGTTGGATGTTTGAAAGTAGGGACCTGCCGTAGATACTCTGCAGAAATAGGCCCCTTAGTTGTTGGTGTTGGCACAACACTGTAAGCACTCACAGTTACTCTTGGTTGGTGCTGGAACGCCCTGCTGTCAACTATTATATCAGGAATTGTAATTACATATAATTGTTGAACAGTGGTAGTAAAAATTGGGCCTTTGATGGTGGTGCTGGTGCCACAACACTGTAAGCCCTGACAGTTACTCTTGGTGGGTGCAGCAATGGGCCCTGCTGTGAATTATTAGATCAAGAATTGTAATTGCATGCCCCTGTTGAACAGGGGCTGAACAATTGGGCCTTTGGTGGTGGTGGTGGTGTTGACACAACACTGTAAGCCCTCAGAGTTACTCTTGGTGGGTGCAGGAATGGGCCCTGTTGTGAATTATTAGATCAAGAATTGTAATTACATGCCCCTGTTGAACAGGGGCTGAAAAATTGGGCCTTAGGCACTGGTGGCACAACACTACAACCCCTCACAGATACTGTACTTGGAGCACAGCAATGAGCCCTGTTGCAAAGTATTGCTTCAAAAATTGTAATGACACGCCCCTGTTAAACAGGGGCTGAAAAATTGGGCCTTAGGCACTGGTGCCACAACACTCCAACCCCTCACAGATACTGTACTTGGAGCACAGCAATGAGCCCTATGGCAAATTATTGCAAAAAAAATTGTAATTACACGCCCCTGTAAAACAGGGGCTGAAAAATTGGGCCTTAGCCACTGGTGGCGGCACCCATAAACAAAAATGATCTTCCAAGCTATCATCATCAATCGTATCATTGAGGACTCGGAGGAGGAGGATAGCCAGTCAACATAACAGCACAGACACTCAGCATCAGCATCAGTCTTGAAGGGATGTGACATGTTAAAATCAATTAGTCTGTTATATCAGCATCAGGTGTGTGGTAGCTGGTGGTGATCCAAGACTGGTTCATCTTGATGAAAGTCAGTCGATCAACCGAGTCGGTGGACAGGCGCACCCTGTGATCCGTGACAAATCCTCCAGCAGCACTGAATGTGCGTTCCGAAAGAACGCTGGATGCAGGACAGGCCAGTAGCTCAATTGCATACTGTGCAAGCTCTGGCCAGTGATCCATCCTCAAGACCCAGTAAGCCAGAGGATTTTCGGTGGGGAAGGTGTCCAAGTCTGACCTTGCCCCTAGATATTCCTGCACCATGTTTATCAGACGCTGGCGATGGTTGCTGGAACCAATCATACTTTGGGGCTGCGGACTAAAGAATTGTCTGAACGCATCGGTCAGACGGCCACCTTCCCCACCGCTCCTTCTTTGACTGGCCGAAGCCTCAGCAACTCGTTGTCCTGGACCAGGAGTTTGTAACCTCCCAGTCTCTGGGAACGCGTTGCACAGACCTTTCTGCAAGGCCTCCCGGAGTTGTCTCATCCTCTGCTCCCTCTGCGACGGTAACATAAGGTCCGCAACCTTACCCTTGTACCGTGGATCAAGGAGAGTGGCCAGCCAGTAATGGTCCCTCTCCTTGATCCGAAGAATACGAGGATCCTTCCGCAGACTTTGCAGGATCAGGGAGGCCATGCAGCGTAGGTTTGCTGAGGCATTCGCTCCGGAGTCCTCTGGGTCACTAAGGACGACATGATCCGCAGTCACCTCCTCCCAGCCACGTACAAGTCCACTGGTTTCTTGGGACTGTAAATCATCCCTAAAAGACTGCTGCTGATGATGCTGAGTGCCAGCCTCCACCTCCATGCTGACACAATCCTCCTCCTCCTCCTCCTCCTCCTCCTCTTCCTCTTCCTGTGCGATGGGTGGGACAGAAGGAACACTGTCTGGGTAAAGGGGGCCTTGAGAGGCAAGGAAGTCCTCCTCTTCCTGCCTCTGTTCTGCCTCAAGTGCCCTGTCCATTATTCCACGCAGCGTGTGCTCCAACAGGTGGACAAGAGGTACAGTGTCACTGATGCATGCACTGTCACTGCTCACCATCCTCGTGGCCTCCTCAAATGGTGCCAGGACAGTGCATGCATCCCTGATCATGCCCCACTGGCGTGGAGAAAAAAACCCAAGCTCCCCTGACCCTGTCCTGGTGCCGTAGTCGCACAGGTACTCATTGATGGCCCTCTGCTGCGTGTGCAGCCGCTGCAGCATGGCCAACGTTGAGTTCCACCTGGTGGGCATGTCACATATAAGGCGGTTCTTGGGCAGGTTCAACTCCTTTTGCAGCTCAGCCAGGCGAGCACTGGCATTATAAGATCTGCGGAAATGCACACAGACTTTCCTGGCCTGCCTCAGGACATCCTGTAAGCCCGGGTACCTGCCCAAGAACCGCTGCACCACCAGGTTAAGGACGTGAGCCACACAGGGCACATGGGTCAGTTGTCCCTGTCGGAGGGCGGAGAGGAGGTTGGTGCCATTGTCGCAAACCACCATTCCTGGCTTAAGCTGGCGTGGCGTCAACCACCTCTCGGCCTGGCCCTGCAGAGCAGACAGGACCTCTGCCCCAGTGTGGCTTCTGTCCCCCAAACACACCAGCGCAAGCACGGCATGGCATCTTTTTGCCTGCGTACTTGCGTAGCCCCGTGAACGGCTACGGAGCACCGCTGGTTCATAGGACAAACCACAGGAAGAGGCCATGGAGGAAGAAGAAGAGGAGGGGGTGGAGGAGAGAGGTGTGTCACAACCAGTAGTAGCATTTTGGAGGCGTGGCGGTGGGACAACCTCCAACACTACTGCACCTTGTCCTGCATCCTTCCCAGCTGCCAAAAGAGTGACCCAATGGGCCGTGAAAGAAAGGTAACGTCCCTGTCCATGCCTGCTGGACCATGAGTCAGCGGTAATATGCACCTTACCGCTGACCGCCCTGTCCAGCGAGGCCAAGACATTGCCTTCCACATGCCGGTAGAGAGCCGGAATAGCCTTCCGTGAGAAAAAGTGGCGTTTGGGAACCTGCCACTGAGGAACCGCACATTGCACAAACTCACGGAAGGGGGCCGAGTCTACCAACTGAAAAGGCAGCAGTTGAAGCGCTAGCAATTTAGCCAAGCTAGCATTCAACCGCTGGGCATGTGGATGGCTGGGAGTGAACTTCTTTCGACGGTCCAGCAGCTGGGGCAGGGAAATTTGCCTGCTAGAATCGGACGTCGGTGTACTGCTAGCAGAGTGGCCGCAAGTACTTGGCTGTGACACACCTAATTCTACACCTTCATTCCTCTCAGTGCATGTTTCAGAGAGGACTGAAGTTATAGTGGGGTTGGAAATCCCAGCTGATGCGGTGCAAGGAGAGGTCCGCTTTGTTCTTTGGTGTGGGTCTTTGAGGTAGGCTTGCCAACGAGCTGCATGGCAGGTCAACATATGTCTGGTCAGGCATGTGGTACCCAAGCGGCTGATGTTTTGGCCACGCGATATACGCTTGAGACATATGTTGCAAACAGCAGCTGTGCGATCTGATGCACTAGCCTCAAAAAAGGCCCACACCAAGGAACTTTTTGAATGACGGGCAGAGGCAGCGCCCTGCACAGGCGGAGCTCTGCGGTGTGATTCCGTCGGTGTACTGCCCTTACGCTGGCCACCAAAGGGCATCCTGTCTCGTTGGAGATGTGCCTCCTCCTCATCCTCCTCCTCCTCTCTCCTATTAGGCACCCACGTGGAGTCAGTGACCTCATCATCCCCTCCCTCCTCATCACTGGAGCCAATCTGGCAGTATGCTGCAGCTGCTGGAACATGACTGCCAGATTGGTGTCCTTCTTGAGCATCCCCTCTGTCTGTTCTCACCCTACTGCCTTCCTGTAGCTGGGTTTCATCATCAGACCCTTCGAAACGCTGGGCATCCTCCTGGAGCATGTACCCAACACTGTGCTCAAACAGTTCGGGGGACTCCTCAGGAGGAGGACATGGTGGGTCTAGGGAAGGAGTGACTGATGATGAGTCTGACATTGATACCAGGGAAGAGGACGCTTTGGCAGCTGCTTTGCCAGTACCCTGAGCCTGGGTGAGAGAGGATGAGGAGGAGGAGGAGGGCTTGGTCATCCACTCTACCAAGTCTTCGGCATGATGTGGCTCAACATGTCCAGCTGCGGAAAAGAAGGACAAGCGTGTCCCATGGCCATGTGCTGATGACAATGCACCGCGTCCACGACCAGCACTGTTGCCCCCAGACACAGAGCCTGCTTGCCCTCTTTTATTGCCTCCTGACTGTCTGCCTCTCCTTGTTTGCCTTCCAGACATTCTAATAGATGGCCTGCAGGGAGATGGGAAAAAAGCAATAAGGGCTACCTTCAGGTGTCCTTCTCTGTCCCTTGAAACAAGGACTTGCACAGTGAAAGAAACTGACACTCTCCCTACCTACAGTTTTCTGTCCCTAGAAAAAATGTTTTTTTTAAGCACAATATAGCACAAGGAGAATTCACTCACTGTCCTTCCAGGTCCCTAGAAACAAGGACTTGCACAGTGAAAGAAACTGACACTCTCCCTACCTACAGTTTTCTGTCCCTAGAAAAAATGTTTTTTTTAAGCACAATATAGCACAAGGAGAATGCACTCACTGTCCTTCCAGGTCCCTAGAAACAAGGACTTGCACAGTGAAAGAAACTGACACTCTCCCTACCTACAGTTTTCTGTCCCTAGAAAAAATGTTTTTTTTAAGCACAATATAGCACAAGGAGAATTCACTCACTGTCCTTCCAGGTCCCTAGAAACAAGGACTTGCACAGTGAAAGAAACTGACACTCTCCCTACCTACAGTTTTCTGTCCCTAGAAAAAATGTTTTTTTTAAGCACAATATAGCACAAGGAGAATTCACTCACTGTCCTTCCAGGTCCCTAGAAACAAGGACTTGCACAGTGAAAGAAACTGACACTCTCCCTACCTACAGTTTTCTGTCCCTAGAAAAAATGTTTTTTTTAAGCACAATATAGCACAAGGAGAATTCACTCACTGTCCTTCCCAGTCCCTAGAAACAAGGACTTGCACAGTGAAAGAAACTGACACTCTCCCTACCTACAGTTTTCTGTCCCTAGAAAAAATGTTTGTTTTAAGCACAATATAGCACAAGGAGAATTCACTCACTGTCCTTCCCAGTCCCTAGAAACAAGGACTTACACAGTGAAAGAAACTGACACTCTCCCTACCTACAGTTTTCTGTCCCTAGAAAAAATGTTTTTTTTAAGCACAATATAGCACAAGGAGAATTCACTCACTGTCCTTCCAGGTCCCTAGAAACAAGGACTTGCACAGTGAAAGAAACTGACACTCTCCCTACCTACAGTTTTCTGTCCCTAGAAAAAATGTTTTTTTTAAGCACAATATAGCACAAGGAGAATTCACTCACTGTCCTTCCAGGTCCCTAGAAACAAGGACTTGCACAGTGAAAGAAACTGACACTCTCCCTACCTACAGTTTTCTGTCCCTAGAAAAAATGTTTTTTTTAAGCACAATATAGCACAAGGAGAATTCACTCACTGTCCTTCCAGGTCCCTGGAAACAAGGACTTGCACAGTGAAAGAAACTGACACTCTCCCTACCTACAGTTTTCTGTCCCTAGAAAAAATGTTTTTTTTAAGCACAATATAGCACAAGGAGAATTCACTCACTGTCCTTCCAGGTCCCTAGAAACAAGGACTTACACAGTGAAAGAAACTGACACTCTCCCTACCTACAGTTTTCTGTCCCTAGAAAAAATGTTTTTTTTAAGCACAATATAGCACAAGGAGAATTCACTCACTGTCCTTCCAGGTCCCTAGAAACAAGGACTTGCACAGTGAAAGAAACTGACACTCTCCCTACCTACAGTTTTCTGTCCCTAGAAAAAATGTTTTTTTTAAGCACAATATAGCACAAGGAGAATTCACTCACTGTCCTTCCAGGTCCCTAGAAACAAGGACTTGCACAGTGAAAGAAACTGACACTCTCCCTACCTACAGTTTTCTGTCCCTAGAAAAAATGTTTTTTTTAAGCACAATATAGCACAAGGAGAATTCACTCACTGTCCTTCCAGGTCCCTAGAAACAAGGACTTACACAGTGAAAGAAACTGACACTCTCCCTACCTACAGTTTTCTGTCCCTAGAAAAAATGTTTTTTTTAAGCACAATATAGCACAAGGAGAATTCACTCACTGTCCTTCCAGGTCCCTAGAAACAAGGACTTGCACAGTGAAAGAAACTGACACTCTCCCTACCTACAGTTTTCTGTCCCTAGAAAAAATGTTTTTTTTAAGCACAATATAGCACAAGGAGAATTCACTCACTGTCCTTCCAGGTCCCTAGAAACAAGGACTTGCACAGTGAAAGAAACTGACACTCTCCCTACCTACAGTTTTCTGTCCCTAGAAAAAATGTTTTTTTTAAGCACAATATAGCACAAGGAGAATTCACTCACTGTCCTTCCAGGTCCCTGGAAACAAGGACTTGCACAGTGAAAGAAACTGACACTCTCCCTACCTACAGTTTTCTGTCCCTAGAAAAAATGTTTTTTTTAAGCACAATATAGCACAAGGAGAATTCACTCACTGTCCTTCCAGGTCCCTAGAAACAAGGACTTACACAGTGAAAGAAACTGACACTCTCCCTACCTACAGTTTTCTGTCCCTAGAAAAAATGTTTTTTTTAAGCACAATATAGCACAAGGAGAATTCACTCACTGTCCTTCCAGGTCCCTAGAAACAAGGACTTGCACAGTGAAAGAAACTGACACTCTCCCTACCTACAGTTTTCTGTCCCTAGAAAAAATGTTTTTTTTAAGCACAATATAGCACAAGGAGAATTCACTCACTGTCCTTCCAGGTCCCTAGAAACAAGGACTTGCACAGTGAAAGAAACTGACACTCTCCCTACCTACAGTTTTCTGTCCCTAGAAAAAATGTTTTTTTTAAGCACAATATAGCACAAGGAGAATTCACTCACTGTCCTTCCAGGTCCCTGGAAACAAGGACTTGCACAGTGAAAGAAACTGACACTCTCCCTACCTACAGTTTTCTGTCCCTAGAAAAAATGTTTTTTTTAAGCACAATATAGCACAAGGAGAATTCACTCACTGTCCTTCCAGGTCCCTAGAAACAAGGACTTGCACAGTGAAAGAAACTGACACTCTCCCTACCTACAGTTTTCTGTCCCTAGAAAAAATGTTTTTTTTAAGCACAATATAGCACAAGGAGAATTCACTCACTGTCCTTCCAGGTCCCTAGAAACAAGGACTTGCACAGTGAAAGAAACTGACACTCTCCCTACCTACAGTTTTCTGTCCCTAGAAAAAATGTTTTTTTTAAGCACACTATAGCACAAGGAGAATTCACTCACTGTCCTTCCCAGTCCCTAGAAACAAGGACTTGCACAGTGAAAGAAACTGACACTCTCCCTACCTACAGTTTTCTGTCCCTAGAAAAAATGTTTTTTTTAAGCACAATATAGCACAAGGAGAATTCACTCACTGTCCTTCCAGGTCCCTAGAAACAAGGACTTACACAGTGAAAGAAACTGACACTCTCCCTACCTACAGTTTTCTGTCCCTAGAAAAAATGTTTTTTTTAAGCACAATATAGCACAAGGAGAATTCACTCACTGTCCTTCCAGGTCCCTAGAAACAAGGACTTGCACAGTGAAAGAAACTGACACTCTCCCTACCTACAGTTTTCTGTCCCTAGAAAAAATGTTTTTTTTAAGCACAATATAGCACAAGGAGAATTCACTCACTGTCCTTCCAGGTCCCTAGAAACAAGGACTTGCACAGTGAAAGAAACTGACACTCTCCCTACCTACAGTTTTCTGTCCCTAGAAAAAATGTTTTTTTTAAGCACAATATAGCACAAGGAGAATTCACTCACTGTCCTTCCAGGTCCCTAGAAACAAGGACTTGCACAGTGAAAGAAACTGACACTCTCCCTACCTACAGTTTTCTGTCCCTAGAAAAAATGTTTTTTTTAAGCACACTATAGCACAAGGAGAATTCACTCACTGTCCTTCCCAGTCCCTAGAAACAAGGACTTGCACAGTGAAAGAAACTGACACTCTCCCTACCTACAGTTTTCTGTCCCTAGAAAAAATGTTTTTTTAAGCACAATATAGCACAAGGAGAATTCACTCACTGTCCTTCCAGGTCCCTAGAAACAAGGACTTGCACAGTGAAAGAAACTGACACTCTCCCTACCTACAGTTTTCTGTCCCTAGAAAAAATGTTTTTTTTAAGCACAATATAGCACAAGGAGAATTCACTCACTGTCCTTCCAGGTCCCTGGAAACAAGGACTTGCACAGTGAAAGAAACTGACACTCTCCCTACCTACAGTTTTCTGTCCCTAGAAAAAATG
Organism: Rana muscosa; assembly: GCA_029206835.1. Classification (NCBI taxonomy): domain Eukaryota; kingdom Metazoa; phylum Chordata; class Amphibia; order Anura; family Ranidae; genus Rana; species Rana muscosa. The sequence goes on along the minus strand of CM055122.1, from coordinate 302,859,175 downwards.
TTTTTTTTAAGCACAATATAGCACAAGGAGAATTCACTCACTGTCCTTCCAGGTCCCTAGAAACAAGGACTTACACAGTGAAAGAAACTGACACTCTCCCTACCTACAGTTTTCTGTCCCTAGAAAAAATGTTTTTTTTAAGCACACTATAGCACAAGCACAAAACACACTGACACTCTCCCTACCTATCCTTCTCTTTCCCTAAACTAAAGGAATCCAGGTTAAGCAAGAAAGAAATAAAAGTCACTGTCCCTGCCTATGCTGCTCTATCCCTGCTCCGGAACACACTACACTAGGCCGCCGTGCTGGCGGCCTTTTATAGTGTGGGGCGTGTACTAAACACCCTCAGCAATAATTGGCCACAGGCATCCTGCCTGTGGCCAATCATTGCTCTCCTCGCTGCCGGCGCTGTGATTGGCCAAGCATGCGGGGTCACAGTGCATGCTTGGCCAATCACAGCGCCTGGATGACACTGCGATGGCGTAGTGCATTGTGGGCCGTTCGCGTCACTCGAATTTGGCGCGAACGGCCCAAATCGTTCGATCTTCGTCGAACGATCGAACAGCCGATGTTCGAGTCGAACGTATGTTCGATTCGAACACGAAGCTCATCCCTACTCTCCTAGAAACAAACACACTCACTTATTATTAGACTCCAAAGAAAGTCCAATATTTGATTGATTTGCAGCGGCGATTCCCAGGAGGCTCTTAAAGCGGTTGTATACCCGCTGACACAATTTTTTTTTTTTTTTACCCCTGTAAGGCAAAGGGCATAATGAGCTAGTATGCACCGCATACTAGCTCATTATGAAATACTTACCTTAGAACGAGGCGTCTGTTACTCACCTGGTCCACGCCGACATGTTGCCTCTGCGTGTCTTCTGGGTATCGCGGCTCCAGCGCTGTGAGTGGCTGGAGCCGCAAAGTCGTCACTCCCGAGCATGCGCACGGGAGATATCTTTCCTGGCAAGGTCCGGCGTCTATCCAACCACTTTAAGTAAAAGTTTTTGTTTTGCAGGAGCTGAATCTATCAACAATGGAACTAGAAGTAATTAGGCAGATATACACTATATTACCAAAAGTATTGGGACACCTACCTTTACACGCATCCATGTCTTTATGGACCTTGCTTTGTGTACTGGTCCAAATCATTAGGTGGAGGGGGGATTATGGTGTGGGGTTGTTTTTCAGAGGTTGGGCTTGGCCCCTTAGTTCCAGTGAAGGGAACTCTTAAGGCGTCAGCATACCAAGACATTTTGGATAATTTCATGCACAAAGCAAGGTCCATAAAGACATAGATGAGTGAGTTTGGGGTGGAGGAACTTGACTGTCCTGCACAGAGTCCTGACCTCAACCATATAGAACACCTTTGGGATTAATTAAAGTGGAGACTGCGAGCCAGGCTTACCCGTCCAACATCAGTGCCTGACTTCACAAATGCGCTTCTGGTAGAATGGTCAAACATTCCCATAGACACACTCCTAAACCTTGTGGGCAGCCTTCCCAGAAGAGTTGAAGCTGTTATAGCTGTAAAGGGCGGGCCAACTCAATATTGAATCACACAGACTAAGACTGGGATGCCATTAAAGTTCATGTAAAGGCAGATGTCCCAATACTTTTGGTAATATAGTGTTTATGAAGCACCCTCCTAGATAGGTGCTAGGTTAGGTAAATGTAGTTACTAGCTCACTGTAATCAGTTGAGCTACATGTCATTAGCTTGTTTTTTCTGCGTTCCACTGGTTGCAGGGTTGACTGCTTCCCCCTGTCTGTCTGGAAAGGTTCTGGAACAAAAGTATTGGGACGCCTGCCTTTACACTGAACTTTAATGGCATCCCAGTCTTATGCCGCGTACACACGATCATTATTCACGGCGGTTTAAAAACCGCCGTGAATAATGAAATTTTAAACGAGGGAACAGCTTGTTCCCCACACACGGTAATTTTTCTCGTCATTTTTTAAAATGACGAGAAAAACGATCGTCTATGGGCTCCGCGGCAGTGTTTCCCTATGGGATAACTGCCGCGGAAGAAATGTCAGGAAAAATGACGAGAAAAATTAGAACATGTTCTAATTTTTCTCATCGTGATTAATGCCGTTTTTCCCGTCGGGAAAAACGGCAAAAAGCCCACAGACGATCGTTTTTCTCGTCCAAAGGAAAAAATGACATTTTTCCCGACGGGAAAAATGATCGTGTGTACGCGGCATAAGTCTGTAGGGTTCAATATTGAGTTGGCCCACCCTTTGCAGCTATAACAGCTTCAACTCTTCTGGGAAGGCTGTCCACAAGGTTTAGGAGTGTGTCTATGGGAATGTTTGACCATTCTTCCAGAAGCACATTTGTGAGGTCAGGCACTGATGTTGGACCAGAAGGCCTGTCTCACAGTCTCCACTCTAATTCATCCCAAAGGTGTTCTATCAGGTTGAGGTCAGGACTCTGTGCAAGTCAGTCAAGTTCCTCCACCCCAAACTCGCTCATCCATGAATGTGGACCTTTTTTTGTGCACTGGTCCAAATCATTTGGTAGAGGGGGGATTATGATGTGGGGTTGTTTTTCAGGGGTTGGGCTTGGCCCCTTAGTTCCAGTGAAGGGAACACTTGAGGCGTCAGCATACCAAGACATTTTGGACAATTTCATGCTCCCAACTTTGTGGGAACAGTTTGGAGATGGCCCCTTCCTGTTCCAACATGACTGCTCACCAGTGCACAAGGCAAGGTACATTAAGACCTCACCGTTGGTGTCAGTGGAAGGAATAGTGCCCCATCATTGGTGTCAGTGGGAGGAATAGTGCCCCATCATTGGTGCCAGTGGGAGGAATAGTGCCCCATCGTTTGTTGTCAGTGGGAGGAATAGTGCCCCATCATTGATGTCAGTGGGAGGAATAGTGCCCCATCGTTGGTGTCAGTGGGAGGAATAATGCCCCATCATTGATGTCAGTGGGAGGAATAGTGCCCCACTGTTGGTGTCAGTGGGAAGAATAATGCCCCATCGTTGGTGTCAGTATGAGAAATAATGTCCCATTGTTGGTGACAGTGGGAGGAATGGTGACCCAAGGGTTCAATATTGAGTTGGCCCACCCTTTGCAGCTATAACAGCTTCAACTCTTCTGGGAAGGCCGTCCACAAGGTTTAGGAGTGTGTCTATGGGAATGTTTGACCATTCTTCCAGAAGCGCATTTGTGAGGTCAGGCACTGATGTTGGATAAGAAGGCCTGGCTCGCAGTCTCTGCTCTAATTCGTCCCAAAGGTGTTCTATCGGGTTGAGGTCAGGACTCTGTGCAGGCCAGTCAGGTTCCTCCACCCCAAACTCGCTCATCCTTGTCTTTATGGACCTTGCTTTGTACACTGGTGCTCAGCCATGTTGGAACAGGAAGGGGCCATCCCCAAACTGTTCCCACAAAGTTGGAGGCATGAAATTGTCCAAAATGTCTTGGTATGCTGACGCCTTAAGAGTTCCCATCACTGGAACTAAGGGGCCAAGCCCAACCCCTGAAAAACAACCCCACATCATAATCCCCCCTCCACCAAATTATTTGGACCAGTGCACAAAGCAAGGTCCATAAAGACATGGATGAGCGAGTTTGGGGTGGAGGAACTTGACTGGCCTGCACAGAGTCCTGACCTCAACAAGATAGAACACCTTTGTGATGAATTAGAGTGGAGACTGCGAGCCAGGCCTTCTCATCCAACATCAGTGCCTGACCTCACAAATGTGCTTCTGGAAGAATGGTCAAACATTCCCATAGACACACTCCTAAACTTTGTGGACAGCCTTCCCAGAAGAGTTGAAGCTGTTATAGCTGCAATGGGTGGGCCAACTCAATATTGAACCCTACAGACTAAGACTGGGATGCCATTAAAGTTCATGTGTGTGTAAAGACAGGTGTCCCAATACTTTTGGTAATATAGTGTATTTCCAAGGGTTCACAACCCTTGTATGTGAATACGCCTCTTCTGCAATATTCATTCATCTGCCAGACCCAATGTCTGGAACAGATTACATCTTCCCCAGTCACTGGTTCCAGTAAATGATCTGCTTATCGGAGGGGCACAGACGGCATCTACACCCAGACGTTTATCTGCCCTCCCTCACCAAAAGGCGGCCTGGAAGAACGGCCTGAAAGTTTTGAATTTTGCGCATTTGTTTTGATTTAAACCAGGAAGGCAGCGAGGCCTGTGTCTTAGCACCGCCCACCCCCCCCCCCCCCCCCCCCGGTGCCTGAAATAAGACAGAAAGAAGCTATAATAAAGGAGATCTCTGGTCAAAACGAACAAGTGGATTTATACTCAAATGCTGCCAGAAAAAAATATTAACCTCACACAAATTTGCGGTCCCACTGGACTGGACTATTTTCTATAGGGTCGCATATTTGCGTATCTCCTTTGGTGCTGGGATTGCGCTGCATGGCGTGCCCCTATATTTTATCTCTCTGTGAATGGAGGAGAAGAGATACATTGTATCTCTCTCTTTTCCTTGCAGAGAGAAAAAACAAACAAAATACATGTGTAAAAATAAAAAATAAAAAAATAATAAAACAAAATACAAAATAAAACCTAGATCAAGGTTTGATCTAGGTCAGTGTCAGGGTTAGTGTTTGGGTCAAGATCAGAGTCAAAGGTCAGGGTCAGTATTTGTGTGGACAGAATTTTTTTTTTAACCGCGCCACGCACTTATACGTCGGCAGAATGACACGGCTGCGCAAAGCAACGTATATATACGTTGCTTTGAATTTCGCGCCGTGCGAGCTCCGTGACCGTGCTCGCGGGACCCGCGGACTCGATGTCCTGCGATCGTGTCACGGAGCTGCAGAACGGGGGGTTACCTGTGTAAACAAGGCATTTCCCTGTTCTGCCTAGTGACAGGACACTGATCGTCTGCTCCCTGTCATCGGGAGCAGCAATCACTGTCGTGTCACAGGTAGCCCATCCCCCCACACAGTTAGAATCACTCCCCAGGACACACTTAGCCCCTTCATCGCCCCCTAGTGGTTAACCCCTTCCCTGCCAGTGTCATTTACACAGTAATCAGTGCATTTTTATAGTTGTATAAATGACAATGGTCCCAAAATAGCGTCAAAAGTGTCCGATGTGTCCATCATAATGTCGCAGTCACGATAAAAATCGCTGATCGCCACCATTACTAGTAATAAAAAAATTATAATAAAAATGCCATAAATATATCCCCTATTTTGTAAACGCTATAACTTTTGCGCAAACCAATCAATATACGCTCATTGTGATTTTTTTTTACCAAAAATATGTAGAAGAATACGTATCGGCCTAAACTGAGGAAAAAATTATGTTTTTTTATATATTTTTTTGGGATATTTTTTATAGCAAAAAGTAAAAAATATTGCTTTTTTTTTTCAAAATTGTCGCTCTATTTTTGTTTATAGCGCAAAAAATAAAAACCGCAGAGGTGATCAAATACCACCAAAAGAAAGCTCTACTTGTGAGAAAAAAAGGACGTCAATTTTGTTTCGGAGCCACGTCGCACGACCGTGCAATTGTCAGTTAAAGCAACGCAGTGACGAATCGCAAAAAGTGGCCCGGTCATTTGGCAGCCAAATCCTCCAGGGCTGAAGTGGTTAATTATGTAGCAGTACCCCCGGTAGAAGCTGCTGGTAGTTGTGGTCCGTCTCTCACCCTGTACAGGCAGGCACACAATCTTCAGACACTCAGGAGTCAAGAAGCAGACGTGTTTTTTGTTTTATTGAGGGGAATTAAACTTGGATGGGGTAAGGGTAAGTATGGGATGCCCACTTGATTGAAGAATAAATAATTGGGACTTCAACTATATACACTCCTTGTATATATATCTCCTCACTTCCAGCTCCAGCACATCACTTGATTACTGAACTCACTCCCAGGATCAGCTAGTTTTAGGCCTGACACAGGCTCCGCCAGACCTTAGCAAATGCCCTTTGCAGGCAGAGACCAAGGGCCCCTTTAATGTCGCAAAGAGAAATGTGGTAGTCCTAGTGCTAGGTGTCCACATGACTACTGCCTCTCTCCACTGCCCTTGCCACCACAGTCCTCTCCACTGGCTTTGCACTCATGCATTCTGTGGATCTTCTGGGGACTTGCCTGGCAGTGTTCTACCACTGTCCTCTCTTGCTCCCCTTGTGCCTACTGGTCAGGACACCTCTGTGTGTTGTAAGAGGGTCCCGACTGCACCCGAGCCCTGGCCCAAGGTCACTCCTCCCCCCCCCAGACTGGGGAGCTCCCTCAAAGGCCCCGACAGCCTAACACTCCATCTTCCACCCAATACCCATGCTTTCCCAGCTGGGCTAACCATGAGTATTTGAGGAGGCCTGCCCCCTGCCAATCCTAGTTGGGGATTGGACAGGGCCTTTAGAATACCGTATATACTCGAGTATAAGCCGAGTTTTTCAGCACATTTTTTCGTGCTGAAAATGCCCCTCTCTGCTTATACTCGAGTCACCTTTTTGTGCCTGATCTCCCGGAATTTGGGGACCCGATGCTGGCCCACATATAGCCCCACTCTTCCTCTATAAGTGTGCAAAGTTTGTTGTCCGGGAGATCTACAGCCAGCGAGCACTGATTTTTCAAAGTCGTGCACCCCTTCCATAGACTCCAATGTTAAACGGTAATTTCTCCGGTGACTTTGGGGACCCAGTACTGGCCGGTCGTAGGTCCTCTGGACCCAAAACTTGGCACACATGTAGCCCCATTTCTCCTCTATAAGTGTGCAAAGTTTGTTATCTGGAAGACCTACGGCCAGGGAGCACCGGTTTTTTTAAACCGGGCACCCCTTCCATAGACTCCCATGTTTAACGTCAGTCTAGTCATGGACACAGTGAGGCATGGGCACAGTGAGGCATGGACATGGACACAGTGAGGCATGGGCACAGTGAGGCATGGACACAGTGAGGCATGGACACAGTGAGGCATGGACACAGTGAGGCATGGACACAGCGAGGCATGGACACAGCGAGGCATGGACACAGCGAGGCATGGACACAGTGAGGCATGGACACAGTGAGGCATGGGAACAGTGAGGCATTGACACAGTGAGGCATGGACACAGTGAGGCATGCACGTGGACACAGTGAGGCAAAGTGAGGCACAGTGAGGCATGCAGATGGACACCCTAGGCCCCCATCTTCTTCCCAGCAGCAGCACAAGATGGGGGGGGGTGCGCTGTGATGTAAGGGATTGTGGGGGAATCTTGACATCTAATATAAGGGGGTGGGGTGCTCTGGACATTTAGTCTTATAGATACAACCAGCCCTTTGAGGGCAACTCTAATGCTGATGTGGCCCGCAATTAAATTGAGTTTGACACCCCTGATGTAGATGGTCCCATAGAAGTTTACAGGGCTGTAATGTGATGCGTAGGCACGGCCAGGACAGTTAAGACTTGTGGTGCTGGATGTAAACAAATAGTGGAACTTCGCTCATTGGATTGAGGTAAGTATGTATCTGTGGAGCGGGACGGTGGGTTAGGTCAGGAAGAAGGGGACAGAAAAGGATGTGTGCACGTTTTCTTAACCCTCGTGTGGCCAAAGGTCATTGAAGCTTGGATGACTAAATTTAGCTGCGTTAGCAAGGGTTGGTTAACATGACTAATTTTGCTGTTTAATTAACGTTTACATTTCTTTTTAGAACACAAAAGGTTTTAATTCTGTTTACTGTTTAACCTCTTCAGCTCCAGAAAATTTACCCCCCTTCCTGACCAGGCCATTTTTGCAATACAGCACTGCGTTACTTTAACTGACGTTGTACCCAAAATTGACGTCCTTTTTTCCCCACAAATAGAGCTTTCTTTTGGTGGCTTTTGATCACCTCTGGGTTAATTGTTTGTGCTATAAACAAAAAAAGACTGATAATTAAAAAAAAATAAAAAATTTTACTTTCTGTTATAAAACATATTCAATAATTTTTTTAAAAAAAATCGAATTTCTTCATCAGTTTAGGCCAATATATATTCTGCTACATGTTTTTGGTAAAAAAAAAATCCCAATAAGCAAATATTAATTGGTTTGCGCAAAAGTTATAGCGTCTACAAACTATGGGATAATTTTATTTTTTTAATAAAAATGGCGGTGATCACCAACTTATAGTGAGACTGCGATATTGCGGTGGACAGTCAGACACTAACTGACACTTTGTGGGAACCAGTGATACTAATACATACAGTGATCGGTGCTAAACATATGCACTGTCACTGTACTAATGACACTGGCTGGGAAGGGGTTAGATATCGGGGGCAATCAAAGGTTTAAATGTGTGCCTAGCCAGTGATTTTGTGTAATGTAGGGGAGGGGCTTTTACTAGGGGAAGGCGTAGATCCATGTCCCTGCTTTGCAGGAGCACAGAATCAATGCCTCATCTACTGACAAAACGCTGATCTGCCTTGTTTACATAGTCAAACTGCCATTCTGGCTGTGTACTAAAGGATCAGCGGGTGCCAGCGGACGTTGCGTCAATGGTACCCGCAGATCAGCTCTGAAGTGCAGGATTACGTATATATACGTGATCCTGCGCACAGCGCCTGCCATGTAGCAGTAAAACTGCTATAGGGCTGTCGGGAACATTTTAAAGCTGAAGTTTACTTATGGCAAAGTGTTCTCTGATTGGACAATGTGGAGATTGTGACGTCACTGCCACTTCACCTCAGCCAATCAGAGATTGCACGGACCCAAAATCTAGTGGAGGTCACTGGCGTAGTGGTGCTTCCATGGGGATCTCACAGGTATAGAAGATACATACTTATGTAGCGGCCTCACCCCTCTCACCCCTTCTTCTTCTCGGCTTGTTGTCTTGTCTAGGGGGGATCAGGGAGGAGGGGTGCGGTACACTACGGCCCATGTCCTCTAATGTGTAGAGGTGAAAGCCAACACCTGTTTACCTTTGGGTCGTGTGCATAACCCAGAGCCAAGTCCGTTCTACAGATGACCCCCTTTGCTCCCAGTAACTGAAGTTCCACACCACTGAAAAGGTCCAACTCTTATTTATTCTCTGACAGCAATAAATCGTCATTTAACAGCAGACAGGTTGTGACCCAAAGAACAGTTCAGTATAAGTGGGGAGTAGGTCAAGGCACAATCCTCAAATAGAACTAACCATTGTAGTGTCACCAATGGTTATGACGCACAGCCGCTGCCACCGACCGTGTAGAACAGGAACAGAATTACCTTTGCTAAATGCAGCCCCTGTCAGAGGGAAGACATCCTTCCAAGAGAGTTACCAGAGGCCCCGCCGTCACCAGCAATGCTGCACCGGACTGTTCAGAGAGGTTACGCTCCCTGGCCTCCTTGTCTCAGATTCGGGCGCCCAACACCTTAGGGCCCCCTCGGACTCTTCCACCCCCTGCGGAACCCAGTCGAAGGTACTGGGCCCCGGGCCTCCTCCGTAGTACCTCACCCCAGGCTGAAGGTGCCTGGGATGGACTCCATCTCCCGCTCCGGCCAGGTCAAGGGCACCTGGGCCCGGAACTCCGGAACACCGGCACCCAGGCTGAAGGTGCCTGGGCGCAGCTGTGACCTCCGACTCTGAACCTCGTGTTGAGGACGTCTCTCCCCTTTATCTCCTCTCCTGACAGGCACAGCAGGTTCCCCGCCCCGCCGTATGGCTGCCGAAACAGGACAAAAAGGGAACAGCACTGCCGTGATGGTTCAACCCCGGCCCAGGGCGGCAGCGCCACCCACAGTCCGCAGGGAACTGCACACCACTGGAGTCCTCCACGAACAGAAAATGGCCCCAAATTCCGTAACAATCGGTGCATCTGGGTCATACTACCACCCAGATGCTCCCCCTAAATTGAAATACCTGCTACACTCTCCCCCTGGTGATTTGACACTGGTCCCCAGTGTCTGGTGCAAACCTATGTCTCCCAAAGAGTGGTAACATAAGTTCAACCCAGAGACCAAACTACACATAGAACCAAACCTTACAAACTAACCATGAATTGTGCCAAGACCTAAAATGGGAAAGGGAAAACAAGAATATAAAACAATGAACTCTCATCAAATATACTTTAGGTATTTCACACATTTACACCCCCTCCCCCCTCTGCTATCTAAGGACAACCCCATTCTCAGCAGCCTTGATAGATGAATCTCCTGCAGAGGGGAAAGAAAACATACATCCTATCACAATGTGTGTTTCTTGGAATGAATGGGTCTATCCGAAAAGAAACCCATTCACTCCAATAAGTATGGTGCAAGTGTAAAAAAACAAACAGTTGTTGCGCAGCACCACCACCTGGTGGTAGTGCCGCGGTAAAGACACTTAGTCAAATCCAGATGAAACTTTACTTCTCTGTGCTGTGGCCCTATGCTGGCTACACCCCAAAGTCTCTGTGTTCCTTGTGGTGAGAGGAGAGGAGGGAGAACAAACAACGGCAACAGCTCCCACTTCTCCAAAGAGCAAAACACCCATATGACTAGGGCACAGTCCCTGGGTTCTGGCAAAGGCACTCCGGAAAGTCCAGCAATGAAACGCCGCAGCCGAAACAGGACAAAAAGGGAACAGCACTGCAGTGATGGTTCAACCCCGGCCCAGGGAACTGCACACCACTGGAGTCCTCCACGAACAGAAAATGGTCCCAAATTCCCTAACAATCGGTGCATCTGGGTCATACTACCACCCAGATGCTCCCCCTAACTTTAAATACCCGCTACACTTACATTGATCCAACATATAATTGTAGTGCTTGGTTGCTACTAGTAACTTTAATGCTGGCTATACACCTATAGATTATCTGCAGATTTTCTATGGTAAGATGGAAAAAGTGGGAGATTCTTCCATTCATACGGTTCAGCGTAGATGGAGGAATCTGTTCCACTTTTTCCATATGACCATAGAAAATCTGCAGATAATCTATAGGTGTATGGGCCAGTCTAACATCCACCATATCACCCTGCTGCCAGACCTTCAAAGCGTTGTTTTGTTTTTGTTTATTGGGGGAAATAACTTGGATGGGGTAAGGAGGATATGGGATGCCAATAGAACATGTTGTTTTGCCGTCATATTTAGTGAACATTGATAGATTGATTTAGCCTTGAAGAACTGATGTACTTGTAACATTTACAGTCTTTTCCCTTGCATAATCACCATGCAGACTATTGCTCCTCCTCCTCTACATCAGCACCATGCAGACTGTTGCTCCCAGGACTTCTCTCCTCCTGCTCAAAACTTCCACTGTAAAACTATTAGATCCCGTCTATTCATCTTCATTATGACAAAAGGGACCACTCTGAATAATCCCAGTTGCTGGCTGTAATTAGTTGTACAGTAAAACCTTGGTTTGAGAGTAACTTGGTTTGAGAGCATTTTGCAAGACAAGTGTAGCGGGTACTCCAAATTTATGGGGTCTCCATGTCCGAATTTAGGGGGATGACCCGAGCACTAGTATGGCTCGGGCCTTCTAATTGTGCTGGACTCTGCTTTGTTGCTGTGTGCCTATGTAGAGTTCCCTCCCGCTGCCATGTTGGGTCAAGGTTGAACCATAGGTTGCATTGGCGCGATTGGATGTCCTCTCTCGGCTACCATGCAGTGGGCTGGTTCTGCCTGCTGTGCATGCCGGGAGAGGATATAAAAGAGGCAGACACCATTTATTCAGGGAGAGACCCGGGGACAAGTACCCGGAGGAGTGTGCCCCCTAAAGAGAGGGGCGCGTACACTGTCTGAAGAGTCTCGGGAACCTTCGGCCCAAGACCGCAACGTTCCGGGTAGGCCCAGTACCTACAGGCAGAACTTTGGAGTCCTAGGATGCCCGGGTGAGGGTATCCGCTCTGACCAAGAGGAAGCCAGGGGAGGATCGGTCCCATAACAGGTGATGAGTGATAGTTAGATTGCTGTCTCAGGAAAGGCCTGGTGACCTTTCGGAGGGAAGGATCCTATGCTCCGCAGAACTGACCCTGCGGAGTGCTGCTGCTCTTCGAGGACAGACTGAACTTGTCCTTGGAGGATTTAAATTGCTTGTTCGAGCTCCACACCGGCTGCTAGGACCATTGAGGGACTATCCAGGTGAGCTGTACCCACTTGGGACCGAGTGGTGATGAATCTGGGATTTCTGTGCCTGAATCTGCTCTAGTTCAACTATTCTCTCTCTCATCAATTCTCTCTTACCTATCAAGCAAAGATACAAAATAAACTCAACGTTGGAGTTTAAGTGGTTTGGACATTGACTTTATTAAAGAGGGGAAAGTACAGACTCGTCTCTACATTCTGGAGATGGGAACCAGTGGAAGGAGGTAACTCGCTGCGGGACCCAGGTACATATACACCGCCTGACCTCTAAACTAGAGGACACAGGCTTGTGGCATGGGTGCCTCTCCTTTCCCCTAAGAGGAGAGGGTAGTGCTACACAAGCAACATTTTTTAAGAAATTTTGACTTGATATACAAGCAATGTCTTGAAAAAAAAATAGAAGAAAGGCGCCTCTAAGTGTAGCAATATGGTTACATTTAATGAAGGTACAACATTTAGAAACTTATATGGTTGATGATTAAAAGAGGCACATCAAAGTATGCAGGGATCCGGGGTAAAGCTGTCCACATAGACCATCCTCCGCACCGCCATTGATGTCGTCCCTTCCACGCTGCGCTCCATGAGCACCTCAAGCCTCGCTTTCAGATCGCTCTACTGCAGGGTGGTCTTCCCGGTCACGATTGCAGACTGACAGCGGTGAGAGCCGGAGGTGAGGAGGACGGTCTATGTGGACAACTTTACCCCGTATGCCTGCATACTTACATGTGCCTCAACCATATGAGTTGCTAAATGTTGCACCTTCATTAAATGTAATCATATTTCTACACTTAGAGGCGCCTCTCTTCACTTTTATACTCTGGAGCTCCTGCTGGATTTTGCTTCTTATCCCCTTGTGAAAGCTGCCATTTGTGGATGGACATTTTATGGTTACACAACTTATCACATTGCTATAGTCTTTTTATATGGACTATAGACTGAAGGACTTATGAATAAATGGTTGTGGAACGAATCATTTGAGTTTCCATTATTTCTTATGGAAAAATTTGCTTTGATATACAAGTGCTTTGGATTACAAGCATGCTTCCAGAACGAATTATGCTCGCAATCCAAGGTTCTACTGTACTTGATGGTAGTTGACTACATAGTTACTAGGCCAGTGGCCTGCAGAACCCCTCCCTACTGATCCCAGCTAGCCTGACTTGCAAATTCTGCGCCCTCAGGCGGCATCGATTTGACACACTTCCCCACAGTCTCTCCTCTGTTCTGGGACTCCCCATCAATGACCGTGTAAAGATGAGGACTTCATCCATGACCGTGTATGGAGGAAGTTCCCTCCCAGACTTCCTGGCATGCCTCCGCACCCAGCACTCCACTGTGTCACACTCACCGACCTTTTCCTGCCCCGAGTCCATGATGGAGAACTTTATCTGGACATACGTTCCGACAGCCTCCAGCCCCTCTGATCCAGGAATTCCTCATCAATGACCATGTAATGATGAGGACTTCACCAATGGCCGTGTAAAGGTGAAGTTCCCTTACAGCTCTCCCGTGCTCCTCCATTAGGCCTCTCACCCCCCGACCCCCAGGTGGGGGTGGTGGCCCCTGTCACTGTCTAGTATTCCATTCTTCACTTCTCCCAGCCGACAACTCCTCCCCAGTGGCATGTTACCTCAGCTTATATAGAAGGCCTGCCCCCTGCCAATACCAAGTGGGGATTGGTCAGGGCTCCCACATGAGCTGCCTGCCACTCCAGAACCAAAGACAATTGTTACTCTAAACATTCTGCAAACATATCCAAGACAACCAGAACTATACCATATTGTCACTGTAAAACACTTTATAAACTGTAGCCACAAACACAGGTAGTTGTTGGTTTGCTTACAATTACATGCTAGGTGCCTGTCCCCTTCCAATCAAATGGTGGATTCCTGTTGCCTTACAACCACATTTTAGGAGTCTAACCCCTTCCAATCACATGCTAGATGCCGTCTCCTTGCAATCACATGCTCACATGGTGGGTGCCAGTTCCCTTACAAACACATAATAGGAGCCTGTCCCCACTCCAATCACATGCTTGGTCCCCCTACAATCACATGGTAGGTGCCAGTCCCCTTCCAATCACATATTAGGTGCCTGGCCCCTTTCAATCACATGGTAGGTGCCCTTCCCCTTCCAATCGAATGGTAGGTGCCCGTCCCCTTCCAATCACATGGTAGGAGCCTGTCCCCTTCCAATCACATGGTAGGTGCCTGTCCCCTTCCAAACACATGGTGGGAGCCTGTCCCCTTCCAATCACATGGTAGGTGCCTGTCCCCTTCCAATCACATGGTAGGAGCCTGTCCCCTTCCAATCACATGGTAGGAGCCTGTCCCCTTCCAATCACATGGTAGGAGCCTGTCCCCTTCCAATCACATGGTAGGTGCCTGTCCCCTTCCAAACACATGGTGGGAGCCTGTCCCCTTCCAATCACATGGTAGGTGCCTGTCCCCTTCCAATCACATGGTAGGTGCCTGTCCCCTTCCAATCACATGGTAGGAGCCTGTCCCCTTCCAATCACATGGTAGGTGCCTGTCCCCTTCCAATCACATGGTAGGTGCCTGTCTCCTTCCAATCTTATGGCAGGTGGCTGTCCCCCTCCAATCACATAGTAGGTGGCTGCCCCCTTTCAATCACATTCTAGGAGCCTGTCCTCTTTCAATCCCATTCTAGATGCCTTTCCCCCTACAATCATATGGTAGATGTCAGTTCTTTACAATTTACATTGTAAGTGCCAGTCCCCTACACTCATACGTTAGGTGCCGTTCAGCTTCCAATCACATGGTAGGAGCCTTTCCCTTCCAATCACATGGTAGGAGCCTTTCCCTTCCAATCACATGGTAGGAGCCTTTCTCTTCCAATCACATGGTAGGAGCCTGTTCTCTTCCAATCGCATACTAGATGCCAGTTCCCTTCCAATCACATGCTAGATGCCGGTTCCCTTCCAATCACATGCTAGATGCCGGTTCCCTTCCAATCACATGCTAGATGCCGGTTCCCTTCCACTCACATGGTAGGAGCCTGTTCTCTTCCAATCACATGCTAGATGCCAGTTCTCTTCCAATCACATGCTAGATGCCGGTTCCCTTCCAATCACATGCTAGATGCCGGTTCCCTTCCAATCACATGCTAGATGCCGGTTCCTTTCCAATCACATGCTAGATGCCGGTTCCCTTCCAATCACATGCTAGATACTGGTGGCATTACAATCACATGGTGGGTGCCTGTTCTCTTCCAATCACATGCTAAATTCCTGTCCCCTTACAATCACATGGTAGGTATCGGTGTCATTACAATCAACACAATGTGTACAATTGAAATATAGAAAGCAAGAGGGTAATGGGACTTTAAATGACGAGCACCTCCATCCTTAAATTGGAAATAAGAGAGGGGGTTTTTGGGACTTTGAGTGAGACACAAGACACGTTTTAGGAGAAATTAAGTAAAAAGCTTTAAATGGCTTCTAATGCCACGTACACACGATCGGAATTTCCATCAACAAATGTTCGATGTGAGCTTTTGGTCGTATATTCGGACCGTGTGTAGGCTCCATCGGACATTTGCTGTCGGAATTTCCGACAACAAATGATTGAGAGCTGGTTCTCAATTTTTCCGACAACAAAAGTTCTTGTCGGAAATTCAGACCGCGTGTAGCCATTTCCGACGCACAAAAGTGATCCCTGGGAGACAAATTTTAATTTTGAAAACTTTTTTTACTTATTAATGTTTTCACACAAAAGTCACACAACTTTCACATAGGGCTCATTAGAAAGCCTGGTGGAACCTGAAAGAATCTTGGGTGAAATCATTTCTAAATACACCCCTTATTTTTTGAGCTTTAACTTTTATAAACCTCCCACTCCCAATGCCATCCTCCAGTATTGTTAGGTGTTGCGTATTTACGTTTTTTTTTCGCACATTTTTGGAGTGTCGCCATTCATTTGAATGGACCTCCCTCCGCTTCAAAAACGCACTAAAAGAAGCTCATGTACCAAATTTCAGACATACTTGTTTTGTGAATTTTCACACGCAAAAAACTGCTACCCACGTTTGGGGTGCCATTAAAAAATAATCGCACCACAAGCACGTTGCATGTTTGCAGAAATGCGGGCAGAAACGCTGATTTCTGCCCACGTTTCTGCTACGTTAAGTTGTGAATGGGGACTTAAAATGGAAAGTGACAGTGCGCAAATAATTTAATACACAAAAAGAAACCAAAAAAAAAAAAAAAAATACAATGGAATAATAAATACAAATAGAAAAAAATTATAAACCAAACGACTCCAATAACACCAAAAAAAAAAAAAAACCACACCATCTACAAATAAAACAATGAATTTATTAATTACATTTTTTTGCTCAAGCAACTCATATTTTTGCTAAGCAGCTCAATAAGTAAAATTGAGAGTTTAAAGCCTTGTACACACGGCCGGTTTTCTCAGGCAAGAAAACTGCTGACAGAGCTTTTTGCCGAGAAAACCATTCATGTGTATGGTTTCTCGTCGGGAAAACTGCCGGGAATCTCAACGAGAAAAATAGAAAACCTGCTCTCTATTTTTCTTGTCGGGATTCTCGGCAAGTGTTTCCTGCCGAGAAAACCGTGAGTGTGAACGCTTACCTGTCCCAGGTAAACCCGCGCACGCTCGATTAGACTTCGACGCATGCGCGGTAGCTTACAAGGGTAGTGTAGGGTGAAGCAAGATGTCGGCGACTGCATCGAATGTGTCAAGCGAATGCTCGTCGTAGTCGATGACATCACCGCGTTCTTGCTATTCAAAAGAACGGCGGTTCTTTTGAATGTGCCGTGTGTACACTCGGCGAGCAAGAAAAGCTTGCCAGGAATCCCGTCAGGAAAACCGACGTTTTTTTCCTGACGGGATTCCCGGCCGTGTGTACAGGGCTTCAGGTTGTCGAAAATTGTTGATTCTTCAATGAAATCAATTTCTGAAAAAAAAAATTACCATTCCCTGTTTATAAACAAGCAAAACTGTCAGAATTGATATTTTCAAGGTTGACTTGATTGGTAAAATTTAAAAATGTCATGTGAGTTTTTTTTTTTGCTGTTGTTCAGGACTGGCAGTAATCGTTGTACCCACATGTGGTGGAGAAGATAATACAATGAAGGCTCCTTGCAGCCCCGGAGTGGGGAGGGTGGGATCCATTTCCCTCTGCGGTATTTGTACAGACAATGAAAACAGACAAACACATCAATAACAAGTTTGTATTGTGTAAGGCTTGTAAAAAAATAATCCTTCATATCAAATATGTATCAAAGGTTTTATCAACAAGGCATTGTGGAAAAGGCACAAATACTTTGATTTTTTTTCTGCCTCTGGATCTTGAAGGGTTACGCAGGCCATACACGGTGCAAATTTCTTTCCTGCAAACCACGGGTTTATTTATTTATTTTTTGCACTAGTAATGGTGGCGATCAACGATTTATAGCGGGACTGTGATATTGCGGTGAACAATCTGACACTAACTGACATGACACTTTTGACAATTTGTGGTGACCAGTGACACGAATACAGTGATCAGTGCTAAAAATATGCACTGTCACTGTACTAATGACACTGGCTGGGAAGGGGTTAAACATGTAGGGCGATCAAAGGGTTAAATGTGTGCCTAGCCAGTGTTTATGTGTACTGTTTGTACTGTTTTTGCTGATTTTACTAAGGCATGGATGTCCATACAGGGGGCAAGAGGGGGCAAGTGCCTCTCCCTGGAATCAGAAAGGTGTCCGCAACACAGACACTGGTGTCCGTGAGTAGGGTTGCCACCTCATCCCTTTAAACCCGAACACATATGAATTGCACAGGTTCTGTGGCTGATTAAGGTGGTAATTAAACTCACTTGGTGCCTTATTTGCATTAAATTGGCCTCAGAACCTGTGTAATTCATATGTGTTCGGGTTTAAAGGGATGAGGTGGCAACCCTATCCGTGAGCGGTCCTTGTAGGGTCCGCCACAGACTTTTTTCAGAGTCTGCTCTGCTGACTGCTGCTGCTGAACTCTGACTCACCGTCTGAGAGACCGTCCCTCCCTCACCCCCGAACATCCGATGCCGCAGCGCTGCAGAGGCAGTAGTTCTGCGGAGGCTTTTGTCAGCCCCTTAAGTCGATTCCTCTTCTATAGTTTCGGCTGGAATTTCAGGCATGCTGTTGATATCACTCCGCCTCCTGGTCACTTCGAGTCCTGGTAGCCACGGCCCGCAGGATTCACAGCAGCACTGCAAGGTCAGTGTCACTGGGCACAATAGGAGACAGTAGAATTTGTATGGCCACAATAGGAGTTATAAGGACACAATAGCATATTTATGCTTTTGTGCCCATATAGCTGCTATTGTACCCATATAGATGCTGTTGCGCCGATATAGATGCACAACAGCAGCTGCATATAATATGGGTGCAAAAGCATCTATATGGGCACAGCAGCAGCTTTATGGGCACAATAGCATAAAGATGTTATTGTGCCCATAAAGCTGCTATTGTGCCCATATAGTTGCTGCTGTGCCCATATAGATGCTGTTGTGCCTATATTATATATAGCTGCTGTTGTGCATCTATATGGGTGCAACAGCATCTATATGGGTACAATAGCAGCTATATGGGCACAACAGCATCCATATGTGTACAATAGCGGCTGTATGGGCACAACAACAACTATATGGGCACAACAGCATATAGATGCCCTTGTGCCCATATAGAATTAAAAAATCTCCACTGGCTTAAGCCAATGCAGCACCATGCAGGTGTCGTTTTTTTTTTTTTTGTAATTGATCGATTGCCTAATTGTATATTTATTTATACCTTCATTTGCTGTGGTCGCAGCATATTTTGCATGTGGCTCAGATCGCCACGGCAAAACCATGTACACTCCCCCTCCCCCCCCCCCAAAAAAAAGTGCCAAATGTGGCAGAGGAAGGGGGAGGGTTATCATGCTTTATGTGATAATGACTAAGCCCCTCCCCTTCATGACATTGTCAAAAAGGGGCGACGCATTGGTGACTTTAAAATGATGCCTCCCCCCCCCTGAAAAAAGTTCTGTTGAAGCCCATGGGTATGTGATGGATTTTCTTTTTGCAGGGAAAGAAAATCCATCACATTCCTGCTGCCAGGACGGAGCTCTGCCTTGTTTACATATGCAGAGCTCAGTCCAGCCTCTTCCCTCGACGATCGGCATGTGCCAGTGGACATCTATTGGCCGGTACCTGCTGATTAGCTTCTGCTGTGACTAATCACAGCACAAGTAGAACAAAAGATTACAGCGCACACATACAACAATGTCATTTAAAGTGGATGTAAACCCTCCATATACCCAGTGCAGTGAACAGCCTCAGATGATACACAGGGATGAAACCAATCTCCCTACATAAGTTTTACATGTATATCTGCTGTCTTCACATTTATATACTGTTTAGAAAGTTCAGATCGTGTTAGGAGATTTCCTCTTCCTGTAGGATGACCACGTGTCCCGGTTTGCCTGGGACAGTCCCGCATTTTGCAGGTCTGTCCCGGGCACCTTCATTCCAGGACAATACAGTGTCCCGGAATGAAACTGACACAGCCACCCCCCTGGGACAATCTGATGCCCCCAACAAAGGCCACCACATCACCGCTTTACTCACTGACAGTACTTGTCCTGGCCGGGAATGCCTGAAGAAGCACAATCCCCGCCCCCTGCTTGTGATTGGAGAAATCATAAATCCCGCCTCTTGTGTCCAATCACTGTGCTGTGATTCGTTACAGCACAAGCTGATGGAGGGGTGTCCCTGAATGGTAGTTTGGAAATGTGGTCACCCTATCTTCCTGGTTAAAGCGGAGCTCCACCCTATTTCAAGACATGAGCTCAATCGTACTGTAGCCTGTAATGCAAGTGAAAAAGCAAGTTTTTTTCTTTTTTTCTGTACAGTACCTTTGTTTTCCGATAGCTTCCTGTCTCTCTGAAGTGCGGGTAGTCTGCGGGTAGTGCGTCACTTCCTGTAACTGCAGTGTGTCCTGGGAGCTTTTGTCATTGCTCCCAGGAGTCATTACGGAGCCTTGCTGCTAGCTATCGCGGGATTTCGTAAACCATAAGCCTTAAGCCGTACGCGGGATTTCATAAGCTGGGAGATCAGCATTCATTGCAACAAGGAAATGACTGCTTGTGGGCTTTTCATGCCCACAAGCAAAATGGAAACCGGGTTACTAGGAGAATATAAGTTATTAATCAAGACGAAATCGGAAAGCGGAGGACAGCAAAACAGTGAGTACTAATTAATGACCAAAAAAAAAAAACGTATGGCCATGGGAGATCCGCTTTAACACAGAGTGTGATGTCTGGGCATACAGCCAAGATAGCTAAAATTGCTGATTGGAGGAAAGGCGCACACACCTCCTCTCCACATAGGCAGAGACTCTCAGAGGTGTTTTGTAATAGGACCTGCTCTCTGCTAATCTATTTTAGCAACCTCCCCGGACAGAACATTCAGGCTGCTTTTGTCTAAAAAGTCTGATGCCGCGTACACACGACCGTTTTTCCCGTCGAGAAAACTTACATTTTTTCCTTTGGACGAGAAAAACGATCGTCTGTGGGCTTTTTGTCGTTTTTCTCGACGGCAAAAACGGCATTAATCACGACGAGAAAAATTAGAACATGCTCTAATTTTTCTCGTCATGATTCCCGTCCTTTTTTTCCGCTGCAGTTTTCCCATAGGGAAACACTGCCGCGGAGCCAACACACGGTCGTTTTTCTCGAACATAAAAAAAAATGTCGGGAAAAACGGACGTTTGTAGGGAACCAAGCCGTTCCTCGTTTTTCCCGTCTATTTTCTCGACGGTGTTTTTGATCGTGTGCGGCATGAGAATTTGTCAGGAGTTATCAGGCTGATAACAGAGGAACAGTTCAGGAGAGAGCTATGGGACTTAGCTCATTGAAGAGAGATAACAAAATACTGCAGATATATGTGCCCAGCTCAAATTTTTAGTCCCCGGATTGAGGACACTGTCCCCGGACCAAATCTGTCCCCGGTTTTGTCCCCGGATTTGATTTTAACAGGGGCTGCAGTGATCCTGCATTTCTGGGTATGGGAGCCAATCATCGGCTCCGACGGACTCACTGTCCATCGGTACCTGCTAATCGTTATGTACACAGGCAGAACGGTGGTCTGACTATGTAAACAAGACAGATCGGCGTTCTGTCAGTATGTAAGACATTGATCCTGTGTTCCTGCAAAGCAGGTACAGGGATCTATGCCTTCCCTTAGTAAAAGCACCTCCCCCACAGGGAAAAAAACACTTATTAGGCACACATTTAACCCCTTGATTGCCCTAGATGTTATCCCCTTCCCAGCCAGTGTCATTACTACAGTGACAGTGCATATTTTTAGCACTGGTGATCACTGTATTAGTGTCACTGGTTCCCACTAGGGATGAGCTCGGTGTTCGAGTCGAACATACGTTCGACACGAACATCGGCTGTTCGATCGTTCGGCGAACATCGAACGATTTGGGCCGTTCGCGCCAAATTCGAGTGACGCGAACGGCCCACAATACACTGCGCCATCGCAGTGCAATCCCGGCGCTGTGATTGGCCAAGCATGCACTGTGACCCCGCATGCTTGGCCAATTACAGCGCCGGCAGCTAGGAGAGCCATAATTGGCCACAGGCAGGTTGCCTGTGGCTAGGGATGAGCTTCGTGTTCGAGTCGAACATACGTTCGACTCGAACATCGGCTGTTCGATCGTTCGACGAAGATCGAACGATTTGGGCCGTTCGCGCCAAATTCGAGTGACGCGAACGGCCCACAATGCACTACGCCATTGCAGTGTCATCCAGGCGCTGTGATTGGCCAAGCATGCACTGTGACCCCACATGCTTGGCCAATCACAGCGCCGGCAGCGAGGAGAGCAATGATTGGCCACAGGCAGGATGCCTGTGGCCAATTATTGCTGAGGGGGTTTAGTACACGCCCCACACTATAAAAGGCCGCCAGCGCGGCGGCCTTGTGTAGTGTGTTCCGGAGCAGGGAAAGAGAAGCATAGGCAGGGACAGTGTCATTATTTTTCCTTTACTAATCCTGGATTCCTTGTGTTTAGGGACAAATAAGGATAGGTAGGGAGAGTGTCAGTGACAGTGTGCTATTCTGTGCTAATCCTTGTTTGTAGGGACAGAGAGGTACAGTGAGGGAAAGTGTCAGTGTGCTATTCTGTTCTAAAACTATTTTGCTGAACCATATTTTCAATCCTTGAGTTTAGGGACAGAGAGGTACAGTGAGGGAAAGTGTCAGTGTGCTATTCTGTTCTAAAACTATTTTGCTGAACCATATTTTCAATCCTTGAGTTGAGGGACAGAGAGGTACAGTGAGTGAAACTGACAGTGTGCTATTCTGTTCTAAACCAATTTTGCTGTTCCATATTTTCAATCCTTGAGTTTAGGGACAGAGAAGGACACTCGTAGAAATTATCAGTGTGCTATTCTGTGCTTAATCTTGTTTGTAGGGAGGGACAGAGTAGGACAGTGAGGGAAAGTGTCAGTGTGCTATTCTGTTCTAAAACTATTTTGCTGAACCATATTTTCAATCCTTGAGTTGAGGGACAGAGAGGTACAGTGAGTGAAACTGACAGTGTGCTATTCTGTTCTAAACCAATTTTGCTGTTCCATATTTTCAATCCTTGAGTTGAGGGACAGAGAGGTACAGTGAGTGAAACTGACAGTGTGCTATTCTGTTCTAAACCTATTTTGCTGTTCCATATTTTCAATCCTTGAGTTTAGGGACAGAGAAGGACACTCGTAGAAATTATCAGTGTGCTATTCTGTGCTAAATCTTGTTTGTAGGGAGGGACAGAGTAGGACAGTGAGGGAAAGTGTCAGTGTGCTATTCTGTTCTAAAACTATTTTGCTGAACCATATTTTCAATCCTTGAGTTGAGGGACAGAGAGGTACAGTGAGTGAAACTGACAGTGTGCTATTCTGTTCTAAACCAATTTTGCTGTTCCATATTTTCAATCCTTGAGTTGAGGGACAGAGAGGTACAGTGAGTGAAACTGACAGTGTGCTATTCTGTTCTAAACCAATTTTGCTGTTCCATATTTTCAATCCTTGAGTTTAGGGACAGAGAAGGACACTCGTAGAAATTATCAGTGTGCTATTCTGTGCTTAATCTTGTTTGTAGGGAGGGACAGAGTAGGACAGTGAGGGAAAGTGTCAGTGTGCTATTCTGTTCTAAAACTATTTTGCTGAACCATATTTTCAATCCTTGAGTTGAGGGACAGAGAGGTACAGTGAGTGAAACTGACAGTGTGCTATTCTGTTCTAAACCAATTTTGCTGTTCCATATTTTCAATCCTTGAGTTGAGGGACAGAGAGGTACAGTGAGTGAAACTGACAGTGTGCTATTCTGTTCTAAACCTATTTTGCTGTTCCATATTTTCAATCCTTGAGTTTAGGGACAGAGAAGGACACTCGTAGAAATTATCAGTGTGCTATTCTGTGCTAAATCTTGTTTGTAGGGAGGGACAGAGTAGGACAGTGAGGGAAAGTGTCAGTGTGCTATTCTGTTCTAAAACTATTTTGCTGAACCATATTTTCAATCCTTGAGTTGAGGGACAGAGAGGTACAGTGAGTGAAACTGACAGTGTGCTATTCTGTTCTAAACCAATTTTGCTGTTCCATATTTTCAATCCTTGAGTTTAGGGACAGAGAAGGACACTCGTAGAAATTATCAGTGTGCTATTCTGTGCTAAATCTTGTTTGTAGGGAGGGACAGAGTAGGACAGTGAGGGAAAGTGTCAGTGTGCTATTCTGTTCTAAAACTTTTTTGCTGAACCATATTTTCAATCCTTGTGTTTAGGGACAGAGAAGGATAGGCAGGGGACAGTGTCAGTGTCATTGTTGCTAAGCCTCCTGCACAGTATACACCTGAAGGTAGCCCTTATTGCTGTTTTTCCCATCTCCCTGCAGGCCATCCATTAAAATGTCTGGAAGGCAACCAAGGAGAGGCAGACAGTCAGGAGGCAAAAAAAGAGGGCAAGCAGGCTCTGTGTCTGGGGGCAACAGTGCTGGTCGTGTACGCGGTGCATTGTCATCAGCACATGGCCATGGGACACGCTTGTCCTTGTTTTCGGCAGCTGGACATGTTGAGCCACATCATGCCGAAGACTTGGTAGAGTGGATGACCAAGCCCACCTCATCCTCCTCATCCTCTCTCACCCAGGCTCAGGGTACTGGCAAAGCAGCTGCCAAAGCGTCCTCTTCTCTGGTATCATTATCTTCATTAGTCAATCCTTCCCTAGACCCACCATGCCCTCCTCCTGAGGAGTCCCCCGAACTGTTTGAGCACAGTGTTGGGTACATGCTCCAGGAGGATGCCCAGCGTTTGGAAGGATCTGATGATGATACCCAGCTAGAGGAAGGCAGCAGCGTGAGAGCAGAGAGAGGGGATGCTCAAGAAGGACACCAATCTGGCAGTCATGCTCCAGCAGCTGCAGCATACTGCCAGATTGGCTCCAGTGATGAGGAGGGAGGGGATGATGAGGTCACTGACTCCACGTGGGTGCCTAATAGGAGAGAGGAGGAGGAGGAGGATGAGGAGGAGGCACATCTCCAACGAGGCAGGATGCCCTTGAGTGGCCAGCGTATGGGCAGCACACCGACGGAATCACACCGCAGAGCTCCGCCTGTGCAGGGCGCTGCCTCTGCCCGTCATTCAAAAAGTTCTTTGGTGTGGGCCTTTTTTGAGGCGAGTGCATCAGATCGCACAGCTGCTGTTTGCAACATATGTCTCAAGCGTATATCGCGTGGCCAAAACATCAGCCGCTTGGGCACCACATGCTTGATCAGACATATGTTGACCTGCCATGCAGCTCGTTGGCAAGCCTACCTTAAAGACCCACACCAAAGAACAAAGCTGACCTCTTCTTGCACCGCATCAGCTGGGATCTCCAACCCCACTATACCTTCACTCCTCTCTGAAACCTGCTCTGAGAGGAATGAAGGTGTAGAATTAGGTGTGTCACAGGCAAGTACTTGCGGGCACTCTGCTAGCAGTACACCAACGTCCGATTCTAGCAGGCAAATTTCCCTGCCCCAGCTGCTGGACCGTCGAAAGAAGTTCACTCCCAGCCATCCACATGCCCAGCGGTTGAATGCTAGCTTGGCTAAATTGCTAGCGCTTCAACTGCTGCCTTTTCAGTTGGTAGACTCGGCCCCCTTCCGTGAGTTTGTGCAATGTGCGGTTCCTCAGTGGCAGGTTCCCAAATGCCACTTTTTCTCACGGAAGGCTATTCCGGCTCTCTACAGGCATGTGGAAGGCAATGTCTTGGCCTCGCTAGACAGGGCGGTCAGCGGTAAGGTGCATATTACCGCTGACTCATGGTCCAGCAGGCATGGACAGGGACGTCACCTTTCTTTCACGGCCCATTGGGTCACTCTTTTGGCAGCTGGGAAGGATGCAGGACAAGGTGCAGTAGTGTTGGAGGTTGTTCCACCGCCACGCCTCCAAAATGCTACTACTGGTTGTGACACACCTCTCTCCTCCACCCCCTCCTCTTCTTCTTCCTCCATGGCCTCTTCCTGTGGTTTGTCCTATGAACCAGCGGTGCTCCGTAGGCGTTCAAGGGGCTACGCAAGTACGCAGGCAAAAATATGCCATGTATACATGTATTTTTAGTTGGGATTTTAGTTAACCTTCATATCTTGATCAGCCTCGCACTAACATGTGAGGTTGTTATATTAGTCTACTTTGTGACTTAATTCTCTGATATCTGGTGAACAATAGTTATAATTGATCTTTCCGCATATATTATTCAAATTTTTCCGCATATATTATTCTAATATAATATTCTCCTGTTTTAATTCCATATATATTCAAAGGTGCTGAGTACTCTGGCGCCAATTTGAGTATAAAAAGTTTTTTTAAAAAGTTTTTTTATTGTTTATTATAGAAGTGACACTTATTGGTGTTTGATATACACAACATTTAAACTGAATAGTACCTGCAGCGAATATAAATTAGAGATTAGATGCAGATCACAGTATGTTATTTATACTTGTCCTCCATGTTTGTTATTGTGGGGGTCATGCCCGATGTATTGCGCTCATGGGGACGGGAAATACGCACATGCGCAGCAGGAAATACGACCGTAACCAATCATGGTCAGAGTATAAAGAGGGAGGTGTAAGTGTGTGTAGCTCACCCCATTGGAAGAAGTCTTACGACGAAACTAGTCTGGGAGGAGCTACACGACAGTCACCTGGTGTGCAGCGTTCGGATCTTTCGACCACTCGTCGAATATACAGTTTGGTGTTTGGGCGGGAGTCTGCGGTGATTCGATTGCAGTGGAGAGGCAAGCGTACATGAAGGAGGGTGAGACATACATGCTTATATGGTCCGCCGAGACCGCAATACATCGCGGCAGCCTACTATAAACTTGCCTGGCGTTTGGAAATGTTTGCTTTGAAGTGCCCAATTTGATCTGTCTAAATGTGAGTGTAACCATTGATGGTCACTTGTGCTGTGTTATTTTAATTAAAAGTTTTGATATACTTCACTATTGGAAGCATTTGTTTTTTCATGTGGGAGACTTGACTGACCTAATTTCATCATTTTGGAATCGTTTGTGATACCCTGGGGGGTAATCAAGCTGATTAGCCAAGCATGAGAGTGCGAGGCATATTCTTGTGGTGAGTGCAAGTCCTTAGGGAGTGGAATCACTGAGCACATTGGTGTGGTGAAGGTTTGAAGAAAACACAAGAAAGTTTTATTTGTCATCATCTTCATTTGAAGTCACTTTTGGATGCACTTTTTATGGACTTATTTTGTGCACTTTTTTATGGACTCATTTTCAGTTAAACACTTTATATCAATTGTTTTAAATCACTGTCATGAACGTTATGGACACTTGATGAGTTTATTGTATACACATTTCTTTACAGGGTGTATATTTATGAACATTCGCATTTATGCACTATCTCACGGAGTGTATATGGTTTATATTTAGATTTGAATTATAATTATTGATCTAATAATTCACAGCAGGGAGCATTGCTGCGCCCACCAAGAGTAACTGTCAGGCCTTACAGTGTTGTGGCACCAGCACCACCATCACCACCACCACCACCACCAAAGGCCCAATTTTTCAGCCCCTGTTCAACAGGGGCATGCAATTATAATTATTGATCTAATAATTCACAGCAGGGAGCATTGCTGCGCCCACCAAGAGTAACTGTCAGGCCTTACAGTGTTGTGGCACCAGCACCACCATCACCACCACCACCACCACCAAAGGCCCAATTTTTCAGCCCCTGTTCAACAGGGGCATGCAATTATAATTATTGATCTAATAATTCACAGCAGGGACCATTGCTGCACCCACCAAGAGTAACTGTCAGGCCTTACAGTGTTGTGGCACCAGCACCACCATCAAAGGCCCAATTTTTACTACCACTGATCAACAATTATATGTTATTACAATTCCTGATATTATACTTGACAGCAGGGCGTTCCAGCACCCACCAAGAATAACTGTGAGTGCTTTCAGTGTTGTGCCAACACCAACACCTAAGGGGCCAATTTCTGCAGAGTATATACGGAAGGACCCTACTTTCAAACATCCAACTTACAAACTACTACTACTTGCAAACGGAAGAAGACAACAGGAAGTGAGAGGAAATCTACCCCTTGGAAGGAAAATTCTCTCCTGTAAGAATTAATATCGGAGAAAGGTGTCTCCTCTCTACTGATGCTTTATCACCAATCCTTGTTTCAATAAAAACACCACATTTCAAAAACAGTTGTCATTGGGACGCAAAGTGAGGTGAAATGTTCTGAACAGGGGCACAGACAGCAAAAAAAATGTGACAGGGGTGATAACCGTTCCCTATGTTTTACAAAAAGCTAAAAAAAAGGAATTTGCCATGGAGCTCCACTTAAACAATGCAGCTGTTCAAAATTATAAACAGATTCTACATAAGAACAAACCTACAGTCCCTGTCTTGTATGCACCGCCTGTATACGGCTGTTCAGAGTATATAGGTCCTTTTTTATTTTGTGTGCGGGGTTCCCCTTAATATCCATACAAGACCCAAAGGGGCTGGTAATGGGCTGGGGTAGGGGGGGGGGGGTTGATGGGGTAGCTATGCCATTTTTCCTAAAGATTTTCATCCATATTACCGGGACCAGACATTGCATTAAAGCCGCAAGCAGTTTTAAATGACTTTTTTCCCTCTAGAAATGTTATTTTGTGCAGGGACAGTTCTAAACACGGGAAACACGTGGCACTTCACAGGCATACTTTAGACACCCCCCAGGTACAATATTTAAAGAAATATTTGACTTTTTTTTTTCACTTTATGCATCATTAAAATGACTGCTCCCGGAAAACGTCCGTTTTTAAAACTTATTTTTGCATTGATACATGTCCCCTGGTGCAGAAGCCGGGTTCCCAAACTCTGTTTCGGACAATAACATGGATAATAGTCGTTATAATTAGCACTTTAGAATCCGAACGTTCGCATCCATTGTATTTAATAGGGTTCTAATGTTCGTGCGAACTTTCGGTCCGTTCGCGGGTTCTGGTGCGAACCGAACCCGGGGGTGTTCGGCTCATCACTACCTGTGGCCAATTATAGCTCAGGGGGTTTAGCACACGCCCCACACTATAAAAGGCCTTGTGTAGTGTGTTCCGGCGCAGGGACAGTGTTGATATTCTTTGTGCTATTCTTGTGTGCAGGGAGAGAGAAGGATAGGCAGGGAGAGTGTCAGTGTCATATTCTTTGCTAAACCTTGTGTGCAGGGAGAGAGAAGGATAGGCAGGGGACAGTGTCAGTGTCATATTCTTTGCTAAACCTTGTGTGCAGGGAGAGAGAAGGATAGGCAGGGAGAGTGTCAGTGTCATATTCTTTGATAAACCTTGTGTGCAGGGAGAGAGAAGTATAGGCAGGGGACAGTGTCAGTGTCATATTCTTTACTAAACCTTGTGTGCAGGGAGAGAGAAGGATAGGCAGGGAGAGTGTCAGTGCCATATTCTTTGATAAACCTTGTGTGCAGGGAGAGAGAAGGATAGGTGGGGGACAGTGTCAGTGTCATTGTTGCTAAGCCTCCTGCACAGTATACACCTGAAGCTAGCCCTTATTGCTGTGTTTTCCTGGTGTGTTATACTAACAGGCATTTGCAGCACTTACAGCGGGCGGAGTGTGCCTCCTGCACATTAAACACCTGAAAGCTAGCCCGTATTGCTGTGTTTTCCTGGTGTGTTACGCCAACAGGCATTTGCAGCACTTACAGCAGGCGTAGTGTGATTTCTACAAAATATACTCCTGAAGCTAGGCCTTATTGCTGTGTTTTCCTAGTGTGTTACACCAACAGGCATTTGCAGCACTTACAGCAGGCGTAGTGTGATTCCTGCAAAATATACTTCTGAAGCTAGCCCGTATTGCTGTGTTTTCCTGGTGTGTTACACCAACAGGCATTTGCAGCACTTACAGCAGGCGTAGTGTGATTCCTGCAAAATATACTCCTGAAGCTAGGCCTTATTGCTGTGTTTTCCTAGTGTGTTACACCAACAAGCATTTGCAGCACTTACAGCAGGCGTAGTGTGATTCCTGCAAAATATACTTCTGAAGCTAGCCCGTATTGCTGTGTTTTCCTGGTGTGTGTTACACCAACAGGCATTTGCAGCACTTACAGCAGGCGTAGTGTGATTCCTGCAAAATATACTCCTGAAGCTAGGCCTTATTGCTGTGTTTTCCTAGTGTGTTACACCAACAGGCATTTGCAGCACTTACAGCAGGTGTAGTGTGATTCCTGCAAAATATACTTCTGAAGCTAGCCCGTATTGCTGTGTTTTCCTGGTGTGTTACACTAACAAGCATTTGCAGCACTTACAGCGGGCGGAGTGTGCCTCCTGCACATTATACACCTGAAGCTAGCCCGTATTGCTGTGTTTTCCTGGTGTGTTACACCAACAGGCATTTGCAGCACTTACAGCGGGCGTAGTGTGCTTCCTGCAAAATTATATGAAGCTAGGCCTTATTGCTGGTTTTCCCATCTCCCTGCAGGCCATTAGAATGTCTGGAAGGCAAAGAAGGAGAGGCAGACAGTCATGAGCCAATAAAAGAGGGCAAGCAGGCTCTGTGTCTAGAGACAACAGTGCTGGTCGTGGACGCGGTGCATCGCCATCAGCACGTGGCCATGGGACACGCTTGTCCATCTTTTCGGCAGCTGGACGTGTTGAGCCGCATCATGCCGAAGACTTGGTAGAGTGGATGACCAAGCCCTCCTCATCCTCCTCATCCTCTCTCACCCAGGCTCAGGGTACTGGCAAAGCAGCTGCCAAAGCGTCCTCTTCTCTGGTATCAATGTCATCATCAGTCACTCCTTCCCTAGACCCACCATGTCCTCCTGAGGAGTCCCCCGAACTGTTTGAGCACAGTGTTGGGTACATGCTCCAGGAGGATGCCCAGCGTTTCGAAGGGTCTGATGATGCTACCCAGCTAGAGGAAGGCAGTAGCGTGAGAGCAGAGAGAGGGGATGCTCAAGAAGGACACCAATCTGGCAGTCATGTTCCAGCAGCTGCAGCATACTGCCAGATTGGCTCCAGTGATGAGGAGGGAGGGGATGATGAGGTCACTGACTCCACGTGGGTGCCTAATAGGAGAGAGGAGGAGGATAAGGAGGAGGCACATCTCCAACGAGGCAGGATTCCCTCGGGGGGGCAGCGTAAGGGCAGCACACCGACTGGATCACACCGCAGAGCTCCGCCTGTGCAGGGCGCTGCCTCTGCCCGTTATTCAAAAAGTTCTTTGGTGTGGGCCTTTTTTGAGTCGAGTGCATCAGATCGCACAGCTGCTGTTTGCAACATATGTCTCAAGCGTATATCGCGTGGCCAAAACATCAGCCGCTTGGGAACCACATGCTTGACCAGACATATGTTGACCTGCCATGCAGCTCGTTGGCAAGCCTACCTTAAAGACCCACACCAAAGAACAAAGCGGACCTCTCCTTGCACCGCATCAGCTGGGATCTCCAACCCCACTATACCTTCAGTCCTCTCTGAAACCTGCACTGAGAGGAATGAAGGTGTAGAATCAGGTGTGTCACAGCCAAGTACTTGCGGGCACTCTGCTAGCAGTACACTGACGTCCGATTCTATCAGGCAAATTTCTCTGCCCCAGCTGCTGGACCATCGAAAGAAGTTCACTCCCAGCCATCCACATGCCCAGCGGTTGAATGCTAGCTTGGCTAAATTGCTAGCGCTTCAACTGCTGCCTTTTCAGTTGGTAGACTCGGCCCCCTTCCATGAGTTTGTGCAATGTGCGGTTCCTCAGTGGCAGGTTCCCAAACGCCACTTTTTCTCACGGAAGGCGATTCCGGCTCTTTACCGGCATGTGGAAGGCAATGTCTTGGCCTCGCTGGACAGGGCAGTAAGGTGCATATTACCGCTGACTCATGGTCCAGCAGGCATGGACAGGGACGTTACCTTTCTTTCACGGCCCATTGAGTCACTCTTTTGGCAGCTGGGAAGGATGCAGGACAAGGTGCAGTAGTGTTGGAGGTTGTTCCGCCGCCACGCCTCCAAAATGCTACTACTGGTTGTGACACACCTCTCTCCTCCACCCCCTCCTCTTCTTCTTCCTCCATGACCTCTTCCTGTGCTTTGTCCTCGGAACCAGCGGTGCTCCGTAGGCGTTCAAGGGGCTACGCAAGTACGCAGGCAAAAAGATGCCATGCCGTGCTTGCGCTGGTGTGTTTGGGGGACAGGAGCCACACTGGGGCAGAGGTTCTGTCTGCTCTGCAGGGGCAGGCCGAGAGGTGGTTGACGCCACACCAGCTTAAGCCAGGAATGGTGGTTTGCGACAATGGCACCAACCTCCTCTCCGCCCTCCGACAGGGACAACTGACCCATGTGCCCTGTGTGGCTCACGTACTTAACCTGGTGGTGCAGCGGTTCTTGGGCAGGTACCCGGGCTTACAGGATGTCCTGAGGCAGGCCAGGAAAGTCTGTGTGCATTTCCGCAGATCTTATAATGCCAGTGCTCGCCTGGCTGAGCTGCAAAAGGAGTTGAACCTGCCCAAGAACCGCCTTATATGTGACATGCCCACCAGGTGGAACTCAATGTTGGCCATGCTGCAGCGGCTGCACACGCAGCAGAGGGCCATCAATGAGTACCTGTGCGACTACGGCACCAGGACAGGGTCAGGGGAGCTCAGGTTTTTTTTCACCACGCCAGTGGGGCATGATCAGGGATGCATGCACTGTCCTGGCACCATTTGAGGAGGCCACGAGGATGGTGAGCAGTGACAGTGCATGCATCAGTGACACTGTACCTCTTGTCCACCTGTTGGAACATACGCTGCGTGGAATAATGGACAGGGCACTTGAGGCAGAACAGAGGCAGGAAGAGGAGGACTTCCTTGCCTCTCAAGGCCCCCTTTACCCAGACAGTGTTCCTTCTGTCCCACCCATCGCACAGGAAGAGGAGGAGGAGGAGGAGGAGGAGGATTGTGTCAGCATGGAGGTGGAGCCTGGCACTAAGCATCATCAGCAGCAGTCTTTTAGGGATGATTTACAGTCCCAAGAAACCCGTGGACTAATACGTGGCTGGGAGGAGGTGGCTGCGGATCATGTCGTCCTTAGTAACCCAGAGGACTCCGGACCAAATGCCTCAGCTAACCTACGCTGCATGGCCTCCCTGATCCTGCAAAGTATGCGGAAGGATCCTCGTATTCTTCGGATCAAGGAGAGGGACCATTACTGGCTGGCCACTCTCCTTGATTCACGGTACAAGGGTAAGGTTGCGGACCTTATCTTACCGTCGCAGAGGGAGCAGAGAATGAGACAACTCCGGGAGGCCTTGCAGAAAGGTCTGTGCAACGCGTTCCCAGAGACTGGGAGGTTACAAACTCCTGTTTCTGGACAACGAGTTGCTGAGGCTTCGGTCAGTCAAAGAAGGAGCGGTGGGGAAGGTGGCCGTCTGACCGATGCGTTCAGACAATTCTTTAGTCTGCAGCCCCAAGGTATGATCGGTTCCAGCAACCATCGCCAACGTCTGATATACATGGTGCAGGAATACCTAGGGGCAAGGTCAGACTTGGACACCTTCCCCACCGAAAATCCTCTGGCTTACTGGGTCTTGAGGATGGATCACTGGCCAGAGCTTGCACAGTATGCAATTGAGCTTCTGGCCTGTCCTGCATCCAGCGTTCTTTCAGAACGCACATTCAGTGCTGCTGGAGGATTTGTCACGGATCACAGGGTGCGCCTGTCCACCGATTCGGTTGATCGACTGACCTTCATAAAGATGAACCAGTCTTGGATCACCACCAGCTACCAAACACCTGAAGCTGATATAACAGACTAATTTATTTTCAAATGTCACATCCCTTCAAGACTGATGCTGATGCTGAGTGACTGTCCTGTTATGTTAACTGACTATCCTCCTCCTCCTCAATGATCCGATTGATGATGATAGCTTGGAAGAACATTTTTGTTTCTGGGTGCCGCCACCAGTGGCTAAGGCCCAATTTTTCAGCCCCTGTTTAACAGGGGCATGTAATTACAATTTTTTATGCATTGCTTTGCAGCAGGGCTCATTCCTGCACTCCAACTAGAGTATCTGGGAGAGGTTGCAGTGTCGTGGCACCAGCACTAGTGCTTAAGGCCCAATTTTTCAGCCCCTGTTTAACATGGGCGTGTAATTACAATTTTTGATGCAATACTTTGCAACAGGGCTCATTGCTGTGCTCCAAGTACAGTATCTGTGAGGGGTTGAAGTGTTGTGGCACCAGTGCCCAAGGCCCAATTTTTCTGCCCCTGTTTAACAGGGGCATGTAATTACAATTCTTGATCTAATAATTCACAGCAGGGCCCATTCCTGCTCCCACCAAGAGTAACTGTGAGACCTTACAGTGTTGTGTCAACACCACCACCACCACCACCACCAAAGGCCCAATTTTTCAGCCCCTGTTCAACAGGGGCATGCAATTACAATTCTTGATCTAATAATTCACAGCAGGGCCCATTCATGCGCCCACCAAGAGTAACTGTGAGGGCTCACAGTGTTGTGGCAACACCAACATGTAAGGGGCAAATTTCAGCTGAGTATATACGGCAGGCCCCTACTTTCAAACATCCAACTTACAAACGACTCCTCCTTGCAAACGGAAGGATACAACAGGAAGTGAGAGGAAATCTACCCCTAGGAAGGCAAATTCTCTCCTGTAAGAGTTAATATGGGGAAAAAAGTGTCTCCTCTCCACTGATGCTTTATCACCAATTCTTGTTTCAATAAAAACCCCAAATTTTCAAAAAACATTTGTCATTAGGACGGAAAGTGAGGTGAACTATTCTGAACAGGTGCACACTGCACAGACAGCAAAACAAATGTTACAGGGGTGATAACCCTTCCCTATGTTGTCCAAAAAGCTTAAAAATAGATTTTTTGGCTGGAGCTACACTTAAACAATGTACCTGTTCAAAATTACAAACAGATTCTACATAAGAACAAACCTACAGTCCCTGTCTTGTTTGCACCGCCTGTATACGGCTGTTCAGAGTATATAGGGCCTTTTTTATTTTGTGCGGGGGGTTCCCCTTAATATCCATACAAGACCCAAAGGGGCTGGTAATGGGCTGGGGTAGGGGGGGGGGGGTGATGGGGTAGCTATGCTATTTTTCTCAAAGATTTTCATCCATATTACCGGGACCAGACATTACATTAAAGCCGCAAGCAGTTTTAAATGGCTTTTTTTTTCCTTTAGAAATGTCATTTTGTGCAGGGACAGTTCTAAACACGGGAAACACGTGGCACTTCACAGGCATACTTTAGACACCCCCCAGGTACGATATTTAAAGGATATTTTTTTTTCACTTTATGCATCATTAAAATGACTGCTCCCGAAAAACGTCCGTTTTTAAAACTTCTTTTTGCATTGATACATGTCCCCTGGTGAAGAACCCGGGTTCCCAAACCCTTTTTAGGACAATAACATGCATAATAGTCGTTATAATTAGCACTTTGGATTTTGAACGTTCACATCCATTGTATTTAATAGGGTTCTAATGTTCGTGCGAACTTTCGGTCCGTTCGCGGGTTCTGGTGCGAACCGAACCCGGGGGTGTTCGGCTCATCACTAGTTCCCACAAAGTGTCACTTAGTGTCCGATTTGTCCGCTGCAATATCGCAGTCCAGCTATGAGTCGCTGCCGGATTTCATTAAAAAAATCTGGTCACCTTATCCTACAAGGCTATTTAAAGCACCTGAACATAATAAGCAAATATGGGGATTTGGTCGCACTATGTGGCCATATAGTGCTTAAGCCCACTTACTGCGTCAAAGTACCCCATTATCAGTGGGTCCTACACTATTCATAGAATGAAAGATCCCACTTCTCAACCATGGGAGAAATACACTCCTCTATATGGGAGAACTAAAAGGACTCCTCCTATAATACAGGTGGACACTGATTAGAAGTACTGGTGGGGGATGATGGGGTTCTTTTAGTTCTCCCATATAGAGGAGTGTATTTCTCCCATGGTTGAGAAGTGGGATCTTTCATTCTATGAATAGTGTAGGACCCACTGATAATGGGGTACTTTGACGCAGTACCGTATATACTCGAGTATAAGCCTAGTTTTTCAGCCCATTTTTTTGTGCTGAAAATGCCCCCCTCGGCTTATATTTGAGTCACCTTTTTGCGCCTGATCTCCCAGACTTTGGGGACCCATTACCGGCACATATGTAGCCCCACTCTTCCTCTACAAGTGTGCAAAGTTTGTTGCCCGGGGGACCTATGGCCGGGGAGCAACGATTTTTCAAAGCCGGCTACCCCTTCCATAGAGTCCCATGTTAAACGGTCATTTCTCCAGTAAATTTGGGGACCCGGTACCGGCCGGTCGTAGGTCCCCTGGATCCCGAAACTTGGCACACATGTAGCCCCACTCCTCCTCTACAAGTGTGCAAAGTTTGTTGCCTGGGAGACCTACGGCCGGGGAGCACCGATTTTTCAAAGCCGGGCACCCCTTCCATAGACTCCCATGTTAAAAGACAGTCTAGTCATGGGCACAGTGAGGCATGGACATGGACACAGTGAGGCACAGTGAGGCATGCAGATGGACACCCTCGGCTTATACTCGAGTCAATACGTTTTCCCAGTTTTTTGTGGTAAAAATAGGTGCCTCGGCTTATATTCGAGTCGGCTTATACTCGAGTATATACGGTAAGTGGGCTTAAGCACTATATGGCCATATAGTGCGACCAAATCCATATTTGCTTATTATGTTCAGGTGCTTTAAATAGCCTTGTAGGATTTAAATGACATTTTTGTAAGTGTGTGCTGTAATATTTTGTTCTGTTTGTATGGTCTTATAGCAGCACCATCTTTAACCACTTCAGCCCCGGAGGATTTGGCTGCCCAAAGACCAGGCCATTTTTTGCGATACGGCACTGCGTCGCTTTTAACTGACAATTGCGCGGTCGTGCGACGTAGCTCCCAAACAAAATTTACGTCCTGTTTTTCCCACAAATAGAGCTTTCTTTTGGTGGTGTTTTTATTTTTTGCGCTATAAAAAAAAAAAAAGAGCGACAATTTTGAACAAAAAAAAGCAATATTTTTTACTTTTTGCTATAATCAATATCCCCAAAAATATATAAAAAAACATATTTTTTTTCCTCAGTTTAGGCCGATACGTATTCTTCTACATATTTTTGGTAAAAAAAAATCACAATAAACGTATATTGATTGGTTTGCGCAAAAGTTATAGCGCCTACAAAATAGGGGATAGATTTATGGCATTTTTATTTTAAAAAAAATTCTTTACTAGTAATAGCGGCGATCTGCGGTTTTTATCGTGACTGCGACATTATGGCGGACACAACAGGACACTTTTGATGCTACTTTGGGACCCTTGTCATTTATTCAGCGATCAGTGCTATAAAAATGCACTGATTATTGTGTAAATGACACTGGCAGTGAAGGGGTTAACCACTAGGGGGCGAGGAAGGGGTTAAGTGTGCCCTAGAGAGTGATTCTAAATGTGTGGGGGGGATGGGCTACGAGTGACACGACACTGATCACTGCTCCCTATGACAGGGAGAAGTAGATCACTGTCCTGTCACTAGGCAGAACAGGGAAATGCTTGTTTACCGTGGCATCTCCCCGTTCTGACACGATCGCGGGACACCGGTGGACATCGAGTCCGTAGGCACGGTCACGGAGCTCGCGGCAGGGACGCACGGCGACAAAATCAAAGGGACATACAGGTACGTCCCTTTGAGCAGCCATGCCATTCTGCCGACGTAAATGTTCAGGCAGCGGTCGGCAAGTGGTTAATGTGATGCATAGTTAGGGTGTGCCCCCCAAGTCTTTGTTAATCACAGCGCAAGTGGCGTGTCGGTGGCGCGTGCCCCCATACCCAGAAGTGCAAAATCATGTATATATATGTAGCACATGGACCATTTTTCCCTACCTTTGGATCAATTGCAGGAAAAGGGCACACCGTACAATGTGCCCGTACCCTCCTGGATGAGGAGGTTGAGCGGTGTTATGTATTTGGGTCCCACAGCTAGGTTCTCCTTCGGTTGGTTCTTGTCTTCTAGGATATAGGGACAAGTCTCTGTTTTCCCCCCAAGTAATTCCAATGTCCACACCACTCTAAACTCCAATGTTGAGTTTATTTTCTCAATGTTCAGCAGATAGGAAAGAGGTGGATGAGAGACAGGACAGCAAGGTTTTGGAGGTTAGTCCAGGCACAATGGATATCCCAATCACTACTCTATCCCTGAGTAGGTTTAGCTCACCCGGATAGTCTCCTGTAAAAAGTGGATCCTAGCAGCCGAAGTGATGCTCGAACGTTTGATCAAGTTCTTTTCCTAGATGCGATCGGGAGACTCTCTGCCACAGAATCTATCAGACCCCGAACCTCTTAGCTTCTGGTACTTAAGGACAGGTGCCAGCAGCAGCACACCACTAGGACCTTGGTGGATAGAAGAATCCCTCCAGAAAGTTACCGGGACCCTTCCTTCACCGCAAACTCTCACCGGTCCGTCAGAAAGGTCCTCCCCCGGCCTCCTCTTCTTAGAAGTAGGCTCCCTCGCGAGGGACACCCTGGGACTTCTCCTCCTCGAAGCGGGCTCCAGCTAAAAGGTGCTGGGCCCAAAGTTGAAGACGCAGCCCCAGGAATAAAGGTGCCTGGGACTGATGCACACGTGGTCCCATGGCCTGGAGGGCCATGCGCCATGCACCTGGACTCCGACTCTGGAACGAAGACCCCTCCCAGGCGGCGTCTGCCCCTTATGTATCCTCTCCCGGCGTGCACAGCAGGCCGACCACACCCACTGTACCGCTGCCGAGAGAGGACACCCCAAGGCACAGCACTAATACCAGTGGTTCAACCCTGACCCATTATGGCAGTGCCACCTACAGGCCACAGGGAACTGTACACCAGTATACCACCTGGAAATAAACAGCACAACCTATAAATTGAGAACGGTCTGACCCTAACTACTATCTCAGACCAGCCCCTAAATTTGGGTACATAGCACCCCTAAATGGGGTGGGCGCTACATATATATATATACGTCATTCTTCACAGAACGGCCGCCCTATGGGGCGGTCCGATTTCCATATTTAGCCAATAAGGCAAATTTCTCTTGAGATTTTGCTGAAAATTTGCTAACCAAAAAACTCTCATGCTCATCCCTACCAGGGATTAAAAAGTGCCCCTCCTCCACTATACCGCCATTATTTGATGACTTTTCTGCTCTGATACAATCCAGAGACATTTGTGTATTTTTCCATGACTCTTATGAACGTGTCTTTGATATAAATGAGCTTTTAATTGATGTTTAGCCCCGTACTGCAGTACGTGTCCGCGGAACGTTTCCTTGTTGCTGAGGACACAGACGTGAGAAGATCCTGTATTGGGAAATGGGACCTCCCGGTGACAAGTGCAATCAGTGTCAGCTACTTCGCAGTGTTTGTACAGCAATGGATACATTGTAACCGATCCATTCTGCTTTCTCAGCTGCGGAGAGGGTCGGGGCGGCCTGGCAGGTGACACACATGGGAGATCTGTGCTGACGTCACCGGCAGACCAAATCCACAGAGACTGCAGCACAGACACACTGCGGATGACACGAGACAGCGCTGCCAGAAGAGCTGCCTGTAATCCTCAAAGCAAATACAAGGTTTATCTATAGTGGAATAAACTGCAAAGAACAGCCTCCTTCTTCCAAGTCAACTTCATACCTTGCAATGATCAGAGAAGTGCTGGGACAAAGTCATCTAGAGCCCAGGGCGAACATGCCAAATTCTGTCCCCCCCACCCCAAGATGTGTCAGCAAAAATCCCCCCCCCCAAAAAAAAATAGAGCACTAATCTGCGAGTGTAACTCAAATACTCATCCCCCCCTACTAGCACGAATCCTCTACCCCTCAAATTTCCCCTTCGAGCACAAATCGCCCCCCCACTCCAAAGACACCCTCCCAGCACAGATTCTCCTCCCCCAATCCCCTATCCCAGCACAACCCCCCCCCCACACTCCGAAGACCCCCTCCCAGCACAGATTCTCCTACCCCAATCCCCTATCCTAGCACAAACCCCCCCCAACACAGATTCTCCTCCCCCAATCCCCTATCCTAGCACAAACCCCCCCCCCCCCCAACACAGATTCTCCTCCCCCAATCCCCTATCCTAGCACAACCCCCCCCCCCCCACACACACACACTCCAAAGACCCCCTCCCAGCACATATTCTCCTCCCCCAATCCCCTATCCTAGCACAAACCCCCCTAACACAGATTCTCCCCCCCCAATCCCCTATCCTAGCACAAACCCCTCCCCACACTCCAAAGACCGCCTCCCAACACAGATTCTCCTCCGCCAATCCCCTATCCTAGCACAAACCCCCCCCTCACACTTCAAAGACCCCCTCCTAGCACAGATTCTCCTCCCCCAATCCCATATCCTAGCACAAACCCCCCACCCCTCACACTCCAAAGACCCCCTCCCAGCACAGATTCTCCTCCCCCTATCCTAGCACAACCCCCCCCCCCTTCTCTGTCCTGCTGGAAGACTGGTGTTGGGGGCATTCTGAAACACTTCCTTCTTTAAGTCTTCTTTTCTTGTAGCTCCTGAATTTTTAGCCATTAAAGAAGTTAGCATTTCCAACACTTGGGCCATCTGTGACTTTAAGACAGCCACCTCAGAGTCCCGTTCTGT
This sequence comes from Rana muscosa, assembly GCA_029206835.1. Taxonomy (NCBI): domain Eukaryota; kingdom Metazoa; phylum Chordata; class Amphibia; order Anura; family Ranidae; genus Rana; species Rana muscosa. The sequence goes on along the minus strand of CM055122.1, from coordinate 302,818,985 downwards.
GGCCATAACAGATCCAACCCCCGCTGAGGGAGAAGGAGTGGGTTTCTCAGTTGCCTGTTGGTCATTGAGTAAAGCCTCTTCATCTCTCACTACTCGCACGACATCTGGATAGCTTAAGGACATGACTCCTCCAGTAGTCTTCAGATGGAGCCAGACTGGATCAGAGCGCAGTGCTCCCCTCATGACCTGCCACATCCTGGCTGCATCTATGGCCTGTGGTACCATCCCTTTCTTCAGGACTATCTGGCAGAGCATTTTATTCAACCTTCGGGCATATTCAGAGAATCGTTCCCCTGGCTGTTGAAGAGTATGCTCAAACTGGTAGATTAAGTCGGTAACTTTCTCCAACTGGCAAAACTCCTCCTGCAGCATAGTTAAGTAGTCATAGGCAGTACAAGAGGTATTGCTGAATCTAAGATTCTTCACAGGTTCGGCAGCGGCCCCCTTTAAGCTTTTGTTTAAGCACTGTTTCTTTTGGGCTTCCGTCTCTTTCCATCCTTCCGCAGCCTGCATTGCTTGTTCCATCCACGTATCAAAGTCCTATTCCCCGAGTGGTACAGGCTGTTTACCCGAAAAAAATCTCAGCTTCCGGTACCCAGTCTCCACACACACCGTGTTACTCTTCTGGCACTTTGTGACAAGGTCTCTTAAAGCGTTGAGGAGTTCGGGGCCTATAGTGGTCAGAGGCGCCGCGGAGATCGTTGTCTCTTTTGGCTGCTTTTCCCTAGGGGCCGGTTCGGGGGGTTCTTTCTTTATAGACTTTGCATGTACTAAGCGGTATGTCTTCTGGTCTATGGGCTGTACACTCTAGCCTCTGAAACTCTCAGGTATCTCATCCTTCCATTCCACCAGTGCATAGGTACGGGAGGCCCCTTCATCTGGCCTGAGGTCAATTAACCATGCCTTCTGGCTCGGGGACAGTAACTCCATGAGCCTGTCTACATCACTCCCTGACCAGTCTTCCCTGGGGAGTTCAACGACTACAGTCATGTCTGAAAAAGCGCTGACTGATGCGCACCACTGGGTCACCGTTAAAGGATCCATGCCGGTACTTCTGGCAGGCTTGATTGCAGCGTACAGGATCCCGGACTCGAGCCCCCACGTGTAGCAATACCCCCAGTTAATAGGGCTGCTGAGTTATTTTTGGGCCTGTAACACACTGCTGTCAACCCCCAGGAACTGGCTCTAACCTCCCTTGGCACAGCTAGCGCAAATGGAAGTGTGAAACCCGTTACACTATAGGAATCACCACTCCGCAGTTAAATACACACAGTCAGTTAATATCAAGTTACCTGAGCTAACTGCTTCAGCTGGAATAGATAGTACACCACACAACGTGTTTGCTTAACCACAAATACTTTTACTGAGTAGAAGTTATAAGGTTAGACAATGGTACATTTACCTATGCAGAGCCCTGCAATATTAAAAGTCAAGCAGATAAACAAGGACTATGTTCTAACAGTCTTATACACACTGAATGTCTTTAATAACTACGCTCGCCAGCTTCCCCCTCGTGGCCAATATGGCGCCCAAACAATATCTCCCTGCTTAACAGTCAGGCCCGACTATCTCACACACAGTTATTCCATTGAGAAGGATCTTCGCTAGCAATGGTGGTGCACTTTAAAGGTTATTTGTAATCCAAAGGTATTAAGTAGTTAATTATTCAGCATGCAATAAGAAACTTAACTCTGGCTGCATAACACACTGTTCCTCTGGCGTGCAATGTAATACTCCGGTAACGGAGGACCCTAACCAAGGGACACTGAGCCCAAAAGATAAACAATGAATCCTGAGCAAGTGCTCTCTCACCCGACCGGACCAGTCTGTACAACCGACTTCCGTAGCTGGGCTTCAGTACACAGTCTCACGACACCCGTAGTCTCCGATCCTCCCAACCATCCGAGGGAGATTGATGGATAAGTCGACTCTGGGTTCTCCCGTGCAGATCAGCAAGCTCTTCGGATTCACTAGGCCCTAGACTCTCTGGCCTAGTCCAAAGCAACAGGCCCCAACGTAGGCTCCACTTGCTAGCAGGGCGGTGTCCAAAGAGACCCGCATGTTGCTTCTCCGTGCTTAAATAGTCCTTCCCCAGCAGACCTTGCGCCGGGCAATGCACTGTGGGTGTCCCGCTGCATACTGGGTATAGTAGTCTTTGTACTTATTAAAGTGACACCCGCTACAGTAATATTTCATCAATTAAAAAAAAATGGTTGTAAGTCCTTCGTGAAGCAATTTTAATTTCTTCTGGAGACCTGACCAGAAGAAGTGAACATTGCTTCACGAAACGCGTCAAGTTGTATGACCTTGCTTGATCATCTCTGTTTTACCATGTTGTCATACTGCACTTTAGCATTTTAAACTGCTGTTTCATGTACTATTGGTATATTTACACTTTCTTGTATGTTTTGATATTTATATGTGTTGAATAAAATTTGTATGATTTTTTTTTCTTTTATATACATTTTTTTTTCTATAAGGCGTACCTCTTGAACAGTCCCATGGGCATTTTTTTTATATGCTAGAAATCATGGGTGATCTGTAAACATGATCGCCATGGTTACAAGATTTTTTTTATTTTTTTAGCAATTTTAGACAATGATTTTAATGGAAAGGTAATGTTTAATGATTCGCAAAATAGAAATCCTTCCTGTAAGTTCTCAGAACTCCAGGGAGCCAAAAAAAGGTAGTGAACTGAACTGGGGTCCTACAGTGTAGGTGTGATGTAGCAATGCATGGTAAACTGAGCATTGAGTATTATTAATGTAGCGGCCTCACCCCGACCTCTTTAGCTAGGGGTATGTCGAGCGACAGAGTGAGGTGCGCTACGGCCCATGTCCTCCCCATGGCTGTGGGTGAGGTGAAGGCCAGTACCAATCTTTTCCTCGGGCCAAATGTGTGCTGGTTATGAGGGTCAGTCCTTCCGTGCCAGAATCTCCCTTTGTTCCCATCAACAGAGTCCATACACCCATCAAAGTCCAAACTCAGGTTTATTGCGTATATCCACATACAGTCAAATGCAACGGCATGATACGATGGGGGAGCAGGTCGAGGCACTGTACAGGTTCCTAGTCCCTACACTCCCTGTGCTATGACCAGGGGTTGCAGGAGTCTTGATTAAAGCTCCTCCGCTGCGCTGTAGCCCCTATCAGGGGAAGATGTCCTCCAAGGGAGTTACCGAAGGCCCATCCGTCACCGGGTTGACACTGCACCGGGTCTTAGGACGGGTGACCTCCCCAGCCTCCTCACCTCAGATGCGGGTCCCCTCGCAAGGGGCGCCCTGGAGCAACTTCACCCTCGCGGGACCCAGTCGGAGTCACCGGGTCCCAGGCCTCCTCAATAGTACCTCACCCCAGGCTGAAGGTGCCTGGGATGGACTCCATCTTCATTCCGGCCAGGCCTAGGGCGCCTAGGCCGGAACCTTGAACCGCCCGCACCCAGGCCTAAGGTGCCTGGGTGCGTGAAGAGATGATCCCCCACAAAAGACCTCGTGGCGAGGGCGTCTCCCCCTTTTATCTCCTCCCATCGACACCACGGCGGGTTCCCCGCCCCAGCCGTACCATCTTCAGGAAGGGACAAAAAAAGGGTAACACTGTGGTAGTGATTCTACCTCGAGCCTGTAGGTACCTCGCCACCCACAGGCCAAGGAGTATATTGCACCACCCAATCCTCCACGAATAACAAAAAGGGGTCTAATCCCTGACATAATTACACACCTGGGTCTCTCTACCCCCAGGTGTATCCCACTAACTTTGAAGACCCCGCTACACACTCCCCCTTGTGATTTGACGCTGGTCCCCAGCGTCAGGTGCACACCCATGTCTCCCAAGGAGTGGTGACATGAAGTGGGCCCCAGAGGCTATCCCTCAAATTTTGGATACTGTGTGTGCCAAGACCTGCTCCAGGGAAAGGGAACTATAAAACATTACAACTTTTTGTATAAAACATCTGTCATGTACACATATACAATCCCTCCCGTCACTGTCTAAGAACCACCCCATACTCAGTAGTCTTGACCGACGAATCTCCTGCAGAAGGGAAACAAAAAAAAAACACATCCTAACACTCTGTGTTAACTTGGCATGAGTGGGTCCGTCAGCCGAGAGACCCACTCACTCCAATAAGTAAGTAATGCATGTGTAACATTTCAAACAACCGTTGCACAACACTGCCACCTGGTGACAGCGCTGCGGTAATGACACTTGGTGAGATCTTCATTCTTCCTGCTTTCCTACTCTGACTCTACCCCAAAAGTCTCTGCCTTTGGCACATGAAGAAAAGGGAGAAAAAAAAACAACAGCTCCCAAATCTCCAGTGAGTAGAAGAAAAGCCCAAATCAAAACAAAAGTAGGGCACAGTTCTAGGCCTCTGGGAATGTCTCTTCCAGAAAGTTTCAACAGCAACAAGATAGGAGCTCACTTCTCCTATAAATAGAACCTTGGATCCGGCAGAAACAGGGGCTTCAGGTGTTTGTCAAATACTTCCACCGAATATTCGACATCCTCTCCTTCTTTCCTGCAGATGAGCACCTTATCGGCATGAATATGGCGCCCAAGTCTCCAATCAGCTCTGCAGTCCTTGAACTTTTTAGACACAGGCGGCGAACATGACAGGTATCGCCTGGCATGGGGCACTTTAAGCTTTTCCCATACAAACTCGTCATACCACCTTGGTCGCAGGACCTCGACTTCATACAATAAGTCCCGAGGCAAGTAGGGGTACTCCCACCCATATTCACGGGCGACTCTCTGGGAGAAAAGTCTCTGCAACCTGGCTAGAGGCGGCATCACATCTCGTTCACCTTCTCCTGGCTGCACGATGGCCTCCGGGTGCCGAGGTACCTTCACCATCTCGGGTTGCTTTGTCTTTGGTGCCCGCAACGAAGCACGCTGCATCCCCACCATCAGAGCGGGTGATGTAGTTGAATGAGGAAAGTTGGTCGGAGGACTAGATTTCCTCGGGAACTCCGGGGCCTGCGCCCGGAGCGTACTGTCTTCTATGGACATGGGGGAATCCTGCGGTTTACTCAGCACAGGTAGTGGGCGCCTGTCCCAGCCCTTCGGTGAAACAGTTTGTCTATCTCTCCGTCATCCCCACAGTCTGACAATGACTCTAGGTCGGAGGTGTCATACATCTCAGCGGGAAGGTAGTCTCTAGTAGACGGAAGGCTACCCTCCCTTGCGGGCTCCACCGACTGTGGACCCCCGACACCTCCAACCAACACCACAGTCCCAGCCCCTGGCTCACCTGGACCTTCTGAAGAACTGGGATGTCCGGGACTCTCTTCTCTACCGGCGCCATCCAGGCCAGGCAAGCGGCGGGGTGAAGCTCGACCACGACCATAGGATGCCTGTACCAGGCCGACTTTCCTCTTCGGAGGTGGGAGCAGGGAGTCTGTAGTGACCGAAGCAGTGTCTTCGGATTTTCCTCTCTCAGTCTCTAATTGGGCAGTCCCATCGCCCTGGTCAGCACGCACGGGAACCTCCGCAAAGGCCTGGATCTCTCCCTCCGGAGTGGCGGTTCCTGTGATGCAGTTGAGGCGAAGGGCCCGGGGTCTTACTGTGGATGATTCGACCTCAAAAAGAAATTCTTTGCACGCTTCACATCGCCCGAACGGCTTCAGTTGGACCACCAGTCCCGAGCATCCGGGACAGATCACACCGAGGGCCTTCGTGTCTCTGCATGAATACAGAGCCAACTGTCCTCGGGGCCTGAGCCTTATCCCCGTGTCTGTAATGGGCGCAGCAAATGCAGTCATTTTCGTGGGGTAAGGTACCGGCATCCACGGGGAGCTTGAGGCCATCCCGACCACCTGCTGTTCCATCACGCGCTCACCTCGCGCCGGAGTCTCCACGTGTATCTCCACACGTGGCCAGACTCCTCCCACGACTTGCACGTTTTCGCGGGCTTCCTTCAGTCTCCGCCCACGAATTGTACAGTCACGGGGTGCCTCGTGGCGCAGTGCAGCAAAAGTCCCCACATGTAGTTCGTCACACGGCTGGACTCCTCCCTCTTCCCGCTCTTTCTGCATGGGCCTCTCCCGGTTTTTCAGAGAAATTTCCACGACTTCGAGCACAGGGACGCACTTTGGCCAATCACATGGCCGACCTGCTCGGACCTCCTCCGGGCAGCAAAGTTCAAACACAGCCGTTCCAAACCTCAGGGTCAACACACATTTCATCCCGGACTCACCAGCCCCCACGAATAACAAAAAGGGGTCTAATCCCTGACATAATTACACACCTGGGTCTCTCTACCCCCAGGTGTATCCCACTAACTTTGAAGACCCCGCTACATTAATATTATACAGGATTTATATAGCGCCAACAGTTTGCACAGCTCTTTACAATGTTAGCTCAAACAGTACAGTTACAATACAGTTCAATACAGGAGGAATCAGAGGGCCCTGCTCATTAGAGCTTACAATCTAAAAGGGAGGGTCAACTGATACAAAGGGTAATAACTGTAGGGGAAGAGCTGATGGAGAAAATAAAAGTCCATAAATATGATCCACACAACCGCTATTGCTCTAAAATCTTGCTTTTTATTCAAGAAACCACAGTGTCCAGGACGCAAATGCAATCAGTTGACGTGTTTCAGCCTACACGGCTTTAATCATAATTATAATTAAAGTCGTGTAGGCTGAAACACGTCAACTGATTGCATTTGCGTCCTGGACACTGTGGTTTCTTGAATAAAAAGCAAGATTTTAGAGCAATAGCAGTTGTGCGGATCATCTTTATGGACTATTACTCTCAGATGGGCGACTGTGGATCAGGCACCTGTGAGCTCTGCTGATGGTGGACCATATGGGTAGTAGCACTGTTTGTATTATTAGAAAATAAAAGTACAGTTGTTAGGTGGGGGCCGGATAGGCTTCTCTGAAAATAAATGTTTTCAGGGATCGCCTAAAAGTGGATAGATATAGATTGATTACAAATGCCCTGGGGTGTTAATCAAACACCCTATAGTAAACAAGTGCCACATCCTAATAGTAGATTGGATTCAAAATTAATAGAAAAATGTACTTTATAGGCACATATACAATTTAACAAAATTTTTTAATAGTCCACATTATATCATATAATATGCACATTATATATATATGACAAAGATACAAAAATAGAAAAATAAAAAAGGCCGAATGGATTCCCCCAGAGAAAATACTTGGTAAGTACAGTATAAGATAAACTTGCTGCAGAGTTATATAAAGAAATAAGGCCCACGCTAAGTAGGTGGTATTTCCTGGGTGTTTCCAAATGGTTCCTTGAAGGGTTAAAAAAGGCTCAACATGTTTCGCGACTGAAATGTCGCTTCTTCAGGAGCTTCAATAAATTGGTGTAAATGGAAAGCATTAGGAATCACTCTTGATTAGACCTGGGATTTCCAACAGAATGTCTGAGCATTTTAGCCAGTACAGACCATACTGGGGTGGTTGTGAAAGCCTCTCAATAAACCAGTCTAGGGGGAATACCTCTTAATTAGACATAGGATTACCAGCAGATTATAAAGGCATCTTCACCATTGCAGACAATGCTGGGATGATTAGAAAGCCCTCAATATAGCCAATCCTTAAAGAGTGAATCCTTCGAGATCTGCATAGAACAAAAGCCACCAACAAACCGGCTGCCGATAGGTGAGGTGTCCAGGGCGACTCCACTCCCCGAGGCTTTCACAACCACCCCAGTATGGTCTGTACTGGCTAAAATGCTCAGACATTCTGTTGGCAATCCCAGGTCTAATCAAGAGAGATTCCTAGTACACCCAAGAACCTGCATCCACCTCTTTCAGGCTGCTCTAGAGTTATTCTATCATTATTAAATTACCCGGTTTACCCCCATATTCCTAATACACAGTGTTGGGTGTGCCTTCTTAGTTTGGCGATAGGCGGCCGGCGATCTACCTCCCAACTGGAGGGGGGTGCGTGTGTGTCTTTTCGGCTGCTGCATTTATAGAGCGTGGATGACTCCTAATGCTTTCCATTTGCACCAATTTATTGAAGCTCCTGAAGAAGCGACATTTCGGTCGCAAAACATGTTGAGCATTTTTTAACACTTCAAGGAACCATTTGGAAACACCCAGGAAATACCACCTACTTAGCGTGGGTCTTATTTCTTTATATAGCCCCACAGCAAGTTTATCTTATACTGTACTTACCAAGTATTTTCTCTGGGGGAATCCATTCGGCCTTTTCTATTTTTCTATCTTTGTCATATATATATCTTGCGCATATTATATGATACTATGTGAACTATTAAAATTTTTTGTTAAATTTTATATGTGCCTATAGAGTCAATTTTTCTATTAATTTCGAATCCAATAAAAGTGGATAGAGTTAAAGATAGTCGGACAGAGTGGTGTAGGGAATTCCAAAGAATGGAAGAGGCTCGGGAGAAGTCCTGGAGGCGAGCATGGGAGATAGGAAACTAGGGAGCAGGAGGTCCTGGGAGGAATGAAGAGAACGATTAGGTTGGTATTGTGAGACTAGACTAGTGATGTAGCTGGGGGCAGAGCTGTGGATGGCTTTGTAGGTTATTGTTAGTATTTTTAATTGAATTTGTTGGGTGAGTGGCAGCCAATGGAGAGATTGGCAGAGAGAGTAGTCCTGATCAGTTTGGCAGCATTTCTTCTATGCATTTAAAGGGTTAATCTTCAGTTGTGACTGTCGTATACCTTAAAGCCTACCACATCTTTCACCATGTCTAAGCCCAAAACATCCATAAACTGTAAAACTCAGTATAAGTGTTCTCTGTAATGGTGTATCATTCCCCATTCCATGATGTCATATAATCTTCTGCATTCAGTGTTTTCATCAGGAGGATAGTAAATGCCCAAGACAAAGGGACATCTGGGTGGTGCCTTGTCTCAGGACTGTCTGCCTTTTATCAAAAGTCCTAACTTGAACCTCTCCCAAATAGTCACACCAAAGCTTTCTAGATCTAGATTGACATCATCTGGAAAAAGATGGTTTAACAGAAGAACAGCTATGTGTGATTGTACAATAGAGTATACATGGATAATTGTGAATTATCCCCCACAGAGGGTGTACCATCATCCAGTGGCGGCGTGTGCTCAAAATTTTTGTTGGGGGGGGCGCAAACAAACTGAAAAAAGACCCCCATCAATTGCAGCCACTGTGCCCATAAAACGCAGCTACTGTGCCCATCAATTGCCGCCACTGTGCCATTAAGCGCAGCCACTCTTCCCATCAAACGCAGCCACTGTGCCATCAATTTCCACCACAGTGCCATCAAATGCAGCCATTGTGCCCATCAAACGCAGCCACTGTGCCCATCAAACGCAGCCACTGTGCCATCAATTGCCACTATTGTGCCATCAAATGCAGCTTTTGTGCCCATCAAATGCAGCCACTGTACCCATAAATTGCCACCACTGTGCCATCAAACACAGCTACTGTACCCATCAATTGCTGTCACTGTGCCCATCAATTGCTGACACTGTGCTCATCAATTGCTGCTACTGTGCCCCATCATATGCTGCCAGTGTGCCCATCAATTGCCGCTACTGTGCCCATCAACTGCTGCCAGTGTGCCCATCAACTGCCGCTACTGTGCCCATCCACTGCCGCTACTGTGCCCATCCACTGCCGCTACTGTGCCCATCAACTGCTGCCAGTGTGCCCATCAACTGCCGCTACTGTGCCCATCAACTGCTGTCAGTGTGCATCCCCCACCCACCTGGCACTTACCTTGTCTCGGTGGGGCATCGGGTCACGGCGGCTGTGTCCTCCATGCGCCTCTATCTTTTCTCCTGTCCTCTCTTCCCATCCTCTGCTATGATTGGACGCCTGATAGGCGGCGTTCAATCACACCGCCTGTCGTTTCAGCCAATCTGGTGACAGGTAACACAGATCCGAGCACCTGATTGGCTGAGAGGCGGTTCAGTGTTAGGAAAGCGATTCATTCACTTTCCTAACACACAGCTGAGTGAACAGCGAACGCCCAGCATGGCGCCCGTTGTTCACTGTTTTGGACGCCTATTAGAGCCTATGGCTCTAATCAGGTGCTTCCAAAAAATACCCTGGCGCTGTAATTCAGGTGCCCAGCGCCCGACAAGGGGCCGGCTCCTGAATAGGGGGCGGCAGCGGCGACCATAGATAGATTCATGCAATGCATGAATCTATCTATGGTGATGATAGAGGGACGGCAGGAGAGAGGGGGCGGCGCACGTGCGCTCTTTATGGACACACCGCCACTGTCATCATCTCACCGCCACTGCTATAACTAGATGTTATACAAAGGGAGGAACATTGTTTCCATATACTGCACTGATGATGTCCATAAAACAGAATTTCGGAATAAATGGCTCTTAAAGTATTGGGTTATTTTTGTACCAACAGTTCTGGATTCGTATGTGGCTGATGGAGCAAAAATAACTGATTTGCATGGCTCTGCCCACTGCCCTGAAGTGAGGAATGATCCTCTTATTTTTGGGATATGTGATAGACCTCACAAGTGAGACATGTAAATACCTCCTTGAAGGCAGATGCCTACAGAGGGGAGTTATTAATTAGAGATTCTGGGCTGCCCAGGAGGGTAGGGGTTAAACTAGTTCAGTGTTTTCCCATATTTTTGCTCTGGGTCCTGCCTTCATCCCGTGGTGCACATAAAAGAGGGAAGGCTGGGCCCAGGGAGGGCCCGAGGAACACATGAGTAAAGAGTGAAGTTCCACCCAAGAAGATGTAAGCTTCACCTACCAGC